>CM022705.1:150037-750037 GCA_012295165.1 Asparagus setaceus | reverse complement strand
TTTGCAAACGGGTCGTTACCACTTAATGGCTAGAAATCATGGCTTATAGCATCTGATGTCGTGAGTTTTTGCTTTCGAGAAATTATTTGCCTGCAGATTGAAACCACTAAAAATGTCCAAAAATCGTTGGTTATAGCTCATGAAATTGTGATTTTTTACCTCCCAAAAATTATTTGCTTACGTGTGGAAACCATTAAAAATAGCCAAAAAATTAGGGATCATAGCTCATAAAAATGTGAATTATAGCTCCTGAAATTATTTGCCAATGGGTTGAAACCACTAAACATAGACGAAAATCGTGGGTTATAGCTCATGAAATCATGAATTTTTGCTTCCAAGAGATTATTTGCCAACAGGTGAAAACCACTAAAATAACCAAAAATCGTGGGTTATAGCTAATGAAAGTGCGAATTTTGGCCTTTCGAAAAATTAGTTGCCTACAGGTTGCAACCATAAAAATGGTCAAAAATCATGAGTTATAGCTTATGAAATAGTGAATTTTTTCCTCTAGGAAATTATTTGCTTGTAGGTTAAAACCACTAAAAATGGTAAAAAAGTATGAGTTATAGCTCATTAAATCGAGAATTTTGGTCACCATGAAATTAGTTCGTAACGGTTCGTAACCACTTACTGGCTAGAAATCATGTCTTATAGCTTATGATGTCATGAGTTTTCTCTTTTTGGATATTAATTGCCTACAGAGGGAAACCACTAAAAATGGACAAAAATCATGGGTTATAGCTCGTGAAATCATGAATTTTTGCCTCCCGAAAATTATTTGCCTACATGTGGAAACTATTAAAAATAGCCCATGATTTTTGTCCATTTTTAGTGATTTCGCCAATGGGTTCAAAGCACTAAATATACCCAAAAATCATGGGTTATAGCTCATAAAATCGTGAATTTTGTCTTCCAAGAGATTATTTACCAACGGGTCAAAACCACTAAAGTAACCAAAAATCATGGGTTATATACCTCATGAAATTGTCAATTTTGGCCTTTGGAAACATTAGTTGCCGATAGGTTGAAACCATAGAAAGGGTCAAAATTCATGGGTTATAGCTCATGAATTCGTTGGTTACAGCTTATGAAATCGTGAATTTTAGCTTTTGAGAAATTATTTGCTACGGATCAAAACCATTAAAATGGCAAAAATCGTTGGTTATAGCTCATGAAATCATGAATTTTGCCTCGAAAATTATTTGCCAATATGTGGAAACCATTAAAATAGCCAAAAATCGTGGGTTATAGCTCATAAAATCATGAATTTTGCCTCGAAAATTATTTGCCAACGGTTGAAACAACTAAAATAGACAAAAATCGTGGGTTATAGCTCATGAAATCGTGAATTTTAGCTTACTAGAGATTATTTGCCAACGGGTTCAAAGCACTAAAATAGCCAAAAATCGTGGGTTATAGCTCATGAAATTGTGAATTTTGGCTTCAAGGAAATTAATTGCTTGTAGGTTGAAACCACAAAAATGGTCAAAATTCATGGGTTATAGCTCATGAAATCGTGAATTTTACCCTTGGAAATTATTTGCTTGTAGGTTGAAATCACTAAAAGCGATAAAAATTACGAGTTATAGCTTATGAAATAGTGAATTTTTCCTCTAGGAAATTATTTGCTTACAAATCAAAACCACTAAAAATGGTCAAAATTCATGGGTTATAGCTCATGAAATCGTGAATTTTAGCTTTTGAGAAATTATTTGCTACGGATCAAAACCACTAAAATAGCCAAAAATCGTGGGTTATAGCTCATGAAATCATGAATTTTAGCTTTTGAGAAATTATTTGCCAATGGGTTCAAAGCACTAAATATACCCAAAAATCATGGGTTATAACTCATAAAATCGTGAATTTTGGCTTCAGAGATTATTTGCCAACGGGTTCAAAGCACTAAATATACCCAAAAATCATGGGTTATATACCTCATGAAATTGTCAATTTTGGCCTTTGGAAACATTAGTTGCCGATAGGTTGAAACCATAGAAATGGTCAAAATTCATGGGTTATAGCTCATGAAATAGTGGGTTCTGACTTATGAAATCATGAATTTTAGCTTTTAGAAAATTATTTGCTTATAGATCAAAACCACTAAATGGCAAAAATTATTGGTTATAGCTCATGAAATCATTAATTTTAACATTCAAAATTATTTGCCAATGCTAGAAATGGCCAAATATAGCGGTTATAACTCATGAAATCATGAATTTTATCTTCAAGAAAATTAATTGCTAACGACGTAAACCACTAAAATGGTCAAAATCATGAGTTATAGCTCATGAAATCATAAATTTTTTCCTCTAGGAAATTATTTGTTTGTAGGTTGAAACCTCTAAAATGATCAAAAATTATGGGTTATACCTCATGAAATCGTGAATTTTTTCCTCTAGGAAATTATTTGCTTACAAATCAAAACCACTAAAATGGCCAAAAATCATGGGTTATAGCTTATGATGTCGTGAGTTTTCACTTTTGAGAAATTATTTGCTTACAAATCAAAACCACTAAAATGGCCAAACATTGTGGGTTATAGCTCATGAAATCGTGAATTTTGCCTCTCAAAAATTATTTGCCTACATGTGGAAACCAATAAAAATAGCTAAAATTATGGATTATAGCTCATGAAATTGTGAATTATAGCTCATGAATGTATTTGCCAACGGGTTGAAACCACTAAAATAGCCAAAAATCATGGGTTATAGCTCATGAAATCATGAATTTTGGCTTCCAAGAGATTATTTGCCAATAGGTGAAAACCACTAAAATAACCAAAAATCGTGGCTTATAGCTCATGAAATTGTGAATTTTAGCTTCAAGGAAATTAATTGCTTGTAGGTTGAAACCATAAAATGGTCAAAATTCATGGGTTATAGCTCATGAAATCATGGGTTATAGCTTAAGAAATCGTGAATTTTGGCTTCAAGGAAATTAATTGCTTGTAGGTTGAAACCACTAAAAATGATAAACAATTATGGGTTATAGCTCATTAAATCGAGAATTTTGGTCACCATGAAATTATTTCGAAACGGTTCGTAACCACTTTATGGCCAGAAATCATGGCTTATAGCATATGGTGTCGTGAGTTTTCACTTTCTAAAAATTGTTTGCCAACGGAGCGAAACCAATAAAAATGGCTAAAAACATGGGTTATAGCTCATGAAATCATGAATTTTTACCTCCAGAAAATGATTTGCCTACCTGTGGAAACCATTAAAAATAGCCAAAAAATCATGGATTATAGCTCTTGAAATTGTGAATTATACTCATGAATATATTTGCCAACGGGTTCAAAGCACTAAAAATAGCCAAAAATCTTGGGTTATAGCTCATGAAATCGTGAATTTTGGCTTCAGAGAGATTATTTGCTAACGGGTCAAAACCACTAAAATAACCAAAAATCATGGGTTGTAGCTCATGAATTTGTTAATTTTGGTCCTTCAGAAAATTAGTTGCCTATAGGTTGAAACCATAGAAATGGTCAAAATTCATGGGTTATAGCCCATGAATTCGTGGGTTACAGCTTATGAAATCGTGAATTTTAGCTTTTGAGAAATTATTTGCTTACAAATCAAAACCACTAAAATTGGCAAAAATCGTTGGTTATAGCTCATGAAATTATGAATTTTGGCCTTCGAAAATTATTTGCCAACGCTAGAAATGGCCAAAATAGTGGTTATAACTCATGAAATCATGAATTTTGGCTTCAAGGAAATTAATTGCCAGCGGGTTGAAACCACAAAAATGGTCAAAAATTATGGGTTATATAGCTCATGAAATCATTAATTTTGACCTTCAAAATTATTTGCCTACATGTGCAAACCATTAAAAATAGCTAAAAATCGTGGATTATAGCTCATAAAATTATTTGCCAACGGGTTGAAACCACTAAAAATAGCCAAAAATTGTGGGTTATGGAACATGAAATCATCAATTTTGGCTTCCAAGAGATTATTTACCAACGGGTCCAAACCACTAAAATAACAAAAAATCATGGGTTATAACTCATGAAATTATGAATTTCGCCTTTCGAAAATTTAGTTGCCTATTGGTTAAAACCATAAAAATAGTCAAAATTCATGGGTTATAGCTTAAGAAATTGTGAATTTTTTCCTCCAGGAAATTAATTGCTTGTAGGTTGAAACCACAAAAATGGTCAAAAATTATGGGTTATAGCTCATTAAATTGTGAATTTTGGTCTCCGTGAAATTATTTGCCTACATGTGGAAACCATTAAAATGGCCAAAAATCATGGGTTGTAGCTCATGAAATCGTGAATTTTAGCTTTTGAGAAATTATTTGCTTATAGATCAAAACCACTAAAATAGACAAAAATCGTGGGTTATAGCTTATGAAATTGTGAATTATAGCTCATGAAATTATTTGCCAGCGGGTTGAAACCACTAAAATAGACAAAAATCGTGGGTTATAGCTCATGAAATCGTGAATTTTGGCTTCAGAGATTATTTGCCAACGGTTAAAACCACTAAAATAACCAAAAATCGTGGGTTATAACTCATGAAATTGTGAATTTTGGCCTTCGAAAAATTAGTTGCATATAGGTTGAAACCATAAAATGGTCAAAATTCATGGGTTATAGCTCATGAAATCATGGGTTATAGCTTATGAAATCATGAATTTTAGCTTTTGAGAAATTATTTGCTTACAAATCAAAACCACTAAAATTGGCAAAATATTGTTGGTTATAGCTCATAAAATTGTGAATTTTGGCCTTCGAAAATTATTTGCCAATGCTAGAAATGGCCAAAATAGTGGTTATAACTCATGAAATCATGAATTTTGGCTTCAAGGAAATTAATTGCCAACGGTCAAAACCACTAAAAATGATAAAAATTGTGAGTTATAGCTTATGAAATTGTGAATTTTTCCTCCAAGAAATTATTTGCTTGTAGGTTGAAACCACAAAAATGGTCAAAAATTATGGGTTATAGCTCATTAAATTGTGAATTTTGGTCTCCGTGAAATTATTTGCCTACATGTGGAAACCATTAAAATGGCCAAAAATCATGGGTTGTAGCTCATGAAATCGTGAATTTTAGCTTTTGAGAAATTATTTGCTTATAGATCAAAACCACTAAAAATAGCCAAAAATCGTGGGTTATAGCTCATGAAATCGTGAATTTTACCCTTGGAAATTATTTGCCTACATGTGGAAACCATTAAAATAGCCAAAAATCGTGGATTATAGCTCATAAAATTGTGAATTATAGCTCATGAAATTATTTGCCTACATGTGGAAACCATTAAAAATAGCCAAAAATCGTGGGTTATAGCTCATGAAATCGTGAATTTTGGCTTCCAAGAGATTATTTGCCAACGGTTAAAACCACTAAAATAACCAAAAATCATGAGTTATAGCTCATGAAATTGTGAATTATAGCTCATGAAATTATTTGCATATAGGTTGAAACCATAAAATGGTCAAAATTCATGGGTTATAGCTCATGAAATCGTGGGTTCTGACTTATGAAATCGTGAATTTTAGCTTTTGAGAAATTATTTGCTTACAAATCAAAACCACTAAAATTGGCAAAATATTGTTGGTTATAGCTCATAAAATTGTGAATTTTGGCCTTCGAAAATTATTTGCCAATGCTAGAAATGGCCAAAATAGTGGTTATAACTCATGAAATCATGAATTTTGGCTTCAAGGAAATTAATTGCCAACGGGTCGAAACCACTAAAAATAGCCAAAAATCGTGGGTTATAGCTCATGAAATTGTGAATTTTTCCTCTAGGAAATTATTTGCTTGTAGGTTGAAACCACTAAAATGGTCAAAAATTATGGGTTATACCTCATTAATTTGTGAATTTTGCTCTCTGTGAAATTATTTACAAGAATTCGTAACCACTTAATGGCCGAAATCATGGTTTAAAGCTTATGATGTCGTGAGTTTTCACTTTAAATTAATACCCTCTGAGATCAAAACCACTAAAATGGCCAAACATTGTGGGTTATAGCTCATGAAATCGTGGTGTTGCCTCTCAAAAATTATTTGCCTACATTTGGAAACCAATAAAATAGCCAAAACCATGGATTATAGCACATGAAATTGTGAATTATAGCTCATGAAATTATTTGCCAGCGGGTTGAAAACACTAAAATAGCCAAAAATCGTGGGTTATAGCTCATGAAATCATGAATTTTGGCTTCCAAGAGATTATTTGCCAACGGTTGAAACCACTAAAATAACCAAAATCGTGGGTTATAGCTCATGAAATCATGAATTTTAGCTTTTGAGAAATTATTTGCTTGTAGGTTGAAACCATAAAATGGTCAAAAATCGTGAGTTATAGCTTATGAAATTGTGAATTTTAGCTTCAAGGAAATTATTTGCTTGTAGGTTGAAACCACTAAAAATGGTAAAAATTATGGGTTATAGCTCATTAAATTGAGAATTTTGGTCTCCGTGAAATTATTTGCCAACGGTTGAAACCACTAAAATGGCAAAAATCATGGCTTATAGCTTATGATGTCGTGAGTTTTCACTTTTAGAAATTATTTGCCTACATGTGGAAACCATTAAAATGGCCAAAAATCATGGGTTATAGCTCATGAAATCATGAATTTTGCCTCCCAAAATTATTTGCCTACATGTGGAAACCATTAAAAATAGCCAAAACCATGGATTATAGCTCATTAAATTGTGAATTTTAGCCAATCAAAAATTAGTTGCATATAGGTTGAAACCACTAAAATAGCCAAAAATCATGGGTTATAGCTCATAAAATCATGAATTTTGGCTTCCAAGAGATTATTTGCCAACGGTCAAAACCACTAAAATAACCAAAAATCATGGGTTATAACTCATGAAATTATGAATTTTGGCCTTTCGGAAAATTAGTTGCCCATAGGTTGAAACCATAAAATGGTCAAAATTCATGGGTTATAGCTCATGAAATCGTGGGTTATAACTCATGAAATCATGAATTTTAGCTTTTAAGAAATTATTTGCTTATAGATCAAAACCACTACAATGGCAAAAATTATTGGCCATTTCTCATGAAATTATTAATTTCAGAAAATTATTTACCAATGCTAGAAATGGCCAAATATTGTGGTTATAATTCATGAAATTGTGAATTTTAGCTTCAAGGAAATTAATTGCTAACAGGTCGAAATCACTAAAAATGGTTAAATATCGTGAGTTATAGCTTATGAAATTATAAATTTTTTTCTCCAGGAAATTATTTGCTTGTAGGTTGAAACCACTAAAAATGGTCAAAAATTATGGGTTACAGCTCTTTAAATTGTGAATTTTGGTCTCCGTGAAATTGTTTGGATGCGGTTCGTAACCACTTAATGGCAAAAAAATCATGGCTTATAGCTTATAATGTCATGAGTTTTCACTTTCGAAAAATTATTTGCCAGCGGGTTGAAACCACTAAAATGGCCAAAAATCGTGGGTTATAGCTCATGAAATTGTGAATTTTTCCTCCAGAAATTATTTGCTTACGTGTGGAAACCATTAAAAATAGCCAAAAATCATGGATTATAGCTCATAAAAATGTGAATTATAGCTCCTCAAATTAATTGCCAGCGGGTTGAAACCACTAAAAATAGACAAAAATCATGGGTTATAGCTCATGAAATCGTGAATTTTGGCTTCCAAGAGATTATTTGCCAACCGGTTGAAACCACTAAAATAACCAAAATCGTGGGTTATAGCTCATGAAATCGTGAATTTTAGCTTTTGAGAAATTATTTGCTTACGTGTGGAAACCATTAAAATAGCCAAAAATCGTGGGTTATAGCTCATAAAAATGTGAATTATAGCTCATGAAATTATTTGCTTGTAGGTTGAAACCACTAAAAATGGTAAAAATTATGGGTTATAGCTCATTAAATTGAGAATTTTGGTCACCGTGAAATTATTTGAAGCAGTTCATAACCACTTAATGGCTAGAAATCATGGCTTATAGCTTATGATGTCGTGAGTTTTCACTTTTAGAAATTATTTGCCTACATATGGAAACCATTAAAATGGCCAAAATCATGGGTTATAGCTCATGAAATCATGAATTTTGCCTCCGAAAATTATTTGCCTACATGTGGAAACCATTAAAATAGCCAAAAATCATGGATTATAGCTTTATGATGTCGTGAGTTTTCACTTTTAGAAATTATTTGCCAATGTGTTGAAACCACTAAAATAGCCAAAAATCATGGGTTATAGCTCATAAAATCGTGAATTTTGTCTCCCAAAATTATTTGCCAACGGTCAAAACCACTAAAATAACCAAAAATCATGGGTTATAACTCATGAAATTGTGAATTTTGGCCTTTCGAAAATTAGTTGCCTATAGGTTGAAACCATAGAAAGGGTCAAAATTCATGGGTTATAGCTCATGAATTCGCTGGTTACAAATTTTATGAAATCGTGAATTTTAGCTTTTGAGAAATTATTTGCTTATGGATCAAAACCACTAAAATGGCAAAAATCGTTGGTTATAGCTCATAAAATCATTAGTTATTTCCTTCCTAAAACTATTTGCCTACATGTGGAAACCATTTTAGCCATTTCTAGCATTGGAATAATTTTCAAGGTCAAAATTCAAGATTTCATGAGCTATAACTAATGATTTGTTGCCAACTTTAGTGGTTTTGATCTATAAGCAAATATTTTTCAAAGCTAAAATTCACGATTTCTTAAAGTCAGAACCCACGATTTCATTAGCTATAGCTCATGAAATTGTAAATTTTGAACTTTTCGAGAAATTAGTTGCCTATAGGTTGAAACAAAAAAATGGTCAAAATTCATGGGTTGTACCTCATGAAATCGCGGAGTTACACCTTATGAAATCGTGAATTTTAGCTTTTAAGAAATTATTAACTTACAGACCAAAACCACTAAAATGGCAAAAATTATTGGTTATAGCTCATGAAATCATGAATTTTGACCTTCAAAAAATTATTTGTCATCGCTAGAAATGGCCAAAAATAGTGGTTATAACTCATGAACTCGAGAATTTTGGCTTCAAGGTAATTAATTGCCAACGGGTCAAAACCACTAAAAATGGTCAAAATTCATGGGTTATAGCTTATGAAATTGTGAATTTTTTCTCCAAGAAATTATTTGCTTGTAGGTTGAAACCACAAAAAATGGTAAAAAAAATATGGGTTATAGCTCATTAAATTGTTAATTTTTGTCTCCGTGAAATTATTTGGAAACAGATCGTAACCACTTAATATTTAGAAATCATGGCTTATAGCTTTATGATGTCGTGAGTTTTCACTTTTGGGAAATTATTTGCCTAGATATCGGAACCATTAAAAATGGCCAAATATCGTGGTTATAGCTCATGAAATCTCAATTTTTGCCTCCGAAAATTATTTGCCTACATGTGGAAACCATTAAAATAGCCAAAAATCATGGATTATAGCTTTATGATGTCGTGAGTTTTCACTTTTAGAAATTATTTGCCAATGGGTTGAAACCACTAAAATAGCCAAAAATCATGGGTTATAGCTCATAAAATTGTGAATTTTGGCTTCCAAGAGATTATTTGCCAACGGTCAAAACCACTAAAATAACCAAAATCATGGGTTATACCTCATGAAATCGTGAATTTTGGCTTCAAGGAAATTAATTGCCAACGGGTTGAAACCACTAAAAATGGTCAAAATTCATGGGTTATAGCTCATGAAATAGTGGGTTCTGACTTATGAAATCGTGAATTTTAGCTTTTGAGAAATTATTTGCTTACGGATCAAAACCACTAAATGGCAAAAAATCGTTGGTTATAGCTTATAAAATCATTAATTTTTTACCATCAAAAATTATTTGCCAATGCTAGATATGGCCAAATATAGTAGTTAGAACTCATGAAATCGTGAATTTTAGCTTGAAGAAAATTAATAGTTAACTGGTTGAAACCACTACAAATGATAAAAAATCGTGAGTTATAGCTCATGAAATCGTGAATTTTAGCTTCAAGGAAATTAATAGCTAACTGGTCGAAACCACTAAAAAATGGTCAAAAACATATGGGTTATAGCTCGTTAAATTGTAAATTTTGGTCTCCGTGAAACTATTTGGAAACAAGTCGTAACCACTTAATGGCCAAAAATCATGGCTTATAGCTTTATGATGTCATGAGTTTTCACTTTTGGGAAATTATTTCCCTACAGATCAAAACCATTAAAAATGGCAAAAAAATGTGTAATAGCTCATGAAATCATGAATTTTTGCCTCCCGAAATTTATTTCCCTACATGTGGAAACCAATAAAAATAGCTAAAAAATCATTGAAGATAGCTTATAAAATTATGAATTGCAGCTCAGGCCAATGCGTTGAAACCACTAAAAATAGCCAAAAATCGTGGGTTATAGCTTAAGAAATCGTGAATTTTAGCTTACTAGAGATTATTTGCCAACGGGTCAAAACCACTAAAATAACCAAAAATTGTGGGTTATAGCTCATGAAATTATAATTTTTGGCCATTCGAAAAATTAGTTGCATATAGGTTGAAACCATAAAAATGGTCAAAATCCATTGGTTATAGCTCATGAAATAGTGGGTTACAGCTTATGAAATCGTTAATTTTAGCTGTTTAGAAATTATGTGCTTGTGGATCAAAACCACTAATATTAGCAAAAAATCATTGGTTATAGCTCATGAAATCAATAATTTTGACCTTCGGATAATTATTTGCCAATGCTAGAAATGGCCAAAAATAGTGGTTATAACTCATGAAATCGTGAATTTTGGCTTCAAGGAAATTAATTGCCAACGGCGAAACCACTAAAAATGGTCAAAAGTCGTGAGTTATAGCTAATGAAATGGTGAATTTTTTGCTCCAGGAAATTATTTGTTTGTAGGTTGAAACCACTAAAAATGGTAAAAAAAATTATGGGTTATTGCTCATTAAATTGTGAATTTTGGTCTCCGTGAAATTATTTACAAATGGGTCGTAACCACTTAATGGCTAGAAATCATGGCTTATAGCTTCTGACCGTGAGTTTTTACTTTTGGGAAATTGTCTGCTTGCAGATCGAAATAGATAAAAATGGCCAAAAATCATGGGTTATAGCTCATGAAATCGTGAATTTTTACCCCCCGAAAAGTATTCATCTACGTGTGGAAATCATTAAAAATAGCCAAAAAAGCATGGATTATAGCTCATAAAAATGTGAATTATAGCTCTTGTAATTATTTGCCAACGGGTTGAAACCACTAAAAATAGACAAAAATCATGGGTTATGGCTCATGAAATCGTGAATTTTGGCTTCCAAGAGATTATTTGCCAATAGGTGAAAACCACTAAAATAACCAAAAATCGTGGCTTATAGCTTATGCAATAGTTGCCTATAGGTTGCAAGCATAAAAATGGTCAAAATTCATGGGTTATAGCTCATGAAATAGTGAATTTTTTCCTCAAGGAAATTAATTGCTTGTAGGTTGAAACCACAAAAATGGTAAAAAATATGGGTTATAGCTCATTAAATTGTGAATTTTGGTCTCCGTGAAATTATTTGGAAAGTGATCGAACCACTTAATATTTAGAAATCATGGCTTATAGCTTATGATGTCGTGAGTTTTCACTTTTGGGAAATTATTTGCCTACATGTGGAAACCATTAAAATGGTCAAAATTCATGGGTTATAGCTCATGAAATCATGAATTTTACCTCAGAGAAAATGATTGCCTACTGTGGAAACCATTAAAATAGCCAAAAATCATGGATTATAGCTCTTGAAATTGTGAATTATACTCATGAATATATTTGCCTGCGGGTTCAAAGCACTAAAATAGCCAAAATCTTGGGTTATAGCTCATGAAATCGTGAATTTTGGCTTCAAGGAAATTAATTGCCAACGGTCAAAACCACTAAAATAACCAAAAATCATGGGTTGTAGCTCATGAATTTGTTAATTTTGGTCCCAGTTAGTTGCCTATAGGTTGAAACCATAAAATGGTCAAAATTCATGGGTTATAGCCCATGAATTAAGTGGGTTCTGACTTATGAAATCATGAATTTTAGCTTTTGAGAAATTATTTGCTTACAAATCAAAACCTCTAAAATGGCAAAATTATTGGTTATAGTTCATGAAATCATTAATTTTAACATTCAAAAATTATTTGCCAATGCTAGAAATGGCCAAAATAGTGGTTATAACTCATGAAATCATGAATTTTATCTTCAAGAAAATTAATTGCTAACGGGTCAAAACCACTAAAAATGGTCAAAAATTATGAGTTATAGCTCATGAAATTATGAATTTTTTCTCCATGAAATTATTTGCTTGTAGGTTAAAACCACTAAAAATGGTAAAAAATTATGGGTTATATAGCTCTTTAAATTGTGAATTTTGGTCCCTGTGAAATAGTTTGGAAACGGTTCATAACCACTTAATGGCCAAAAAAATCATGCCTTATAGCTTATAATGTCATGATTTTTCCCTTTCGGGAAATTGTTTACCAACAGATCGAAACCACTAAAAAAGCCAAAAATTATGGGTTATAGCTCATGAAATCGCGAATTTTTGCCTCCCGAAAATCTTTTGCCTACATGTGGAAATCAATAAAAATAGCTAAAAATTATGGATTATAGCTCACAAAATTGTGAATTATACTCATGAATATATTTGCCAACGGGTTCAAAGCACTAAAAATACCCAAAAATCGTGGGTTATAGCTCATGAAATTGTGAATTTTGGCTTCCGAGAGATTATTTGCCAATGGGCCAAAACCACTAAAATCACAAAAACATGGGTTGTAGCTCATGAAATTGTGAATTTTGGCCTTTCGGGAAATTAGTTGCCTATAGGTTGAAACCATAGAAATGGTCAAAATTCATGGGTTATAGCTCATGAATTTGTGGGTTGCGGCTTATGAAATCGTGAATTTTAGCTTTTGAGAAATTATATGCTACGGATCAAAACCATTAAAAGGCTAAAATTATGGGTTATAGCTCATGAAATCATGAATTTTGCCTCCAAAAATCTTTTGCCTACATGTGGAAATCAATAAAATAGCTAAAAATTATGGATTATAGCTCACAAAATTGTGAATTATACTCATGAATATATTTGCCAACGGGTTGAAACCACTAAAATAACCAAAATCATGGGTTATAGCTCATGAAATTGTGAATTTTGGCTTCCGAGAGATTATTTGCCAATGGGCCAAAACCACTAAAATCACAAAAACATGGGTTGTAGCTCATGAAATTGTGAATTTTGGCCTTTCGGGAAATTAGTTGCCTATAGGTTGAAACCATAGAAATGGTCAAAATTCATGGGTTATAGCTCATGAATTTGTGGGTTGCAGCTTATGAAATCGTGAATTTTAGTTTTTGAGAAATTATATGCTTACGGATCAAAACCATTAAAAAGGCTAAAAATTATGGGTTATCGCTCATGAAATCATGAATTTTTGCCTCCCGAAAATTATTTGCCAATATGTGGAAACCATTAAAAATAGCCAAAAATCGTGGACTATAGCTCATAAAAATATGAATTATAGCCCCTGAAATTATTTGCCAACGGGTTGAAACAACTAAAAATAGACAAAAATCGTGGGTTATAGCTCATGAAATCGTGAATTTTAGCTTTCGAGAGATTATTTGCCAACAGGTCAAAACCACTAAAATAACCAAAAATCGTTTGTTATAGTTGATGAAATTGCGAATTTTGGCTTTTCGAAAAATTAGTTGTCTATAGGTTGCAACCACAAAAATGGTCAAAATTCGTGAGTTATAGCTCATGAAATCGTGAATTTTTTACCCTTGGAAATTATTTGCTTGTAGGTTGAAATCACTAAAAGCGATAAAAAATTACGAGTTATAGCTTATTAAATTATGAATTTTGGTCTGCTTAAAATTATTTAAAAACTGGTCATAACCACTTAATGGCCTGAAATCATGGCTTATAGCTTATGATGTCGTGAGTTTTTGGTTTTGAGAAATTGTTTGCCAACAGATCGAAACTAATAAAAATAGTCAAAATCGTGGGTTATAGCTCATGAAATCATGAATTATTGCCTTCCGAAAATTATTTGCCTACATGTGGAAACCATTAAAAATAGCTAAAAAATGGTGATTTATAGCACATGAAATTGTGAATTATAGCTCTTAAAATTATTGGCCAACGGGTTGAAAATACTAAATATAGCCAAAAATCGTGGGTTATAACTCATGAAATTATGAATTATTGCCTCTGAGAGATTATTTACCAACAAATCAAAACCACTAAAATAACCAGAAATCATGGGTTATAGCTCATAAAATGGTAAATTTTGGCCTATCGGAAAATTAGTTGCTTATCGGTTGAAACCATAAAAATGGTCAAAATTCATTGGTTATAGCTCTCGAAATCGTGGGTTACAGCTTATGAAGTTGTGAATTTTAGCTTTTGAGAAATTATTTGCTTATAGATCAAAACCACTAAAAATGGTAAAAATTATGGGTTATAGCTCATGAAATCATTAATTTTAACATTCAAAAAATTATTTGCCAATGCTAGAAATGGCTAAAATAGTGGTTATAACTCATGAAATCGTGAATTTTGGCTTCAAAGAAATTAATTGCCACCGAGTCAAAACCACTAAAATGGTCAAAAATCATGAGTTATAGCTCATGAAATTGTGAATTTTTCCTCCAGAAAATTATTTGCTTGTAGGTTAAAACCACTAAAAATGGTAAAAATTATGGGTTATAGCTCATTAAATTGTGAATTTTGGTCCCTGTGAAATAGTTTGGAAGCGGTTCATAACCACTTAATGGCCAAAAATCATGGGTTATAGCTCATTAAATCATGAATTTTAGCTTTTGAGAAATTATTTGCCAACGGGTTGAAACCACTAAAAAGCCAAAATTATGGGTTATAGCTCATGAAATCATGAATTTTGCCTCCGAAAATCTTTTGCCTACATGTGGAAATCAATAAAATAGCTAAAAATTATGGATTATAGCTCATGAAATTGTGAATTATAGCTCATGAAATTATTTGCCAACGGGTTGAAACCACTAAAATAGCCAAAAATCGTGGGTTATAGCTCATGAAATTGTGAATTTTGGCTTCCAGAGATTATTTGCCAACGGGTCAAAACCACTAAAATAACCAAAATCATGGGTTGTAGCTCATGAAATTGTGAATTTTGGCCTTCGGAAAATTAGTTGCCTATAGGTTGAAACCATAAAATGGTCAAAATTCATGGGTTATAGCTCATGAATTTGTGGGTTGCGACTTATGAAATCGTGAATTTTAGCTTTTGAGAAATTATTTGCTTGTAGGTTGAAACCACTAAAAATGGTAAAATTATGGGTTATAGCTCATGAAATCATGAATTTTGCCTCTCAAAATTATTTGCCAATATGTGGAAACCATTAAAAATAGCCAAAAATCGTGTGTTATAGCTCATGTAATCGTGAATTTCGACCTCTCGAAAAATATTTAGCTACATGTGGAAACTATTAAAAATTGCCAAAAAATCGTGAATTATAGCTCATAAAATTGTGAATTATAACTCATGAAATTATTTGCCGACGTGTTGAAACCGCTAAAAATAACCAAAAATCGTGGGGTATAGCTCAAGAAATCGTGAATTTTGGCTTCCCAGAGATTATTTGTCAACGGGTTAAAACCACTAAAATAACCAAAAATCATGAGTTATAGCTCATGAAATTGTCAATTTAGACCATTCGAAAAATTAGTTGCATATAGGTTGAAACCATCAAAATGGTCAAAATTCATGGGTTATAGCTCACGAAATCGTGGGTTACAGCTTATGAAATCATGCATTTTAGCTGTTTAGAAATTATTTGCTTACAAATCAAAACCACTTATATTGGCAAAAAATCGTTGGTTATAGCTCATAAAATTATTAATTTTGACCTTCAGAAAATTATTTGCCAACGCTAGAAATGGCCAAAAATAGTGGTTATAACTCATGAAATCATGAATTTTGGCTTCAAGGAAATTAATTGCCAAACTATCAAACCACTAAAAATAGCTAAAAATGGTGATTTATAGCTCATGAAATTGTGAATTTTGGTCTCCGTGAAATTATTTGTTTGTAGGTTGAAACCACTAAAAATGGTCAAAATTATGGGTTATTGCTCATTAAATTGAGAATTTTGGTCTCCGTGAAATTATTTGCCAACGGGTTGAAACCACTAAAATGGCCAAAAATCATGGGTTATAGCTCATGAAATTGTGAATTTTAGCTTTTGAGAAATTATTTGCTTATAGGTTGAAACCACTAAAATGGCCAAAAATCGTGGGTTATAGCTCATGAAATTGTGAATTTTTCCTCCAGAAAATTATTTGCTTACGGTGGAAACCATTAAAAATAGCCAAAAATCATGGGTTATAGCTCATAAAAATATGAATTATAGCCCCGAAATTATTTGCCAACGGGTTGAAACCACTAAAATAGCCAAAAATCGTGGGTTATAGCTCATGAAATGTGAATTTTAGCTTTTGAGAAATTATTTGCCAACGGGTCAAAACCACTAAAATAACCAAAAATCGTTTGTTATAGCTCATGAAATTGTGAATTTTGGCTTTTGAAAAATTAGTTGCCTATAGGTTGAAACCACAAAAATGGTCAAAATTATGGGTTATAGCTCATGAAATTGTGAATTTTAGCTTTTGAGAAATTATTTGCTTGTAGGTTGAAACCACTAAAATTGGTAAAAATCATGAGTTATAGCTTATTAAATTATGAATTTTGGTCTCCGTGAAATTATTTAAAACCGGTCATAACCACTTAATGGCCGAAATCATGGCTTATAGCTTATGATGTCGTGAGTTTTGCTTTTGAAAATTATTTGCCAACGGGTTGAAACCACTAAAATAGCCAAAAATCGTGGGTTATAGCTCATGAAATCATGAATTTTGGCTTCCAGAGATTATTTGCCAACGGGTTGAAACCACTAAAATAGCCAAAAATCATGGGTTATAGCTCATGAAATTGTGAATTATAGCTCTTAAAATTATTTATGGGTTGAAAATACTAAATATAGCCAAAAATGGTGGGTTATAACTCATGAAATTATGAATTATTGCCTCCGAGATTATTTACCAACAAATCAAAACCACTAAAATAACCAAAATCATGGGTTATAGCTCATAAAATGGTAAATTTTGGCCTATCGGAAAATTAGTTGCTTATCGGTTGAAACCATAAAATGGTCAAAATTCATTGGTTATAGCTCATGAAATCGTGGGTTATAGCTCATGAAATTGTGAATTATAGCTCATGAAGTTGTGAATTTTAGCTTTTGAGAAATTATTTGCTTATAGATCAAAACCACTAAAATTGGCAAATAATCGTTTGTTATAGCTCATGAAGTCATTACTTTTTACCTTCAGAAAACTATTTGCCAGCACTAGAAATGGCCAAAAATAGTGGTTATAATTCATGAAATTGTGAAATTTTTCCTCCAGAAAATTATTTGCTTGTAGGTTGAAACCACTAAAATTGGTCAAAATTATTGGTTATAGCTCATTAAATCATGAATTTTAGCTTTCGAGAGATTATATGCCAACGGGTAAAAACCACTAAAATAACTAAAAATTGTGGGTTGTAGCTCATGAAATTGTGAATTTTGGCTTTTCGAAAATTACTTGCCAATTGGGTTATGGCTAATGAAATCATGGGTTACAGGTTATGAAATCATGAATTTTAGCTTTTTAGAAAGTATTTGCATACAGATCAAAACCACAAAAATTGGCAAAATATTGTTGGTTATAGCTCATGAAATCACTAATTTTGACCTTCAAAATTTTATTTTTCAACGCTAGAAATGGCAAAAAATAGTTGTAATAACTCATAAAATCATGAATTTTGGCTTCAAGGAAATAAATTGCTGACGGCGAAACTAAAAATGGTCAAAAATTATGGGTTATTGCTCATTAAATTAAGAATTTTGATCTCCGTGAAATTATTTTCTTGTAGGTTGAAACCACTAAAAATGGTAAAAAATTATGGGTTATAGCTCTTTAAATTGTGAATTTTGATCTCCATGAAATTGTGAATTTCAACTTTTGAGAAATTACTTGCTTACAGATCAAAACCACTAAAATTGGCAAAATTTTATTAGTTATAGCTCGTGAAATCATTAATTTTGACCTTCAGAATATTATTTGCCAACGCTAGAAATGGCTAAAAATAGTGGTTATAACTCATGAAGTCGTGAATTTGGGGTTCAAGGAAATTAATTGCCCACGGGTCGAAACCACTAAAAATGGTCAAAAATCATGAGTTATAGCTCATGAAATCATAAATTTTTTCCTCTAGGAATTTTTTGCTTGTAGGTTGAAACCTCTAAAAATGATCAAAAATTATGGGTTATACCTCATTAATTTGTGAATTTTGCTCTCTGTGAAATTATTTACAAACGGGTCGTAACCACTTAATGGCCAGAAATCATGGTTTAAAGCTTATGATGTCGAGAGTTTTCACTTTCGAGAAATTAATTGCCTACAGATCAAAACCACTAAAAATGGCCAAACATTGTGGGTTATAGCTCATGAAATCGTGAATTTTGGCTTCCAGATAATTTTACCGCGGTCAAAACCACTAAAATAACCAAAAATCATGGGTTGTAGCTCATTAAATTGTGAATTTAGGCCATTCAAAAATTAGTTGCCTATAGGTTGAAACCATAAAATGGTCAAAATTCATGGGTTATAGCTCATGAAATTGTGAATTATAGCTCATGAAATCGTGAATTTTAGATTTTGAGAAATTATTTGCTTATAGATCAAAACCACTAAAAATGGTAAAAATTATTGGTTATAGCTCATGAAATCATTAATTTTAACCTTCAGAAAATTATTTGCCAATTCTAGAGATGGCCAAATATAATGATTATAACTCATGAAATCGTGAATTTTAGCTTCAAGAAAATTAATTGCTAACCGGTCGAAACCACTAAAAATGGTTAAAAATCAGGAGTTATAGCTCATGAAATTGTGAATTTTTTCCTCCGTGAAATTATTTGCTTATAGATCAAAACCACAAAAATGGTCAAAACATATGGGTTATAGCTCATTAAATTGTGAATTTTGGTATCCATGAAACAATTTTGAAACAGTCAGAACCACTTAATGGCCGAAATCATGGCTTTAGCTTTATGAAGTCGTGAGTTTTATTTTTGGGAAATATTTGCCTACGATCGAAACTATTAAAATGGCAAAAATCGTTGGTTATAGCTCATGAAATCGTGAATTGTTGCCTCTCAAAAATTATTTGCCTACATTTGGAAACCAGTAAAAATAGCCAAAAAACCATGGATTATAGCACATGAAATTGTGAATTATAGCTCATGAAATTATTTGCCAACGGGTTGAAAACACTAAAAATAGCCAAAAATCGCTGGTTATAGCTCATGAAATTATGAATTTTGGCTTCCGAGAGATTATTTGCATCGGGTCAAAACCACTAAAATTACCAAAAATCGTGGGTTATAGCTCATAAAATTATGAATTTTGGCCTTTCGGAAAATTAGTTGCCCATAGGTTGAAACCAAAAAAATGGTCAAAATTCATGGGTTATAACTCATGAAATCGTGAATTTTAGATTTTGAGAAATTATTTGCTTATAGATCAAAACCACTAAACTTGGTAAAAAATCGTTGGTTATAGCTCATAAAATCATTACTTTTGACCTTCAAAAAATTATTTGCAAAGGATAGAAATGGCTAAAAATAGTGGCTATAACTCATGAAATCGTGAATTTTTACCTCTCAAAAATTATTTGCCTACGTATGGAAACCATTAAAAATAGCCAAAAAATCATGGATTATAGCTCATAAAAATGTGAATTATAGCTCCTCAAATTAATTGCCAACGGGTTGTAACCACTAAAACTAGACAAAAACCGTGGGTTATCGCTCATGATATCGTGAATTTTAGCTTCCTAGAGATTATTTGCCAACTGGTCAAAACCACTAAAATAACCAAAAATCGTGGGTGATAGCTGATGAAATTAGTTGCCTATAGGTTGCAACCATAAAAATGGTCAAAATTTGTGAGTTATAACTTATGAAATCGTGAATTTTTTCCTCTAGGAAATTATTTGCTTGTAGGTTGAAACCACTAAAAATGATAAAAAATTATGGGTTATAGCTCATTAAATTGAGAATTTTGGTCACCGTGAAATTATTTCGAAACAGTTCATAACCACTTAATGGCCAGAAATCATGGCTTACAGCTTATGATGTCGTGAGTTTTCCCTTTTAGGAAATTATTTTCCTACAGATCGAAACCACTAAAAATGGCCAAAAATTATGGGTTATACCTCGTGAAATCGTGAATTTTTGTCTCCCAAAAATTATTTGCCTATATGTGGAAAGCATTAAAAATAGCCAAAAAATCTTGGATTATAGCTCACGAAATTGGGAATTATGCTCATGAATGTATTTACCAACGGGTTGAAAACAATAAAAATAGCCAAAAATCGTGGGTTATAACTCATGAAATTATGAATTTTGGCTTCCAAGAGATTATTTGCCAATGGGTCAAAAACACTATGATAACTAAAAATCATGGGTTGTAGCTCATGAAATTATAAATTTTGGCCTTTCGAAAATTTAGTTGCCTATAGGTCGAAATGGTCAAAATTCATGGGTTATAGCTCATGAAATTATTTGCCAACGGGTTGAAACCACTAAAATAGTAGAATATCGTGAGTTATAGCTCATGAAATTATTTGCTTATGGATCAAAACCACTAAAATGGCAAAAAATCATTGGTTATAGCTCATAAAATCATTAATTTTAATCTTCAGAAAATTATTTGCCAGTGCTAGAAGTGGCCAAATATAGTGGTTATTATTCAAGAAATCGTGAAGTTTTGCTTCAAGGAAATTAATTATCAACGGGTCGAAACCACTAAAAATAGTAGAATATCGTGAGTTATAGCTCAAGAAATTATGAATTTTGTCCTCCAGGAAATTATTTGCTTGCAGGTTGAAACCACAAAAAATGGTCAAAAAAGTATGGGTTATAGCTCATTAAATTGTGAATTTTGGTGTTCATGAAATTATTTGGAAACAGGTCGTAACCACTTAATGGCCAGAAATCATGGATTATAGCTTTATGATGTCGTGAGTTTTCACTTTTAGAAAATTATTTGCCTACAGATCGAAACCATTAAAAATGGCCAAAAGTCATGGGTTATAGCTCATGAAATCGTGAATTTTTGCTTCCCGAAAATTATTTGCCTACATATGGAAACCATTAAAAATAGCCAAAAATCGTGGATTATAGATTATAAAATTTTGAATTATAGCTCATGCAATTATTTGCCAACGTGTTGAAACCGCTAAAAATAGCCAAAATCGTGGGTTATAGCTCATGAAATCGTGACTTTTGGCCTCCTAGAGATTATTTGCCAACGGGTTAAAACCACTAAAATAACCGAAAATCGTGGGTTATAACATATGAAATTGTGAATTTTGACCATTCAAAAAATTAGTTGCATATAGGTTGAAACCATAAAAATGGTCAAAATTCATGGGTTATAGCTCATGAAATCGTTGGTTACAGCTTATGAAATCATGAATTTTAGCGGTTTAGAAATTATTTGCTTACAAATTAAAACTACTAATATTGGTAGAAAATCATTGGTTATAACTCATGAAATCATTAATTTTGATCTTCAGATAATTATTTGCCAATGCTAGAAATGGCCAAAAATAGTGGTGATAACTCATGAAATCAAGAATTTTGGCTTCAAGGAAATTAATTGCCAAGGGCGGAACCACTAAAAATGGTCAAAAATCGTGAGTTATACCTATTGAAATGGTGAATTTTTTCCTTCAGGAAATTATTTGCTTGTAGGTTGAAACCACTAAAAATGGTCAAAAATTATGGATTATTGCTCATTAAATTGAGAATTTTGGCCTCCGTGAAACTATTTGCAAACGGGTTGAAACCACTAAAATGGCCAAAAATCATGGGTTATAGCTCATGAAATCGTGAATTTTACATCGAAAATTATTTGCCTACAGATAGAAACCACTAAAAATGGCCAAAAATCATCGGTCATAGCTCATGAAATCGTGAATTTTTACATCTCGAAAATTATTTGCCTACATATGGAAACCATTAAAAATAGCCAAAAATCGTGGATTATATAGCTCATAAAAATGTGAATTATAGCTCATGAAATTATTTACCAACGGGTTGAAACCACTAAAAATAGACAAAATCATGGGTTATACCTCATGAAATCGTGAATTTTGGCTTCCAAGAGATTGTTTGCCAACTGGTGAAAACCACAAAAATAACCAAAAATCGTGGGTTATACCTGATGAAAATTCTAATTTTGGCCTTTCGAAAAATTATTTGCCTACAGATAGAAACCACTAAAAATGGCCAAAAATCATCGGTCATAGCTCATGAAATCGTGAATTTTTACATCCCGAAAATTATTTGCCTACGTGTGGAAACCATTGAAAATAGCCAAAAAATCGTGGATTATATAGCTCATAAAAATGTGAATTATAGCTCATGAAATTATTTACCAACGGGTTGAAACCACTAAAAATAGACAAAATCATGGGTTATACCTCATGAAATCGTGAATTTTGGCTTCCAAGAGATTGTTTGCCAACTGGTGAAAACCACAAAAATAACCAAAAATCGTGGGTTATACCTGATGAAAATTCTAATTTTGGCCTTTCGAAAAATTATTTGCCTATAGGTTGCAACCATTAAAATGGTCAAAATTTGTGAGTTATAGCTTTTAAAATCATGAATTTTTTTCTCTAGGAAATTATTTGTAGGCAGTAAAAATTGCCTTAATCCTTACGCAAAGAATCCCTAATGAGCGAAAAGCTTAGGGTCCATCCGATTGAAGTCGATCCAGCCTAAAGGTTAAGTTCACTGAATGCTTGACTTTATGAAATAGACAAAAGTGTCGGTATCTCCCAAACCGGGAATTTGGAATGACGGAGAAACCGAACCCTTCGTCGGTTGGTTGGCTCCGTCTCGTCGAGATGGTCGATTTCCATATATAATTCGTCAATTCCGGCGTCACGGTTTGAAAGTTACGACTGCTTCGTTAAGCGCAGACGAGGCTCGCGGCAAAGAAGGCTCGACATTCAGCGAGGCTCGACATCGAGCGAGGCTCGCCAAGCGCAGAAGGCTCGACATTCAGCGAGGCTCGCCAAGCAGCGAGCTCGACATCGAGCGAGGCTCGCCAAGGCCGAGGCTCGACATCCGGATTTGAGGCCTCGCCGGCCGAGGCTCGACATTCAGCGAGGCTCGCCAAGCAATGAGGCTCGACATCCGCATTGCGGCTCGCCAAGCAACAGGCTCGACATTCAGCGAGCTTCGCCAAGGCGAGCTCGACATTGGCGAGGCTTCATAGCGGCGAGCTCGACATTGAGCGAGGCTTCGCCAAGGCGAGGCTCGACATCCGCATTTGCGGCTCGCCAAGCAAATGAGGCTCGACATCCGCATTCCAGGCTCGCCAAGCAACCGAGGCTCGACATCCGCATTTAGGCTCGCCAAGCAATGAGGCTCGACATTCAGCGAGCTTCGCCAAGGCGAGCTCGACATTGAGCGAGGCTTCGCCAAGGCGAGCTCGACATTGAATGAGGTTCGCCTATAGCGGTGAACCTCGACATTCAACCGCTTCGCTTACAGCAACCTCGGCACTCAACCAAGCTAGACCCAAGGTAAGCTGCGAAACAAGACTTGCTCGAGAGAAGAGGCTCGACCTCAACACGAGGTTCGCGGTGAAACGAAGCTCGCCAGCTCATGAGATGAGGTCGCCTACGCATCATGGTCCGATGAGGCTTGCCGTTACTACAGCCGGGCGCTGCTATCAGAGCAGTACCGACAATCACCGCCAAGCCGCCATCGTAAAGCAAACACGAGGCCATTGTCAAGACGACTGGGCGTTGGACTGCTCTCGCACGATGGGAAGGGTCATTAACCCTCATATGAGAGTGACAATAGGGCCGCCACTCCTCAAGCCCATATAAATAGTTGAAAGCCCAACAGAAAGGGTCGGCGGAGAGGAAAAGTTTGAGAACTTGAGATCAGCACTTGTGTGCCCAAGAGAGATTAAGAACCTCTCCAACAACCTCTAGATCATCCGCAGCCTTTGATCTCGATCGCCAACGAAGCAACCTCACTGAAAGCATCGAGTGAAGCATCCTCACCACCAAGAACCCATACAAAGAGAGTCAAATCAACCTCCTCTTCCTCATGTCGAGAGAATTTGATTGTAATACATTCATTCAATCAATAAACATTTTTCGACCCTACGTAAGATGGCGCATTAACAAGGGGAGCAACCATTCATTCCGATGAACCGTGGTGGCGCTAATCGACAAAGTTGCGCTTGGAACCGAGGTTCAAACCTTGGTCATTGAATTTGATCGAGTAAGTGCGAGGAGTTCCTCTCCTGCAGGGCATCTAGCCCGGTAAAAGGCAAGTGTCGTCGAGTCTCGTATGAGACTTCAGCCCCGTGGCTTTTGTTGAATCCTCTCGAGTGAACCTCGACGAGCAGCCTCTCGCTCTCAAGAACGGCTCCAAAAGCTAGCGGCTAAGAAGTGGGTTGTTAAGCAACCCAAGTCAACTTCGGATGTTGTTAGCCGTTTTGCTTCGGGCGAAACGTCAGCTTATGGAGACCGATCCTACTAATCTTCCTTTATCCGACGCCGCTGCATAACGCTGGCCGAACTAAGCTCGCCGATGTGCTCGAGCTTTGGTCTCGTTGGGCCGGATTCCACTATCGTCCGAAGAAGGCCAACCTCGCCATCATCAAGAGGTTCATTCGAACAAGACGAAGGCCGCCTACCGCTAACCTCGTCCACAAGACTAACGCCGCCTGCGAACCCGCCCACAAGACGAACGCCGCCATGCCGCGAGCTCGCCCAAGTGGCGAACCTCGCCACAACGTGGGGTCCCCTCAAGAAGTGGCGAGCCTCGTCAAAGTGGCGAACCTGCGCCTACAGCGGGTCCCTTGAAAGAGGCGAGCCTGCGTGCGCTTAGCGAATCTGCGCCGACAGCGATGAGCGTCGCTCGTTGGCGAACCTGCGTCATGGCAAGCGTCGAGAATGGCGAACCTGCGTCAACATGAGGTCCATGCCGAGCCGATGAACTTTGCCGATGGCTTAACTCGCCATAAGCTTCGCCGCCCGAGCCAAGGGAAGTGGCAACCTCGCCAGTTCGCCAAACTCGACGAAGCCCTCTCACGCCGAGGCTCATTTTTGAATCAGCGGGGTAGACCCACTTCCGATCTCGTGATTATCTCACCGCATAGCGCGATGCCAATCAAATGCGCCTCATCGCTGCTGCGGAGAAGCTCATCTCGCATGCTTCAATGTTCATCAACGACGTCAGGTTTTTGAGCGTTATCTCAATCTGCCAATCTAGACGAAGGCGTTCCACCGAAAAGGCAGGCGCCCCAGTGGTCATGGAGTGACCATTAACATGGTTGGGAGGAGCGGGAGTAAGACCCCATAAGCCCCCGAATCGCTCCACTCCCGTAATTCTGTGCTTCTTTACGAGGCACATTAATCAATAGTCAAGGCGCCATCGGCAATCTGCCGCACTGTATGCAATCCCGCTTGATTATAGCCGCTCGGGTCCTCTCAAGAATTGAGAACTCGCCATCGCTACATCTCAACCTTCAAATATCGATTTCGCTGACCAGCGAGGGTCATGGAGTGACCATTAACATGGTTGGGAGGAGCGGGAGTAAGACCCGATAAGCATCCCGAATCGTTCAATCAGTACCCCTGTGTTTACGAGGCACATTAATCAATAGTCAATTCTATCGGCACCCGCTCTTCGCACTGTATGCAATCCCGCTTGATTATAGCCGTCGGGTCCTTCAAGAATTGGAGAACTCGCCATCGCTACATCTCAACCTTCAAATACCGATTTCAGTTGATCGGCTGTCCTCATGGCCAACGAGAAGAAGAGATGGCACGAAGAATTGAAGAGCAACAAGCTACTATTCTTGCAACAAGAATCTATCGACGCTTTAGAGATGATGATGGAGAAAGTTGTGGGCAAGAAGAAAATGGACGAGGATCCGGATCGAAGAAAGAAGGCTCTGACGGGGATCATGATGTTCACTAATGTCATCTAAGCGAATCAATCCGCAGACGAAAGAGCGGTCATATGTTGCGGATTTCCAGCAACCGGATCAAACTTCAAGGGCAATCTAAGGAGCCGAGGTGGCAAGGCCATACCCTATAGAATGGGATGATGTCCCATATCCTCCGAAATTCAAGCCACTTAATTTAGTGCGGTTCATGGAAAAAGCTCTCCGTCGCAACACATCTATTACTTCAAGCGAACCGGCATATAACGTAACGATCCTATCATGACCGGTTATTCATTAGCACTCTTAAGGGAGTTAATGGTTTTGAAGGTTAGAGCACGGTTCTATCGGTTCTTGGAAAGATGTGCGAGGCTTTTATGGCCCGATTCTTCGATGATGACACCGAGGTGTCTATGGCCACTTTGTCGGGTCGAAAAGCAAAAGAAGACGAGTCCGCCGACGCTCATTGCCGATTCCTCGACTGTTTTGCACTCCCGACCAGCCTCTAAGTTACATTCATCTGATGTGCGAGCCAACCTCTCGATCAACATACTTTCAAAGATGGGTGACCCTTGAGTCATGGAGTGACCATTAACATGGTTGGGGCGAGTAAGACCAGAATGCGCGATCACGAATCGTCGACCATTACTCCCGGGTTCACGAGGCACATTAATCAATAGTCAAAGCCTATCGAAGCACCCGTCTTAGCGCTTGACGGCAATCGTTTGATTATAGCGGTTGGCGGGGTCGCCACGAGGTGGAGAACTACGCCATCGCTACATCTCAACCTTCAAATAAGATTTGATGACGCGAGGTCATGGAGTGACCATTAACATGGTTGGGAGGAAGCGGGAGTAAGACCCGATAGCGATCACGAATAAATGGACCGAGTACTCCCGGGTTTACGGCACATTAATCAATAGTCAAAGCTATCGAAGCACGCGTCTTAGCACCGGCGGCAATCCGTTTGATTATAGCCGGTTAGTAGGGGTCATACGAAGAATTGAACTCGCCATCGCTACATCTCAACCTTCGCGATTTGATTGGTCGAGGCCGGTGTCCTCATGGCGAGCGAGAAGAAGATGTACGAAGAATTGAAGAGCAACAAGCTACTATTCTTGGCGCAACAAGAATCTATCGAGGCAACTTAGATGATGATGGAGAAAGTTGTGGGCAAGAAGAAAATGGACGAAGGAGGATCCGGATCGAAGAAAGAAGGCTCTGACGGGGATCATGATGTTCACTCAATGTCGCCGAGCGGAATCGAATCCAGCGTCACGAAAAGCGAGATCATATGTTGCGGGATTTCCAAAAGCATTTGGGCATACGAAACTTCAAGGGCAATCTAAAGGAAATTTGGAGGTGGCAAGGCCATACCTATAGAATGGGATGATGTCCCATATCCTCCGAAATTCAAGCCACTTAATTTAGTGCGATTCGGCGGAAAAACTCTCGTCGCAACATCAATACTTCAAAGCATAAACCGGCATATAGCGGTGCTTGATCCTATCATGACCGGTTATTCATTAGCACTCTTAAAATTAAGCCTTGAATGGTTTTGAAGGTTAGAGCACGGTTCTATCGGTTCTTGGAAAGATGTCGGAGGCTTTTATGGCCCGATTCTTGATGATGACAGCGAGGTGTCTATGGCCACTGTTTGGTCGAAAAGCAAAGAAGCGAATGCGTGACCCGTTCGTCAAGCGATTCGAATCTGTCTTTGCACTCGGGACGGTACCGAGGCGACATTCATCCGGGATGTCGGAGCCAACCTCTCGATCAACATACTTTCAAAGATGGGTGCGGTTGAAGCACACTCTTGGAAAGTGGTGAGGCGAGGCGAGCAAGTTGAGAACATGCTTATGAGGATCGAAGCGAGGAACCCGAGGATTCTCGTCATAAAATTATCGAGAACAATTTTATTCCCCAAAAGCGTCGAGGAGGAGACTTTGGCCGTGGAGACCCAACCTACTTGAGACCCTTCAAAATCGAATGTATTTTTGGCAGTAGTCCCAGGAAGTATGACTTTAAGGATGACCAGGTCATACCAATCCTTAAAACTTTACTCAAAATGAACAAGATCACACTCCGAAAGAGGAAGGAGGAAGCTTCAAGGACGGATGATCCAAAATCTGCATGTACCATCGAATGGTACACCACTAGGCGAGGTCATGCTACGTTTTGAAGGACAAGATCCAAGTCTTGTTAGAAGCGGGTGTTATGACTCTGAGAGGATCGAGAAGAAGGTGTCTGCAAACATGGTCACCCTCAATTTGGTGATTTTTGAATTCCAGGTGCAAGATGGAGTAGAAGCGATCCCTCAAGCGGAAGCGAGTGAACTTTGACCTCCGGCCAGGAGGAACAAGGTATGGTCCCTTACACCACGCCCGAAGCAATTATAATGAGTTCACCACGACTTGCTATCGGATGAGCAATGGACTTCTTGAAGTCAAAGGGAACTATGTATACACCTGGCGTGTAGGAAGGGAGCAAGTCGATGACTCCGCCGAACAATGCGTATGCGGTGTTGGCCACCGAGGTGGAAAGGAGTTCTTAAGGGAGTATCGAGGCAACACCGGTGTGCGATAAGGGAGCGATTGGTGGGTCCAAGACAAGGGACATCCGCTACAACAAAGCACTTTCGGGAAGAACGGCGCTGGACTTGAGAAGCCCTTTCGGTTCGATGTTTTAGCCCAACTCTCCAACATCCCGGCGAGGATCACCTTGTTTGAACTCTTCGGCTTTCTCAATCTACGAGCTGCGAGAAGCATTGGCGGATAAGCGAAGCCTTTCGCTCATTTCGAGAAAGCTCAGCGAGTTTAAGCCCAATGTCACCAAGTCTTCAAGGGGCCAATACCTTGCATTACCTTCTCCTCGGGGACATGCAAGTGAAGAACCCAAGCATGATAGGCCATTATACTTTACGGTTACATTGGCTCTGTCGGATCAGCCGAGCTCAAGTTGACCGGGATGCGTGAGTATTATCATCCCATTGAGAATTATACAACATCTCGAGATACCGCTGCATCGTTTAGCGACAAGGGACTACCATCTACGGTTTCAATGCCACCAATTCTCATCCCTTGGGCAAAATCAAACTCGGATGTCGGATAGGAGACTTGAAGGCGGGCGTCAGCTACGTCATTGATCTTTGATACATCCTATAATTTGCTATTGGGTCGACCACGGATCCATGAAAACTTGATCGTCCATCTACATTGCATCAATGCATGAAGTATGTAGATGAAGAGGGATGGTTAAAACATTGGTGGCGGAAGGCAACCATTCAAAGGTGTGGAGAATTATTTTCTTGATTACGTCCACTACCTTGAGGAGGGCCAAACCGATGAACCACGATCGAGGACCATGACAATGAAATGAGGCCGACATAGAGTCCAGAACAAGGAGTTGTGTTCAATGATGTAAAACCCTTTGTAATCGATCTGAATGATCCGATGGCGATATCGTCATTTTCAATGAAGATTATGATTTAGCTTACACCCGGTGTTAAAAGTCATCTTGACTTAACGTCGAAGTGCACCCGCGGTTGTATCTTTGAACCTACTTGCACATGCCAACTCGGTCGTCGCTCATGATGACCCAAAGGCATAATGACTCTTCCTGGCGGTTTTGTGATACCGGCGGAACAATGATCGAAGACATTATCTTTGGGCGAGGTCAACAAACCATTGCAAGTCGAGGTGGAACAACCCCAAGCAAAAGGAAAAGAACCCCAATTTTCATATTTCTCACCGGAAACATTTGATGAAGAAAATGGGGTATGACTTTCTTCACAAAGAAGGCTTAAACTATGGGAGAAGCATCGGGACACCGATCGATCTGCTTATGTCGGAAGGCGGCTGATGATTACTATCATAAAACTTCGTAAAGGGTTGGGATATGAGTCGCCGCCGTACCGTGGCGTTACGGTGAGGTGAGTGGATCATTCATCTTCGAAGCGGCTTCACAGGATTGGCGCCCGGTATAGGGCCGAAATTAGGTCTGATGGCCAATATGACCTCAGTTGATCCAATAGAGATTCAAGAAGATGATCTCTTATCGCTATTCGAGGATCCCGAGTCAACAGCTTGGAATGCAATGGGAACATCGTTTTGAACAACGAGAACCGCCACCGATGACAAAATAGTCAGAGTTGATATGGGGATGAAGCTAATCGAAACCCATATTCATAAGCGATAGTTTGGCAATTTGAAGGAGACCTCGGCAGTGCGGGAATATATCGATGTCTTGGCAGGTTATGAGGATATGCCGGCTTAGACCCTCGAGTGGCTATGCATTGCCTTAATATCGAGCCGACGCTAAGCTCGTTAAACAACAAAGAACGACGATTTGCCCTCAGTCATGAAGGCCATTGAGAAAGAAATCGAAGGCGATCAAAGCGAGTTTCATTCGGAGGTTCAACACCGGCCCGGGTAGCCAATATAGTACTGTTTTGAAGAAAAGCGGACGAATCCGGCCGTCGTTGACTATCGAGACTTAAATTGGCATGTCAGAAAGATGATTTTCCTTTACCAATCACGGATATTATCGCCGATAACACGGTGGGTTTGAAAGGATGTCTTTATGGATGGCTTTTCGGTACAATCAGATCAAAATGCACCCGATGATGAAAAGCACTGCGCTTTCGAACACCGTCAGAATATCTTGTTATCTGATTATGCCTTTCGGCTTGAAGCGGGGCAACATACCGGTGCCATGACCACTATCTTCGAAAACATTCACGGAGGCGGTAGAATGCTTCGTAGGCGATTTAGTGGTCAAGAGTCGTCACAAAAGTGATCATTTACACGACTTGAGGGCGGCATTTGAGATAATGCGGCACATCACCAAGATGAACCCAACTAAGTCTTTCACGGGGATGTCTAGTGGCAAATTCCTAGGGTTCGTGGTCACGGCCGGGCGGTATCGCCTCGACCGGATAAAGTCAAAGCTATCCAAGAACTTCCACCTCCTAGAAGCCTCGAGAGAGCCGTGGTCTCCAAGGCGTTTGGCTTACATTGCGATTCATTTCCAATTTATGGAAATGTCAACCATTCTCGAAGCTCATGAAGAAAGGTGTATCGTTAGTTTGGAAGATGCCGAGGAAGGCATTGAGGAGATCAAAACATATCTTTCTAATCCCCACGTGTTGGTTGCACCTAAATCGGAAAGCCCTTCGATTTACACCCGCTCTGAGTATCGTTAGCGAGTCTCTTAACGGGGCGATGACAATGGCCCGCGAGCGGGCAATCTATTACCTCGGTAGGACAGCTATGTCGGGGCGAGTATCGATACCCTCCGTTCGAAGGAATGTTTGGCTTTGGTCTTCGCCATCCAAAAGATGCGGCACTATCTAGTGGGACGGACCATACGTCATCTCCAAAATTGACCCTATATCGGTATTCATGATTGACTGTACGTTGAATGGTGAATGGCTAGGTGGGCATTGTTATTATCTGATCGACATTCACTTCAAACCTCGAAGGCGATGAAGGGTCAAGGCGTGTGTGATCTTATGGCTAATCATCCATTGAAAGGAAAATTGAATTGTATCAAGACATGCGATGAACCTTATGAAGCTAATCGGTCTCTAAAGGCAGTATGGCGGTTGTTCTTTAGCCGAACCTCGAGAGCGACCATGGCGGCCGTTGTGGCGGAGTGGGGTAGTATTGATATCTCCGCAAAACCCGATGATACCGGTACGTGTGTCGTTATCGAACCATGCACCAATAGCGTAGCGGTATAATCGTTATTGATTGGTCTCGACATAGCCAAACATTTAGGCGTGAAGCACCTTGAAGCATTTGGGGATTCACGGCTAGTCGTAAAAAACAACTAAGAGGGAATCTGGTCGGGCACGAGGACCTTATCCTCATCATGCGGCGACCATAACTTTAGTGACTCCTTTGAAAGCTTTTACATTGATCATGTGCCCGTTTGCGGAACACTTATCTGAATCTTTGGCGTCTCTTGCGGCTACGCTAGCCACGCTGAGAATGCTACTCGGCGGGTTAGTGTGACTAGTCGGCAACTATTTGGCCAAAATATGCATTCTGATTCGATGCGGTTGAAGGCGAGCCTAAGTCACTTGAAGCACGAGGCTGGCGGTTCCCGATCATCGACTATGTCTTGCATGGGATATTGCGAAGACATAAAAGAAAGGAGTCGATTCGTCGACGAGCATCAAGATTTTACTATGATTCCCGATTCTGAGACCTTATATAGAAGGTCATACGATGGAGTTCTTGCCGATGTCTGTCAACTAAGGAAGCGAGCAAGTCTTGAGAGAAGCTCATGGCGGTGTTTGTGGAGCACACCAATCAGGGCCCAAGTTATGGGACATTTGCGTAACTTCGGTTATTATTGGCCGACAATGGTGAGGATGCGGTGGCTTACGCTAAGCGATGCCATGCGTGCCAAATACATGCTAATTACCTTCACCAACCTCCGAACACTTGCATCCTACCGCCACGCCCCGCCATTTGAAACGGGGAATGGACATCGTCGGTCCAATTTCTCCACCTTCTTCAAAAGGACATCGCTTCATATTGGCGATAGCGAGTATTTCTCAAAGTGGGCTGAAGCCGTTCGTTGAGATTGGTCAAGACAAGCGATGTGATCAAATTTGTTAAACATCATGTCATATACCGGTATGGTGTGCGGCGGTCGTCCACGATAATGGTCCGCAATTTGTCGGTCATGCCTTCCGCGATGCGATAAATTTGAATCGAAACCTAGCGTCAACGACTTACTACCCGCCCGAATGGACAAGCTGAAGCTTTTTTAAAAAGGAGAATATCAAGATCCATAAAAAAATGGTCTCTTCAAACAAGGGATTGGAGCGACAAAGGCTGGGGCAAAGCCTGTGGGCTTACCGTACAACGGTTCGCACACCGACAGGTACCACCCCATATTCTCTGGTTTATGGTTGTGAAGCCATTTTACCGATAGAGATTCAAATCCCATCGCTTCGAATGGCGTTATCCACCGGAATGACAACCGAGGAAAATCATCGCCGACGCCTTGAGGAACTTGAAATGCTGGATGAAAAGCGATTACAGGCTCAACAGCATATCGAGCTTTACCAGACCCGGATTTCTAAAGCATTTGACAAGAAAGTCCGATGTCGCATTTTCAAGGAAGGCGACCTCGTTCTCCATTGTCCGTAGATGATTTTGAACTCCAAAAAGAAGGGGAAGTTCGAACCAAAATGGGAAGGACCATTCGTGGTGGAGTCTGTTTACTCGAATGGAGCATACCGCCTAACCAATCAAGAAGGCGACAGAATCATGATGCCTATTAATGGTAAGTTTCTGAAAAAGTACTACCCGTAGTCTTCTTTCAAACTCCCATTAAGTTATCATGTTAACGGTCACATCAGATAACCAATTTCCTCCAAATTCTCTCGCCAATCCTCGTCAATAGGATGACGGGACCACTCCTTGTCATGTTAACAATCACCTCGATAGTTCCCTCAAGATTTCCTCGTCGATCCTCTCAAGCGGGATGGCGGGACCACTCCTTGTCATGTTAACAATCACCTCGATAGTCGCGCCGTCATTCCCTTGAGCGGCGTTGTCCAACCAAGCAATATACCCTATCAACTCCCTCGCGAATAGTGGCCTACCATGCGATGTGCCTCTATTTTAGCCATAGTCGTTATACTCCCATGTCCTGAGCGACTCAACTACTCCCACATGATCATTCCTCTAAATGATTTTGTTCGTAATCACTATTGTTATACTTTTAAGTCGAACAACTTGATTGCTTTTTGATGCGATCGTTATACTTCTATGTCAGCGAGCGATTCGATCATTTTGAATAGTGGCCTACCATGCGATGTGCCTCTATTTTAGCCATAGTCGTTATACTCCCATGTCCTGAGCGACTTCGGCTACTACGAGTCATTTCCTAAATGACTTTGTTCGTAATCCTTGTTGTTATACTTTTAAGTCGAACAACTTGATTGCTTCTTGATCGTGATCGTTATACTTCTATGTCAGCGAGCGATTCGATCATTTTGAATAGTGGCCTACCATGCGATGTGCCTCTATTTTAGCCATAGTCGTTATACTCCCATGTCCTGAGCGACTCAACTACTCCCACATGATCATTCCTCTAAATGATTTTGTTCGTAATCCTTGTTGTTATACTCTCCGTCGAACAACTTGATTGCTTTTGATCGCGATCGTTATACTTTCATGTCACCGAACGATTCGATCATTTCCATGATGGCCTACCGGGCTATTTGCCCTTATCTTTTAATCCAGCGCCTTGAGCGGCTAAGGATAGAGGGAGATTTTAGCACTAAGCCTAAAAGAAGCTCCTCGCAAACTCACCATCTTGAGGGAAAAGTATGGCTAGCCCGATTCAAGCGGTAGTGGTAAAGGCACATCAAATCCGTTGATAGGCTGGGGTTTGCTAAAAATCGAAGGCGATCATTAGTTGCGGTGAAGAATTCAAATTTACCGTGTTCGTTAGAAGGTTCCTCGCTGCACGCGTGACCATCTTACAAGTCTTCGTATCCAAAGTATTCCAGACTCCATTCAACCGCATTCAAGTCTGAAAACTTTGGAGGGGGTTTTGTAAGCAGTAAAAATTGCCTTAATCCTTACGCAGCAACTCGGAATGAGCAGAAAAGCTTAGGGGTCCATCCGAGTGAAGTCAGTCCGCCTAAAGGTTAAGTTCACCTGAATGCTTGACTTTATGAAATAGACAAAAGTGTCGGTATCTCCCAAACCGGAAGGAATTTGGCAAAATGACCGGAGCAAACCGAACCCTTCGGGTCGGTTTGGTTGGCTCCGTCTCGTCGAGATGGTCGATTTCCATATATAATTCGTCCAATTCCGACGTACGGTTTGAAAGTTACGACCTGTTCTTCGTAGCAGACGAGGCTCGCCAAGCAGCGAGGCTCGACATTGAGCGAGGCTTCGCCAGCGGCGAGCTCGACATCGAGCAGGCTTCGCCAAGCGGCGAGCTCGACATCGAGCAGGCTTCGCCAAGCAGCGAGCTCGACATCAGACGAGGCTCGCCAAGCGGCGAGCTCGACATCAGACGAGGCTCGCCAGCGGCGAGGCTCGACATCCAGACGAGGCTCGCCAAGCAGCGAGGCTCGACATCAGACGAGGCTCGCCAAGCGGCGAGCTCGACATCAGACGAGGCTCGCCAAGCGCCGAGGCTCGACATCCGCACGAGGCTCGCCAAGCAATGAGGCTCGACATCCGCATCGAGGCTCGCCAAGCAGCGAGGCTCGACATCCAGACGAGGCTCGCCAAGCAGCGAGGCTCGACATCCAGACGAGGCTCGCCAAGCAGCGAGGCTCGACATCCAGACGAGGCTCGCCAAGCAGCGAGGCTCGACATCCAGACGAGGCTCGCCAAGCAGCGAGGCTCGACATCCAGACGAGGCTCGCCAAGCAGTGAGGCTCGACATCCGACGAGGCTCGCCAAGCGGCGAGCTCGACATCCGACGAGGCTCGCCAAGCAGCGAGGCTCGACATCCGCACGAGGCTCGCCAAGCGGCGAGCTCGACATCAGACGAGGCTCGCCAAGCAGCGAGGCTCGACATCCAGACGAGGCTCGCCAAGCAGCGAGGCTCGACATCCGCACGAGGCTCGCCAAGCAGCGAGGCTCGACATCCGCACGAGGCTCGCCAAGCAGCGAGGCTCGACCTCAACACGAGGTTCGCAGGTGAAACGAAGCTCGCCAGTCATGAGACGAGGCTCGCCAAGCAGCGAGGCTCGACATCCGACGAGGCTCGCCAAGCAGCGAGGCTCGACATCCGCACGAGGCTCGCCAAGCAGCGAGGCTCGACATCCGCACGAGGCTCGCCAAGCAGCGAGGCTCGACATCCGCACGAGGCTCGCCAAGCAGCGAGGCTCGACATCCGCACGAGGCTCGCCAAGCAGCGAGGCTCGACATCCGACGAGGCTCGCCAAGCAGCGAGGCTCGACATCCGACGAGGCTCGCCAAGCAGCGAGGCTCGACATCCGACGAGGCTCGCCAAGCGGCGAGCTCGACATCAGACGAGGCTCGCCAAGCAGCGAGGCTCGACATCCGCACGAGGCTCGCCAAGCAGCGAGGCTCGACATCCGCACGAGGCTCGCCAAGCAGCGAGGCTCGACATCCGCACGAGGCTCGCCAAGCAGCGAGGCTCGACATCCGCACGAGGCTCGCCAAGCAGCGAGGCTCGACATCCGCACGAGGCTCGCCAAGCAGCGAGGCTCGACATCCGCACGAGGCTCGCCAAGCAGCGAGGCTCGACATCCGCACGAGGCTCGCCAAGCAGCGAGGCTCGACATCCGACGAGGCTCGCCAAGCAGCGAGGCTCGACATCCGCACGAGGCTCGCCAAGCAGCGAGGCTCGACATCCGACGAGGCTCGCCAAGCAGCGAGGCTCGACATCCGACGAGGCTCGCCAAGCAGCGAGGCTCGACATCCGCACGAGGCTCGCCAAGCAGCGAGGCTCGACATCCGCACGAGGCTCGCCAAGCAGCGAGGCTCGACATCCGCACGAGGCTCGCCAAGCAGCGAGGCTCGACATCCGCACGAGGCTCGCCAAGCAGCGAGGCTCGACATCCGCACGAGGCTCGCCAAGCAGCGAGGCTCGACATCCGCACGAGGCTCGCCAAGCAGCGAGGCTCGACATCCGCACGAGGCTCGCCAAGCAGCGAGGCTCGACATCCGCACGAGGCTCGCCAAGCAGCGAGGCTCGACATCCGCACGAGGCTCGCCAAGCAGCGAGGCTCGACATCCGCACGAGGCTCGCCAAGCAGCGAGGCTCGACATCCGCACGAGGCTCGCCAAGCAGCGAGGCTCGACATCCGCACGAGGCTCGCCAAGCAGCGAGGCTCGACATCCGCACGAGGCTCGCCAAGCAGCGAGGCTCGACATCCGACGAGGCTCGCCAAGCAGCGAGGCTCGACATCCGCACGAGGCTCGCCAAGCAGCGAGGCTCGACATCCGCACGAGGCTCGCCAAGCAGCGAGGCTCGACATCCGCACGAGGCTCGCCAAGCGGCGAGCTCGACATCAGACGAGGCTCGCCAAGCAGCGAGGCTCGACATCCGCACGAGGCTCGCCAAGCAGCGAGGCTCGACATCCGCACGAGGCTCGCCAAGCAGCGAGGCTCGACATCCGCACGAGGCTCGCCAAGCAGCGAGGCTCGACATCCGACGAGGCTCGCCAAGCAGCGAGGCTCGACATCCGCACGAGGCTCGCCAAGCAGCGAGGCTCGACATCCGCACGAGGCTCGCCAAGCAGCGAGGCTCGACATCCGACGAGGCTCGCCAAGCAGCGAGGCTCGACATCCGCACGAGGCTCGCCAAGCAGCGAGGCTCGACATCCGCACGAGGCTCGCCAAGCAGCGAGGCTCGACATCCGCACGAGGCTCGCCAAGCGGCGAGCTCGACATCAGACGAGGCTCGCCAAGCAGCGAGGCTCGACATCCGCACGAGGCTCGCCAAGCGGCGAGCTCGACATCAGACGAGGCTCGCCAAGCAGCGAGGCTCGACATCCGCACGAGGCTCGCCAAGCAGCGAGGCTCGACATCCGCACGAGGCTCGCCAAGCGGCGAGCTCGACATCAGACGAGGCTCGCCAAGCAGCGAGGCTCGACATCAGACGAGGCTCGCCAAGCAGCGAGGCTCGACATCCGACATTATTTGCTTGTAGGTTGAAACCACTAAAAATGGTAAACAATTATGGGTTATAGCTCATTAAATTGAGAATTTTGGTTACCGTGAAATTATTTGCCAAATGGTTGAAACCACTAAAAATGGTCAAAAATCATGAGTTATAGCTCATGAAATCGTGAATTTTGGCTTCAAGGAAATTATTTGCCAACGGGTCAAAACCCCTAAAATGGCCAAAAATCGTGGGTTATAGTTTGTGAAATTGTGAAGTTTTGCCTCCCGAAAAGTATTTGTCTACATGTGGAAACCATTAAAAATAGCTAAAAATGATGGATTATAGCTCATGAAATTGTGAATTATGCTTGTGAATATATTTGCCAACGAGTTGAAAGCACTAAAAATACCCTAAAATCATGGGTTATAGCTCATGAAATCGTGAATTTTAGCTTCCGAGAGATTATTTACCAATGGGTCAAAGCCACAAAAATAACCAAAAATCATTGATTGTACCTCATGAAGTTGTGAATTTCGGCCTTTCATAAAATTAGTTGCCTATAGGTTGAAACCATAGAAATGGTCAAAATTCATTAGTTATAGCTCATGAATTCGTAGTTTACAGCTTATGAAATTGTGAATTTTAGCTTTTGAGAAATTATTTGCTTACGGATCAAAACCACTAAAATGGCAAAAAATCTTTGATTATAACTCATGAAATCATTAATTTTAACCTTCAAAAAGTTATTTACCAATGCTAGAAATGGCCAAATATAGTGGTTATAACTCATCAAATCGTGAATTTTGGCTTCAAGGAAATTATTTGCCAAATGGTTGAAACCACTAAAAATGGTGAAAAATTATGAGTTATAGCTCATGAAATTGTGAATTGTTTCTCCAGGAAATTATTTGCTTGTAGGTCGAAACCACAAAAAATGTTCAAAAATATGGGTTATAGCTCATTAAATTGTGAAATTTAGTCTCTGTGAAATTATTTGGAACAGGTCGTAACCACTTAATGGCCAGAAATCATGGCTTATAGCTTTATGATGTCGTGAGTTTTCACTTTTGGGAAAATATTTGCCTACAGATCGAAACCATTAAAAATGGCAAAAAATTGTGCGTTATAGCTCAAGAAATCGTGAATTTTTGCCTCCCGAAATTTATTAACCTACATGTGGAAACCATTAAAAATAGATAAAAAATCATGGATTATAGCTAATAAAATTTTGAATTATAGATCATGAAATTATTTGCCAACGTGTTCAAACCACTAAAAATAGGCAAAAATCGTAGATTATAGCTCATAAAATCGTGAATTTTGGCTTCCGAGAGATTATTTACCAATGGGTCAAAGCCACAAAAATAACCAAAATTGTGGGTTATAGCTCATGAAATTGTAAATTTTGGCCATTCAAAAATTAGTTGCATATAGGTTGAAACCATAAAATGGTCAAAATTCATGTGTTATAGCTCATGAAATCATGGGTTATAGCTTATGAAATCGTGAATTTTAGCTTTTGAGAAATTATTTGCTTACGGATCAAAACCACTAAAATGGCAAAAAATCTTTGATTATAACTCATGAAATCATTAATTTTAACCTTCAAAAGTTATTTACCAATGCTAGAAATGGCCAAATATAGTGGTTATAACTCATCAAATCGTGAATTTTGGCTTCAAGGAAATTATTTGCCAAATGGTTGAAACCACTAAAAATGGTGAAAAATTATGAGTTATAGCTCATGAAATTGTGAATTGTTTCTCCAGGAAATTATTTGCTTGTAGGTCGAAACCACAAAAAATGTTCAAAAAAATATGGGTTATAGCTCATTAAATTGTGAAATTTAGTCTCTGTGAAATTATTTGGAACAGGTCGTAACCACTTAATGGCCAGAAATCATGGCTTATAGCTTTATGATGTCGTGAGTTTTCACTTTTGGGAAAATATTTGCCTACAGATCGAAACCATTAAAAATGGCAAAAAATTGTGCGTTATAGCTCAAGAAATCGTGAATTTTTGCCTCCCGAAATTTATTAACCTACATGTGGAAACCATTAAAAATAGATAAAAAATCATGGATTATAGCTAATAAAATTTTGAATTATAGATCATGAAATTATTTGCCAACGTGTTCAAACCACTAAAAATAGGCAAAAATCGTAGATTATAGCTCATAAAATCGTGAATTTTGGCTTCCCAGAGATTATTTGCCAACGGGTCAAAATCACAAAAATAACCAAAAATTGTGGGTTATAGCTCATGAAATTGTAAATTTTGGCCATTCAAAAAATTAGTTGCATATAGGTTGAAACCATAAAAATGGTCAAAATTCATGTGTTATAGCTCATGAGATCGTGGGTTACAGCTTGTGAAAACGTTAATTTTAGCTATTTAGAAGTTATTTGCTTACAGATCAAAATCACTAATACTGGCAACAAATCGGTGGTTATAGCTCTTAAAATCATTAATTGTGACCTTCAGAAAATTATTTGCCATCGCTAGAAATGGCCAAAAGTAGTGGTTACAACTCATGAAATAGTGAGTTTTGGCTTCAAAGAAATTAATTGCCAACGGGTTCAAACCACTAAAAATAGTAAAATATTGTGAGTTATAGCTCATGAAATTATGAATTTTTTCCTCCAGGAAATTATTTGCTTGTAGGTTGAAACCACTAAAAATGGTCAAAAATTATTGGTTATAGCTCATTAAATTGAGAATTTTGGTCTCCGTGAAATTATTTGCAAACGGGTCGTAACCACTTAATGGCTAGAAATCATGGCTTATAGCTTATGATGTCATGAGTTTTCGCTTTTGAGAAATTCTTTGCTGACAGATCGAAACCACTAAAAATGGGCAAAAATCGTGGGTTATAACTCCTAAAATCGTGAATTTTTGCCTCCTGAAAATTATTTGCCTATATGTGGAAACCAATAAAAATAGCCAACAAATCATGGATTATCGATCATTAAATTGTGAATTGTAGCTCGTGAAATTATTTGTCAACGGGTTGATACCACTAAAAAGAGCCAAAAATCGTGGGTTATATAGCTCATGAAATTGTGAACTTCGGCTTCCGAGAGATTATTTGCCAACGAGTCAAAACCACTAAAATAACCAAAAATCGTGGATTATAGCTCATGAAATTGTTAATTTTGGCTTATCGAAAAATTACTTGCCTGTTGGGTTATAGCTCATGAAATCATGGGTTATAGCTTATGAAATCGTGAATTTTTGCTTTTGAGAAATTATTCGCTTACAGTCAAAACCACTAAAATTGGCAAAAAAGCAGTGGTTATAGCTCATAAAATCATTAACTTTGACCTTCAAAAAATTATTTGCCAGTGCTAGAAATGGCCAAAAATAGTGGTTATTACCCACGAAATCGTGAATTTTGACTTCAATGAAATTAATTGCCACCGGGTCAAAACCACTAAAAATGGTCAAAAATCATGAGTTATAGCTAATGAAATTGTAAATTTTTTCCTCCAAGAAATTATTTGCTTGTAGGTTGAAACCACTAAAAATGGTTAAAAATTAAGGGTTATAACTCATTAAATTGAGAATTTTGGTCACCATGAAATTATTTGGAAACCGGTCGTAACCACTTAATGGCCAGAAATCGTGACTTATGATGTCATGGTTATAGCTCATGAAATCATGAATTTTTGCCTTCCAAAAATTAATTGCCTACATGTGGAGACCATTAAAAATAGCTAAAAAATCGTGGATTATAGCTCAAGAAATTGTGAATTATAGCTCATGAAATTATTTGCCAACGGATTTAAACCACTAAAAATAGCCTAAAATCGTGGGTTATAGCTCATGAAATAGTGAATTTTGGCTCCCGAGAGATTATTTGCCAACGGGTCAAAACCACTAAAATGGCCAAAAATTATGGGTTATAGCTCATGAAATTGTGAATTTTGGCCTTCCGAGAAATTAGTTGCCTATAGTTTGAAACCATAAAAATGGTCAAAAATCATGGGTTATAGCTCATGAATCATGGGTTACAACTTATGAAATCGTGAATTTTAGTTTGTGAGAAAATATTTACTTATAGATCAAAACCATTAAAATTAGCAAAAAATTATTGTTTATAGCTCATGAAATTATAAATTTTGACCTTCAGAAAATTATTTGCCAACGTTAGAAATGGCTAAAAATAGTGGGTATAACTCATGAAGTAGTGAATTTTTCCTTTAGGGAAATTAATTGCCAATGGGTCGAAAACACTAAAAATGGTCAAAATTTGTGAGTTATAGCTCATGAAATCGTGAATTCTTTCCTCTAGGAAATTATTTGCTTATAGATTGAAACCATCAAAAATGGTCAAAAATTATGCGTTATAGCTTATTAAAATGTGAATTTGGATCTCCGTGAAATTATTTGGAAACGGGTCGTAACCACTTAATGGCCAGAAATCATGGGTTATAGCTTATGATGTCATTAGTTTTCGCTTTCGAAAAATTGTTCGTTTATAGATCGAAACCACTAAAAATCGCCAAAAATCGTGAATTATGGCTCATTAAATCGTGAATTATTAGCCTACATGTGAAAATAATTAAAAATAGCCAAAAAAGCATGGATTATAGTACATGAAATTGTGAATTATAGCTCATGAAATTATTGCCAACTTGTTGAAAGCACTAAAAACAGCCAAATTCGTGCGTTATAGCTCATGAAATTGTGTATTTTGGCTTCCGATAGATTATTTGCCAACGGGTCAAAACCACTAAAATAATAAAAAAATCGTGGGTCATAGCTCATGAAATTATGAATTTTGGCCTTTCGGAAAATTAGTTACCTATAGGTTGAAACAAAAAAAAAGGTCAAAATTCATGCGTTATAGCTCATGAAATCGTGGGTTACACCTTATGACATCCTGAATTTTATCTCTTTAGAAATTATTTGCTTACAGATCAAAACCACCAAAATTGGAAAAATATCGTTAGTTATAGCTCATGAAATCATTAATTTTGACCTTCAGAAAATTATTTGCCATTGTTAGAAATGGTCGAAAATAGTGATTATAACTCTTGAAATCGTGAATTTGGGCTTCAAGGAAATGAATTGCCAACTAGTCGAAACCACTAAAAATGATTACAAATCATGAGTTATAGCTCATGAAATCGTGAATTTTTTCCTCTAGGAAATTATTTGCTTATAGGTTGAAACCACTAAAAATGGACAAAAACTTTTGTTTATAGCTCATTAAGTTGTGAATTTTTGTCTACGTGAAATTATTTGGAAACGGGTCGTAACCAATTTATGGCCAGAAATCCTAGCTTATAGCTTATGATGTTGTGAGTTTTTACTTTCGAAAAATTATTTGGTTACAGGTCGAAACCACTAAAAATGGCCAAAAATCGTGAATTATAGCTCATGAAATCATGATTTTTGCCACCTAAAAATTATTTTCCGACATGTGAAAACAATTAAAAGTAGCTAAAAATTATGGATTATAGCTCATAAAATTATGAATTATAGCTCATGAAATTATTTGCCAACTTGCTGAAAGCACTAAAAGTTACCAAAAATTGTGGGTTACAGCTCATGAAATTGTGAATTTTGGCCTTTCGGAAAATTAGGTGCATATAGATAGAATCCATAAAAATGATCAAAATTCACAGGTTATAGCTCATGAAACCGTGGGTTACAGCTTATGAAATCATGAATTTTTGCTTTTTCAGAGATTATTTGCTTACAGATCAAAACCACTAAAATTGGCTAAAATCAGTGGTTATAGCTCATAAAATCATTAATTTTGACCTTCAAAAAATTATTTGCCAATGCTAGAAATGGCCAAAAATAGTGGTTATAACTCACGAAATCGTGAATTTTGGCTTCAATGAAATTAATTGCCACCGAGTCAAAACCACTAAAAATGGTCAAAAATCATGAGTTATAACTAATGAAATTGTGAATGTTTCCCTCCAAGAAATTATTTGCTTGTAGGTTGAAACCACTAAAACTGGCAAAAAATTTTGGGTTATAGCTCATTAAATTGAGAATTTTGATTACCGTGAAATTATTTAGAAACAGGTCGTAACCACTTAATGGCCAGAAATCATGGCTTATAGCTTATGATGTCATGAGTTTTTGCTATTGAAAAACTGTTTGCCTATAGATCAAAACACCCAAAAATAGCCAAAAATCATGGGTTATAGCTCATGAAATCATGAATTTTTGTCTCCTGAAAATTACTTGCCTACATGTGGAGACCATTAAAAATAGCCAAAAATTGTGGATTATAGCTCATGAAATTGTGAATTTTAGCTCATGAATTTATTTGCTAACGAGGTTGAAACCACTAAAATAGCCAAAAATCATGGATTATAGCTCATGAAATCGTGAATTTTAGCTTTGAGAAAATTATTTGCCAATGCTAGAAATGGCCAAAATCGTGAATTTTAGCCTTCAGGAAATAAGTTTCCTATAGTTTGAAATCATAAAATGGTCAAAATTAATGGATTATAGCTCATGAAATCGTGGGTTACAACTTATGAAATCGTGAATTTTTGCTTGTGAGAAAATATTTACTTATAGATCAAAACCACTATAATTGGCAAAAAATCTTTGGTTATAGCTCATGAACTCATAAATTTTGACCTTTATCATAAATTTTGACCTTTAGAAAATAATTTGCTTGTGAAATCATGAATTTTGGCTTCAAGGAAATTATTTGCTTACGATCAAAACCACTAAAATTGGCAAAAAATCTTTGGTTATAGCTCATAAAATCATTAATTTTGACCTTCAAAAATTATTTGCCAATGCTAGAAATGGCCAAAAATAGTGGTTATAACTCATTAAATTGAGAATTTTGGTCACCATGAAATTATTTGCCAACGGTCAAAACCACTAAAATGGTCAAAAATCATGAGTTATAACTAATGAAATTGTGAATTTTTCCTCCAAGAAATTATTTGCTTGTAGGTTGAAACCACTAAAATGGCCAAAATTATGGGTTATAGCTCATTAAATTGAGAATTTTGATTACCGTGAAATTATTTGGAAACGGTCGTAACCACTTAATGGCCGAAATCATGGCTTATAGCTTATGATGTCATGAGTTTTGCTATTGAAAAAGCTGTTTGCCTATAGATCAAAACACCCAAAATAGCCAAAAATCATGGGTTATAGCTCATGAAATCATGAATTTTGTCTCCGAAAATTACTTGCCTACATGTGGAGACCATTAAAATAGCCAAAAATTGTGGATTATAGCTCATGAAATTGTGAATTTTAGCTCATGAATTTATTTGCTAACGAGGTTGAAACCACTAAAATAGCCAAAAATCATGGATTATAGCTCATGAAATCGTGAATTTTGGCTTCAAGGAAATTAATTATCAACGGGTTGAAACCACTAAAATGGTCAAAAATCATGAGTTATAACTAATGAAATTGTGAATGTTTCCCTCAAGAAATTATTTGCTTGTAGGTTGAAACCACTAAAATGGCAAAAAATTTTGGGTTATAGCTCATTAAATTGAGAATTTTGATTACCGTGAAATTATTTAGAAACAGGTCGTAACCACTTAATGGCCAGAAATCATGGCTTATAGCTTATGATGTCATGAGTTTTTGCTATTGAAAAACTGTTTGCCTATAGATCAAAACACCCAAAAATAGCCAAAAATCATGGGTTATAGCTCATGAAATCATGAATTTTTGTCTCCTGAAAATTACTTGCCTACATGTGGAGACCATTAAAAATAGCCAAAAAAATTGTGGATTATAGCTCATGAAATTGTGAATTTCGCTCATGAATTTATTTGCTAACAGGTTGAAACCACTAAAAATAGCCAAAAATCATGGATTATAGCTCATGAAATCGTGGGTTATAGCTCATAAAATTATGAATTATAGCTCATGAAATCGTGGGTTATAGCTCATGAAATTGTGAATTTTAGCCTTCCGGGAAATAAGTTTCCTATAGTTTGAAATCATAAAAATGGTCAAAATTAATGGATTATAGCTCATGAAATCGTGGGTTACAACTTATGAAATCGTGAATTTTTGCTTGTGAGAAAATATTTACTACAGATCAAAACCACTATAATTGGCAAAAAATCTTTGGTTATAGCTCATGAACTCATAAATTTTGACCTTTATCATAAATTTTGACCTTTAGAAAATAATTTGCTTGTGAAATCATGAATTTTGGCTTCAGAGATTATTTGCAATGGGTCAAAACTACTAAAATTACCAAAAATCGTGGGTCATAGCTCATGAAATTGTGAATTTTGGCCTTTCAAAAATTATTTGCCAATGCTAGAAATGGCCAAAAATAGTGGTTATAACTCATGAAATCGTGAATTTTGGCTTCAATGAAATTAATTGCCACCGAGTCAAAACCACTAAAATGGTCAAAAATCATGAGTTATAACTAATGAAATTGTGAATGTTTCCTCCAAGAAATTATTTGCTTGTAGGTTGAAACCACTAAAATAGCCAAAAATTGTGGATTATAGCTCATGAAATTGTGAATTTTGATTACCGTGAAATTATTTGCAAGCGGTGGTAACCACTTAATGGCGAAATCATGGCTTATAGCTTATGATGTCATGAGTTTTGCTATTGAAAATTGTTTGCCTATAGATCAAAACACCCAAAATAGCCAAAAATCATGGGTTATAGCTCATGAAATCATGAATTTTGTCTCCGAAAATTACTTGCCTACATGTGGAGACCATTAAAAATAGCCAAAAAAATTGTGGATTATAGCTCATGAAATTGTGAATTTCGCTCATGAATTTATTTGCTAACAGGTTGAAACCACTAAAAATAGCCAAAAATCATGGATTATAGCTCTCGTAATCGTGAATTTTGGCTTCAGAGATTATTTGCCAACGCTAGAAATGGCCAAAATCGTGAATTTTAGCCTTCAGGAAATAAGTTTCCTATAGTTTGAAATCATAAAATGGTCAAAATTAATGGATTATAGCTCATGAAATCGTGGGTTACAACTTATGAAATCGTGAATTTTTGCTTGTGAGAAAATATTTACTTACAGATCAAAACCACTATAATTGGCAAAAAAAATCTTTGGTTATAGCTCATGAACTCATAAATTTTGACCTTTATCATAAATTTTGACCTTTAGAAAATAATTTGCTTGTGAAATCATGAATTTTGGCTTCCGAGAGATTATTTGCAATGGGTCAAAACTACTAAAATTACCAAAAATCGTGGGTCATAGCTCATGAAATTGTGAATTTTGGGCTTTCAAAAATTAGTTGCCCATAGGTTGAAACAAACAAAATGGTCCGAATTCATGGGTTATAGCTGATGAAATCGTGTCTTACAGCTTATGAAATCGTGAATTTTAGCTTTTAACAAATTATTTGCTCACAGATCAAAACCACTAAAATTGATAAAAAAAATTGTTGGTTATAGCTCATGAAATCATTAATTTTGATCTTCAGAAAATTATTTGCCAACGCTAGAAATGGCTAAAAATAGTGGTTATAACTCATGAAGTCTTGAATTTTGGCTCCAAGGAAATTAATTATCAACGGGTTGAAACCACTAAAAATGGTCAAAAATTGTGAGTTATATAGCTCATGAAATCATGAATTTTTTCCTCTAGAAAGTTTTTGCTAGTAGGTTGAAACCACCAAAAATGATCAAAAATTATGGGTTATAGCTCATTAAATTATGAACTTTGGTCTCCGTGAAATTATTTGCAAACGGGTGGTAACCACTTAATGGCCAGAAATAATGGCTTTTAGCTTATGATGTCATGAGTTTTCACTTTCGGGAAATTGTTTGTCTACAGATCGAAACAACTAAAAATGACCACTAATTGTGGGTTATAGCTCATAAAATCATGAATTTTTCCCTCCCAAATTTATTTGCCTACCTTTGGAAACCATTAAAAATAGCTAAAAAATCATGGATTATAGCACATGAAATTATGAATTATAGCTCATGAAATTATTTGCCAATGCGTTGAAAGCACTAAAAATAGCCAAAAATCGCGGGTTATAGCTTATGAAATCTTGAATTTTGGCTTCCGAGAGATTATTTGCAACGCGTCAAAACCACTAAAATTACCAAAAATCATGGGTTATAGCTCATGAAATTATGAATTTTGGCCTTTCAAAAAATTAGTTGCCCATAGGTTGAAACAAAAAAAATGGTCCGAATTCGTGGGTTATACCTCATGAAATCGTGTCTTACAGCTTATGAAATCGTAAATTTAAATTTTGAGAAATTATTTGCTTACAGATCAAAACCACCAAAATTGGTAAAAAAAAATTGTTGGTTATAGCTCATGAAATTATTAATTTTGATCTTCAGAAAATTATTTGCCAACACTAGAAATGGCTAAAAATAGTGGTTATAACTCATGAAGTCTTGAATTTTGGCTTCAAGGAAATTAATTGCCAAAAGGTCGAAACCTCTAAAAATGGTAAAAAAATCGTGAGTTATAGCTCAAGAAATCATGAATTGTTTCCTCTAGGAATGTTTTGCTTGTACGTTGAAACCACTAAAAATGATTAAAAATTATGGGTTATATCTCATTAAATTGTGAATTTTGGTCTTCATGAAATTATTTGCAAACGGGTGGTAACCACTTAATGGCCAGAAACCATGGCTTTTAGCTTATGATGTCGTGAGTTTTCACTTTCAAGAAATTATTTGTCTACAAATCGAAATCACTAAAAATGGCTAAATATCGTGGGTTATAGCTCATGAAATCATGAATTTTTGCCTCCCGAAAAATATTTGCCCACATTTGGAAACCATTAAAAATAGCCAAAAAATCATGGATTATAGCACATGAAATTATGAATTATATCTCCTAAAATTATTTGCCAACGGGTTGAAAGCGCTAAAAATAGCCAAAAATCACTAGTTATAGCTCATGAAATCATGAATTTTGGCTTCCGAGAGATTATTTGCAACGGGTCAAAACCACTAAAATTACCAAAAATCATGGGTTATAGCTCATAAAATTATGAATTTTGGCCTTTCAGAAAATTAGCTGCCGATAGGTTGAAACCAAAAAAATGGCCCAAATTCTGGGGTTATAGCTCAGGAAAACGTGGCTTATAGCTTATGAAATCGTGAATTTTAGCTCTTGAGAAAGTACTTTCTTACAAATCAAAACCACTAAAATTGATAAAAATTCGTTGGTTATAGCTCATGAAATCAATAATTTTGACCTTCATAAAATTATTTGTCAATGCTATAAATGGTCAAAAATAGTGGTTATAACTCATGAAATCGTGAATTTTGGGTTCAAGGAAATTAATTAACAACGGGTCGAAACCACTAAAAATGATTAAAATCATGAGTTATAGCTCATTAAATTGTGAATTTTTTCCTCCAAGAAATTATTTTCTTGTAGGTTGTAACCACTAAAAATGGTAAAAAATTACGGGTTATTACTCATTAAATTGAGAATTTTGGTCTTCATGAAATTATTTGCAAACGGGTTGTAACCACTTAATTGCTAGAAATAATGGCTTATAGCTTATGATATAGTGAGTTTTCACTTTTGAGAAATTGTTTGGCTACAGATCGAAATCACTAAAATGGCCAAAAATCATGGGCTATTGCTCATGAAATCGTGAATTTTTACCTCCCAAAAAGTATTTGTCTACATTTAGAAACCATTAAAAATAGCTAAAAAATCATGGATTATAGCGCATGAAATTGTGAATTATAGCTCATGAAATTATTTGTCAATAGGTTGAAAGCACTAAAAATAGCCAAAAATTGTGGGTTATAGCTCATGAAATCGTGAATTTTGGCTTCCGAGAGGTTATTTGTAACGGGTCAAAATGATTAAAATAACTAAAAATTGTGGGTTATAGCTCATGAAATTGTTAATTTTGGCCTTTCGGAAAATTAATTGCCTATAGGTTGAAACCAAAATAAATGGTCAAAATTCATGGATTATAGCTCATGAAATCGTGGCTTACAGCTTACGAAATCGTGAATTTTAGCTTTTGAGAAATTATTTACATACAAATCAAAACGATTAAAATTGGAAAAAAAAACCGCTAGTTCTAGCTCATGAAATGGCCAAAAATAGTGGTTATAACTAATAAAATCATGAATTTTGGTTTCAAGGAAATTTATTGCTAACGGGTCGAAACCACTAAAAATGATTAAAAATCATGAGTTATAGCTCATGAAATTGTGAATTTTTTCTTCTAGGAAATTATTTGCTGATAGGTTGAAACCAGTAAAAATGGTCAAAAATTATTGTTTATAGGACATTAAGTTGCGAAATTCGATCTGTAAGAAATCATTTGGAAATGGGTTGTAATCACTTAATAGCCATAAATCATGCCTTATAGCTTATGATGTTGTGACTTTTCGCTTTCGGGAAATTGTTTGCCTACAAATCGAAACCATTAAAAATGGCCAAAAATCGTGGGTTATAACTCATGAAATCGTGAATTTTTTCTCTAGAAAATTATTTGCCTACATGTGGAAAACATTAAAATTAGCCAAACAATCGTGGACTATAGCTCATAAAATTGTGAATTATAGCTTATGAAATTATTTGCCAACGTGTTGAAACCACTAAAATAACCAAAAATTGTGGGCTGTAGCTTATGAAATTGTGAATTTTGTATTCCGAGAGATTATTTGCCAACGAGTCAAAACCACTAAAATAACCAAAAATCATGGGTTATATCTCATGAAATTGTGAATTTTGGCCTTTCGAAAAATTAGTTTCATATAGGTTGAAACTATAAAAATGCTCAAAATTCATGGGTTATAGCTCATAAAATCATGGGATACAGCTTATGACATCATGAATTTTAGATTTTTAGAAATTATTTGCTTATAGATCAAAACCACTAAAAATGGTCAAAATTCATGGGTTATAGCTTATGAAATCATTAATTTTGACCTTCATAAAATTATTTGTCAATGCTATAAATGGTCAAAAATAGTGGTTATAACTCATGAAATCGTGAATTTTTTCCTTCAAGGAAATTAATTGCCAACGGGTTGAAACCACTAAAAATGATTAAAATCATGAGTTATAGCTCGTGAAATCATGAATTGTTTCCTCTAGGAAATTAGTTGCTTATAGGTAGAAACCATTAAAATGGTCAAAATTATTGTTTATAGCTCATTAAGTTGTGAATTTTGGTCTCAATGAAATTATTTGCAAACGGGTTGTAACCACTTAATGGCCGAAACCATGGCTTTTAGCTTATGATGTCGTGAGTTTTCACTTTTGGGAAATTATTTTCCTACAAATCGAAACCACTAAAATGGCCAAAAATCATGGGTTATAACTCATCTTGAATTTTTTCCTCTAGGAAATTATTTTCTTGTAGGTTGAAACCACTAAAAGTAATCAAAAATATGGGTTATTGCTCATTAAATTGTGAATTTTGGTCTCAATGAAATTATTTGCAAGCGGGTTGTAACCACTTAATGGCTAGAAATAATGGCTTATAGCTTATGATGTCATGAGTATTTGCCTTTAGGAAATTGTTTGCCTACAAATCGAAACCACTAAAAATAGCTAAAAATCGTGGGTTATAACCCATAAAATCTTGAATTTTTTCCTCTAGGAAATTGTTTTTCTTGTAGGTTGGAACCACTAAAAGTGGTCAAAGAATATGGGTTATAGCTCATGAAATCGTGAATTTTTGCCTCCCAAAAATTATTTATCTACATGTGGAAACCATTAAAAATAGCCAAAAATCTTAGATTATAGCTCATAAAATTATGAATTATAGCTCATGAAATTATTTGCCAACAGGTTGAACGCACTAAAAATTGCCAAAAATCGTGAGTTATAACTCATGAAATAGTGAATTTTGGCTTCTGCGAGATTATTTGCCAACAGGTCAAAACCACTAAAATTACCAAAAATTGTGGGTTATAGCTCATGAAATGGTGAATTTTGGCCTTTCAGAAAATTAGTTGCCTATAGGTTGAAACCAAAAAAATTGTCCAAATTCGTGGGTTATACCTCATGAAATCGTGGCTTACAGCATATGAAATCGTGAATTTTAGCTTTTGAGAAATTATTTGCTTATAGATCAAAACCACTAAAATTGGTAAAAAAAAAATCGTTGGTTATAGATCATGAAATCAATAATTTTGACATTCACAAAATTATTTGCCAATGCTAGAAATGGCTAAAAATAGTGGTTATAACACATGAAATCGTGAATTTTAGGTTCAAGGAAATTAATTGCCAACGGGTTGAAACCACTAAAAATGATTAAAAATCATGGGTTATAGCTCATTAAATTGTGAATTTTTCCTCCAAGAAATTATTTGCTTGAAGGTTGAAACCACTAAAATGGTCAAAAATTATGGGTTATAGCTCATTAAATTGAGAATTTTGGTCTCCGTGAAATTATTTGCAAACGGTCGTAACCACTTAATGGCTAGAAATAATGGCTTATAGCTTATGATATCGTGAGTTTTCACTTTTGGGAAATTATTTTCCTACAAATCGAAACCACTAAAAATAGCCAAAAATCGTGGGTTATAGCTCATAAAATCATGGGATACGACTTATGACATCATGAATTTTAGATTTTTAGAAATTATTTGCTTATAGATCAAAACCACTAAAATTGGCAAAATATCGCTGGTTATAGCTTATGAAATCATTAATTTTGACGTTCAGAAAAGTGATTGGCAATGCTAGAAATGGCGGAAAATAGTGATTATAACTCATGAAATCGTGAATTTTTCCTTCAAGGAAATTAATTGCCAACGGGTTGGAACCACTAAAAATGATTAAAAATCATGAGTTATAGCTCGTGAAATCATGAATTGTTTTCCTCTAGGAAATTAGTTGCTTATAGGTAGAAACCATTAAAAATGGTCAAAATTTATTGTTTATAGCTCATTAAGTTGTGAATTTTGGTCTCAATGAAATTATTTGGAAACGGGTCGTGACCACTTAATGGCCAGAATTCGTGGCTTATAGCTTATGATGTCGTGAGTTTTCACTTTTGGGAAATTATTTTCCTACAAATCGAAACCACTAAAAATGGCCAAAAATCATGGGTTATAACTCATCTTGAATTTTTTCCTCAAGGAAATTTTTTTTCTTGTAGGTTGAAACCACTAAAAGTAATCAAAAAATATGGGTTATTGCTCATTAAATTGTGAATTTTGGTCTCCGTGAAATTATTTGGAAACGGGTCGCAACCACTTAATGGCCAGAAAATAGGGCCTACTGTTTATGATGTCATGAGTATTTGCCTTTAGGAAATTGTTTGCCTACAGATCGAAACCACTAAAAATAGCTAAAAATCGTGGGTTATAACCCATAAAATCTTGAATTTTTTCCTCTAGGAAATTGTTTTTCTTGTAGGTTGGAACCACTAAAAGTGGTCAAAGAATATGGGTTATAGCTCATGAAATCGTGAATTTTTGCCTCCCAAAAATTATTTATCTACATGTGGAAACCATTAAAAATAGCCAAAATCTTAGATTATAGCTCATAAAATTATGAATTATAGCTCATGAAATTATTTGCCAACGGTTGAAACCACTAAAATTGCCAAAATCGTGAGTTATAACTCATGAAATAGTGAATTTTGGCTTCAAGGAAATTAATTGCCAACGGTCAAAACCACTAAAATTACCAAAATTGTGGGTTATAGCTCATGAAATGGTGAATTTTGGCCTTCGAAAAATTAGTTGCCTATAGGTTGAAACCATAAAATGGTCAAAATTCATGGGTTATAGCTCATGAAATGGCCAAAAATAGTGGTTATAACACATGAAATCGTGAATTTTAGCTTTTGAGAAATTATTTGCTTATAGATCAAAACCACTAAAATTGGTAAAAAAAAAATCGTTGGTTATAGATCATGAAATCAATAATTTTGACATTCACAAAATTATTTGCCAATGCTAGAAATGGCTAAAAATAGTGGTTATAACACATGAAATCGTGAATTTTAGGTTCAAGGAAATTAATTGCCAACGGGTCGAAACCACTAAAAATTATTAAAAATCGTGAGTTATATAGCTCATGAAATCGTGAATTTTTTCCTCCAAGAAATTATTTGCTTGAAGGTTGAAACCACTAAAAATGGTCAAAAATTATGGGTTATAGCTCATTAAATTGAGAATTTTGGTCTACGTGAAATTATTTGCAAACGGGTCGTAACCACTTAATGGCTAGAAATAATGGCTTATAGCTTATGATATCGTGAGTTTTCACTTTCGAGAAATTGTTTGCCTACAGATCGAAACCACTAAAAATCGCCAAAAATAGTGGGTTATAACTGATAAAATCGTGGCTTACAGCTTATGAAATCATGAATTTTAGCTTTTGATAAATTATTTGCTTGTAGATCAAAACCACTAAAATTGGTAAAAAAAATCGTTGCTTATAGCTCATGAAATCAATAATTTTGACCTTCACAAAATTATTTGCCAATGCTAGAAATGGCCAAAAATAGTAGTTATAACACATGATATCGTGAATTTTGGTTTCAAAGAAATTAATTGCCAACGGGTCAAAACCACTAAAAATAATTAAAAATCATGAGTTATAGCTCATGAAAACGTGAATTTTTTCCTCTAGGAAGTTATTGCTTATAGGTTGAAACCATTAAAAATGGTCAAGAATTATTGTTTATAGCTCATTAAGTTGTGAAATTTGGTATCCAAGAAATTATTTGGAAATGAGTCGTAACCACTTAATAGGTAGACATCATGGCTTATAGCTTATGATGTCATGAGTTTTCATTTTCGGAAAATTGTTTGAATACAGATCGAAACCACTAAAAATTACCAAAAATTGTGGGTTATAGCTCATGAAATCGTGAATTCTTTCTCCCGAAAATTATTTGCCTCCATGTGGAAACCATTAAAAATAGCCAAAAATCTTGGATTATAGCTCATGAAATTGTGAATTATAGCTCATGAAATTATTTGCCAACAGGTTGAAAGCACTAAAAATCGCCAAAATCGTGAGTTATAGCTCATAAAATCATGAATTTTGGCTTCTAAGAGATTACTTGCCAACGGGTCAAAATCGCTAAAATAACCAAAAATAGTGGGTTATAGCTCATGAAATTATGAATTTTTGCGTTTCGAAAAATTAGTTGCCTATAGGTTGAAACCATAAAATGGTTAAAATTCATGGGTTATAGCTTATGAAATCGTGGGTTACAGCTTATGATATCGTGAATTTTAGCTTTTTAGAAATTATTTACTTACTGATCAAAACCACTAAAATTGGCAAAATATCGCTGGTAATAGCTCATGAAATCATTAATTTCGACCTTCAGAAAATTATTTGGCAATGCTAGAAATGGCGGAAAATAGTGATTATAACTCTTGAAATCGTGAATTTTGTCTTCAAGGAAATTAATTCCCAACGGGTCGAAACCACTAAAAATAATTAAAAATCATGAGTTATAGCTCATGAAATCATGAATTTTTTCCTCTAGGAAATTATTTGCTTATACGTTGAAAACACTAAAAATGATCAAAAATTATTATTTATAGCTCATTAAGTTGTGGATTTTGGCCTTCAAGAACTTATTTGGAAATGGGTCGTAACCACTTAATAGCCAGAAATGATGCCTTATAGCTTATAATGTCATGACTTTTCGCTTTCGAGAAATTATTTGCCTACAGATCGAAATCACTAAAAATGGCCAAATATCGTGGGTTATAGGTCATGAAATCGTGAATTTTTTCTCCAAAAAATTATTTGCCCACATGTGGAAACCATTAAAAATAGCCAAAAAATCATGGAGTATAGCTCATAAAATTATGAATTATAGATCATGAAATTATTTGCCAACGTGCTGAAACCACTAAAAATAGCCTAAAATTGAGGGTTATAGCTCATGAAATCGTGAATTTTGTATTTCGAGAGATTATTTGCCAAAAATGTGGGTTCTAACTCAAGAAATTGTGAATTTTGGCCTTTCAAAAAATTAGTTGCATATAGGTTGAAACCATAAAAATGGTCAAAATTCATGGGTTATAGCTCATGAAATCGTGGGTTACAGCTTATGACATTGTGAATTTTAACTTTTGAGAAATTATTTGCTTATAGATCAAAACCACTAAAATTGGCAAAATATCGCTGGTTATAGCTCATGAAATCATTAATTTGGACCCTCAGAAAATTATTTGCCAATGCTAGAAATGGCGCAAAATAGTGATTATAACTCATGAAATTGTGAATTTTGTCTTCAAGGAAATTAATTGCCAACAGGTCGAAACCACTAAAAATGTTTAAAATTCATGAGTTATAGCTCATGAAATTGTGAATTTTTTCCTCTAGGAAATCATTTCCTTATAGGTTGAAACCACAAAAAATGGTCAAAAATTATTGCTTGCAGCTCATTAAGTTGTGAATTTTGGCCTTCAAGAAATTATCTGGAAATGGGTCGTAACCACTTAATAGCTAGAAATGATACCTTATAGCTTATGATGTCGTGACTTTTCGCTTTCGGGAAATTATTTTCCTATAGATCGAAACCACTAAAAATGGCCAAAAATCGTGGGTTATAGCTCATGAAATTGTGAATTTTGGCTTCTTAGAGATTATTTACCAACGGGTCAAAACCGCTGAAATAACCAAAAATAGTGGGTTATAGCTCATGAAATTGTGAATTTTGGCTTTTCGGATAATTAGTTTCCTTGAATTCATAAAATGGTCAAAATTCATGGGTTATATCTCATGAAATCGTGAATTTTTGCCTCCTGAAAATTATTTGCCTACATTTGGTAAGCATTAAAAGTAGCCAAAAAGTCATGGATTATAGCACATGAAATTATGAATTATAGCTCATGAAATTATTTGCCAATGGGTTGAAAGCACGAAAAATAGCCAAAAATCGCAGGTCATATCTCATGAAATCATGAATTATGGCTTCCAAGAGATTATTTTACAACGGGTCAAAACCACTAAAATTACCAAAAATTATGGGTTATACCTCATAAAATTGTGAATTTTGGCCTTTCGGAAAATTAGCTGCCTATAGGTTGAAACCAAAAAATTGGTCCAAATTCGTCGGTTATAGCTAATGAAATCGTGGCTTACAGCTTATGAAGTCGTGAATTTTAGCTTTTGAGAAATTATTTGCATATAGATCAAAACCACTAAATTTTGTAAAAAATTATTGGTTATAGTTTATGAAATCAATAATTTTGACCATCAAAAAATTATTTGCGAACGCTAGAAATGGCTAAAAATAGTGGTTATAACTCATGAAGTCTTGAATTTTGGCTTAAAGGAAATTAATTGCCAACGGGTCCAAACCACTAAAAAGGGTCAAAAATCATGAGTTATGGATCATAAAATTATGAACTTTTGCGTTTCGGAAAATTAGTTGCCTATAGGTTGAAACCATAAAAATGGTCAAAATTCATGGGTAGCTTATGAAATCGAGGGTTACAGCTTATGACATCGTGAATTTTAGCTTTTTAGAACTTATTTGCTTAAAGATCAAAACCACTAAAATTGGCAAAATATCGCTAGTTATAGCTCATGAAATCATTAATTTTGGCTTCAAGGAAATTAATTGCCAACGGTCAAAACCACTAAAATGGCCAAAAATAGTGGTTATAACTCATGAAATCATGAATTTTATCTTGAAGAAAATTAATTGCCAACGGTCAAAACCACTAAAAATGATTGAAAATCATGAGTTATAGCTCATGAAATCGTGATATTTTTCCTCTAGGAAATTATTTGCTTATAGGTTGAAAACACTAAAATGGTCAAAAATTATTGTTTATAGCTCATTAAGTTGTGAAATTTGGTATCCAAGAAATTATTTGGAAATGAGTCGTAACCACTTAATAGGTAGACATCATGGCTTATAGCTTATGATGTCATGAGTTTTCATTTTCGGAAAATTGTTTGAATACGATCGAAACCACTAAAATTACCAAAATTGTGGGTTATAGCTCATGAAATCGTGAATTTTTCCTCCAAGAAATTATTTGCCTCCATGTGGAAACCATTAAAATAGCCAAAATCTTGGATTATAGCTCATGAAATTGTGAATTATAGCTCATGAAATTATTTGCCAACGGTTGAAACCACTAAAATGGTCAAAAATCGTGAGTTATAGCTCATAAAATCATGAATTTTGGCTTCTTAGAGATTATTTGCCAACGGTCAAAATCGCTAAAATAACCAAAAATAGTGGGTTATAGCTCATGAAATTATGAATTTTGGCCTTTCAAAAATTAGTTGCCTATAGGTTGAAACCATAAAATGGTTAAAATTCATGGGTTATAGCTTATGAAATCGTGGGTTCTGACTTATGATATCGTGAATTTTAGCTTTTAGAAATTATTTGCCTACGATCGAAACCACTAAAATTGGCAAAATATCATTGGTTATAGCTCATGAAATCATTAATTTCGACCTTGAGAAATTATTTGGCAATGCTAGAAATGGCGGAAAATAGTGATTATAACTCTTGAAATCGTGAATTTTGTCTTCAAGGAAATTAATTCCCAACGGGTCGAAACCACTAAAAATAATTAAAAATCATGAGTTATAGCTCATGAAATCATGAATTTTTTCCTCTAGGAAATTATTTGCTTATACGTTGAAAACACTAAAAATGATCAAAAATTATTATTTATAGCTCATTAAGTTGTGGATTTTGGCCTTCAAGAACTTATTTGGAAATGGGTCGTAACCACTTAATAGCCAGAAATGATGCCTTATAGCTTATGATGTCATGACTTTTCACTTTAGGGAAATTATTTGCCTACATATCGAAATCACTGAAAATGGCCAAAAATCGTGGGTTATAGATCATGAAATCGTGAATTTTGGCTTCTGAGATATTATTTGCCAACGGGTCAAAATCGCTAAATAACCAAAAATAGTGGGTTATAGCTCATGAAATTGTGAATTTTGCCTTTTCAGAAAATTAGTTGCCTTGAAACCATAAAAATGGTTAAAATTCATTGGTTATATCTCATGAAATCGTGAATTTTTACCTCCCAAAAATTATTTGCCTTCATTTGGAATTAAAGCATTAAAATTGCTAAAAATTCGTGGATTATAGCACATGAAATTGTGAATTATAGCTCATGAAATTATTTGCCAACGGTTGAAACCACAAAAATGGTCAAAATTCATGGGTTATAGCTCATGAAATCATGAATTTTGGCTTCTTAGAGATTATTTACCAATGGGTCAAAACCACTAAAATTACCAAAATCATGGGTTATAGCTCATGAAATTATTAATTTTGGCCTTTCAAAAATTAGTTGCCTATAGGTTGAAACCATAAAATGGTCAAAAATTATGGGTTATAGCTCATGAAATCGTGGGTTATAGCTCATGAAATCGTGAATTTTAGCTTTTGAGAAATTATTTGCTTATAGATCAAAACCATTAAAATTGGTAAAAATCATTAGTTATAGCTCATGAAATTATTAATTTTGATCTTGAAAATTATTTGCCAATGCTAGCAATGGCTAAAATAGTGGTTATAACTCATGAAGTCTTGAATTTTGGCTTAAAGGAAATTAATTGCCAACGAGTCGAAACCACTAAAAAGGGTTCAAAAATCGTGAGTTATGGCTCATGAAATCATGAATTTTTCCTCTAGGAATTTTTACTTGTAGGTTGAAACCACTAAAAATGATCAAATATTATGGGTTAAAGCTCATTAAATTGTGAATTTTGGTCTCCGTGAAATTATTTGCAAACGGTGGTAACCACTTAATGGCCAAAAATAATGGCTTTTAGCTTATGATGTCGTGAGTTTTCACTTTTGAGAAATTATTTGCCTACATATCGAAATCACTAAAATGGCCAAAATCGTGGGTTATAGCTCATGAAATCGTGAATTTTGCCTCCTAAAATTATTTGCCCACATTGGAAAACCATTAAAAATAGCCAAAATTATGGATTATAGCACATGAAATTGTGAATTATAGCTCATGAATTTATTTGCCAAAGGGTTGAAAGCACTAAAAATAGCCAAAAATCGTGGGTTATAGCTCATGAAATCGTGAATTTTGCCTCCTAAAATTATTTGCCCACATTGGAAAACCATTAAAAATAGCCAAAATTATGGATTATAGCACATGAAATTGTGAATTATAGCTCATGAATTTATTTGCCAAAGGGTTGAAAGCACTAAAAATAGCTAAAAATCGTGGGTTATAGCTCATAAAATTATGAATTATAGCTTCAAGGAAATTAATTGCCAACGGTCAAAACCACTAAAATTACCAAAAATTGTGGATTATACCTCATGAAATTGTGAATTTTGGCCTTTCGAAAAATTAGTTGCCTATAGGTTGAAACCAAAAAATTGGTCCAAATTCGTCGGTTATAGCTAATGAAATCGTGGCTTACAGCTTATGAAGTCGTGAATTTTAGCTTTTGAGAAATTATTTGCATATAGATCAAAACCACTAAAATTGGTAAAAAATCGTTGGTTATAGTTCATGAAATCAATAATTTTGACCATCAAAAATTATTTGCCAATGCTAGAAATGGCTAAAATAGTGGTTATAACTCATGAAGTCTTGAATTTTGGCTTAAAGGAAATTAATTGCCAACGGTCGAAACCACTAAAAGGGTCAAAAATCATGAGTTATGGATCATAAAATTATGAATTTTGGCCTTTCAAAAATTAGTTGCCTATAGGTTGAAACCATAAAATGGTTAAAATTCATTGGTTATATCTCATGAAATCGTGAATTTTTACCTCCCAAAAATTATTTGCCTTCATTTGGAATTAAAGCATTAAAAATTGCTAAAAATTCGTGGATTATAGCACATGAAATTGTGAATTATAGCTCATGAAATTATTTGCCAACGGGTTGAAAGCACAAAAAATAGCCAAAAATTGCAGGTCATAGCTCATGAAATCATGAATTTTGGCTTCCGAGAGATTATTTGCAACGGGTCAAAACCACTAAAATTACCAAAAATCATGGGTTATAGCTCATGAAATTATTAATTTTGGCCTTTCGGAAAATTAGTATCCTATAGGTTGAAACCAAAAAAGGGTCCGAATTCGTGGGTTATTGCTCATGAAATCGTGGCTTATAGTTTATGAAATCGCGAATTTTAGCTTTTGAGATATTATTGCTTACAGATCAAAACCATTAAAATTGGTAAAAAATCATTAGTTATAGCTCATGAAATTATTAATTTTGATCTTCAGAAAATTATTTGCCAATGCTAGCAATGGCTAAAAATAGTGGTTATAACTCATGAAGTCTTGAATTTTGGCGTCAAGGAAATTAATTGCCAACGAGTCGAAACCACTAAAAAGGGTTCAAAAATCGTGAGTTATGGCTCATGAAATCATGAATTTTTTCCTCTAGGAATTTTTTACTTGTAGGTTGAAACCACTAAAAATGATCAAATATTATGGGTTAAAGCTCATTAAATTGTGAATTTTGGTCTCCGTGAAATTATTTGCAAACGGGTGGTAACCACTTAATGGCCAAAAATAATGGCTTTTAGCTTATGATGACGTGAGTTTTCACTTTTGAGAAATTATTTGCCTACAGATCGAAACCACTAAAATGGCCAAAAATCGTGGGTTATAGCTCATGAAATCGTGAATTTTGCCTCCTAAAATTATTTGCCCACATTGGAAAACCATTAAAAATAGCCAAAATTATGGATTATAGCTCATGAAATCATGAATTTTAGCTTTTGAGATATTATTTGCCAACGGTTGAAACCACTAAAAATAGCTAAAAATCGTGGGTTATAGCTCATAAAATCATGAATTTTGGCTTCAAGGAAATTAATTGCCAATGAGTCGAAACCACTAAAAATGATCAAATATTATGGGTTAAAGCTCATTAAATTGTGAATTTTGGCCTTCAAAAATTAGTTGCATATAGGTTGAAACCATAAAATGGTCAAAATTCATGGGTTATAGCTCATGAAATCGTGGGTTATAGATCATGAAATCGTGGCTTATAGTTTATGAAATCGTGAATTTTAGCTTTTGAGAAATTATTTGCTTATAGATCAAAACCACTAAAATTGGTAAAAAATCGTTGGTTATAGCTCATGAAATCAATAATTTTGACCTTCGAAAATTATTTGCCAATGCTAGAAATGGCTAAAATAGTGGTTATAACTCATGAAATCTTGAATTTTGGCTTAAAGGAAATTAATTGCCAATGAGTCGAAACCACTAAAATGGTCAAAAATCATGAGTTATAGCTCATAAAATTGTGAATTTTAGCTTTTGAGAAATTATTTGCTTATAGGTTGAAAACACTAAAATGGTCAAAATTCATGGGTTATAGCTCATGAAATCGTGGGTTATAGCTTATGAAATCGAATTTTAGCTTTTAGAAATTATTTGCTTATAGATCAAAACCACTAAAATTGGCAAAATATCGCTAGTTATAGCTCATGAAATCATTAATTTTGACCTTCGAAAATTATTTGCCAATACTAGAAATGGCCAAAAATAGTGGTTATAACTCATGAAATCGTGAATTTTGGCTTAAAGGAAATTAATTGCCAACGAGTGAAACCACTAAAAAGGGTTCAAAAATCGTGAGTTATGGCTCATGAAATCATGAATTTTTTCCTCTAGGAATTTTTTACTTGTAGGTTGAAACCACTAAAAATGATCAAATATTATGGGTTAAAGCTCATTAAATTGTGAATTTTGGTCTCCGTGAAATTATTTGCAAACGGGTGGTAACCACTTAATGGCCAAAAATAATGGCTTTTAGCTTATGATGACGTGAGTTTTCACTTTTGAGAAATTATTTGCCTACAGATCGAAACCACTAAAAATAGCTAAAAATCGTGGGTTATAGCTCATGAAATCGTGAATTTTTGCCTCGCGAAAATTATTTGCCCACATTGGAAAACCATTAAAAATAGCCAAAAAATTATGGATTATAGCACATGAAAATGTGAATTATAGCTCATGAATTTATTTGCCAAAGGGTTGAAAGCACTAAAAATAGCTAAAAATCGCAGGCTATAGCTCAAAATCATGAATTTTAGATTCCGAAAGATTATTTACAACGGGTCAAAACCACTAAAATTACCAAAAATTGTGGATTATACCTCATGAAATTGTGAATTTTGGCCTTTCAAAAAATTAGTTGCCTATAGGTTGAAACCAAAAAATTGGTCCAAATTCGTCTGTTATAGCTAATGAAATCGTGGCTTACAGCTTATGAAGTCGTGAATTTTAGCTTTTGAGAAATTATTTGCATATAGATCAAAACCACTAAAATTGGTAAAAAAATCGTTGGTTATAGTTCATGAAATCAATAATTTTGACCATCAAAAAATTATTTGCCAATGCTAGAAATGGCTAAAAATAGTGGTCATAACTCATGAAGTCTTGAATTTTGGCTTAAGGAAATTTATTGCCAACGGGTCGAAACCACTAAAAAGGGTCAAAAATCGTGAGTTATGACTCATAAAATTGTGAATTTTCACTTTTGAAAAATTAGTTGCCTATAGGTTGAAACCATAAAAATGGTCAAATTTTATGGGTTATGGCTTATGAAATCGTGGGTTATAGCTTATGACACCGTGAATTTTAGCTTTTTAGAAATTATTTTCTTAGAGATCAAAACCACTAAAATTGGCAAAATATCGCTAGTTATAGCTCATGAAATCATTACTTTCGACGTTCAGAAAAATATTTGCCAATACTAGAAATGGCGGAAAATAGTAATTATAACTCATGAAATCGTGAATTTTGTCTTAAAGAAAATTAATTACCAACGGGTCGAAACCACTAAAAATGGTCAAAATTCATGGGTTATAGCTCATGAAATCGTGATTTTTCCTCTAGGAAATTATTTGCTTATACGCTGAAAACACTAAAAATGGTTAAAATCGTGATTTTGGCCTTCAAGAACTTATTTGGAAATGGGTCATAACCACTTAATAGCCGAAATGATGCCTTATAGCTTATGATGTCATGACTTTTCACTTTTGAGAAATTATTTGCCTACGATCGAAATCACAAAAATGGCCAAATATCGTGGGTTATAGGTCATGAAATCGTGAATTTTTCCTCTAGGAAATTATTTGCCCACATGTGGAAACCATTAAAAATAGCAAAAAATCATGGAGTATAGCTCAAAAATTATGAATTATAACTCATGAAATTATTTGCCAACGGGTCAAAACCACTAAAATAGACTAAAATTGAGGGTTATAGCTCATGAAATCGAATTTTGTATTCGAGAGATTATTTACCAAAAATGTGGGTTCTAGCTCAAGAAATTGTGAATTTTGGCCTTCAAAAATTAGTTGCATATAGGTTGAAACCATAAAAATGGTAAAATTCATGAGTTATAGCTCATGAAATCGTGGGTTATAGCTCATGAAATTGTGAATTTTAGCTTTTGAGAAATTATTTGCTTATAGATCAAAACCACTAAAATTGGCAAAATATCGATGGTTATAGCTCATGAAATCATTAATTTGGACCTTCGTAAAATTATTTGCCAATGCTAGAAATGGCAAAATAGTGATTATAACTCATGAAATTGTGAATTTTGTCTTCAATGAAATTAATTGCCAACGGGTCGAAACCACTAAAAATGTTTAAAATTCATGAATTATAGCTCATGAAATTGTGAATTTTTCCTCTAGGAACTTATTTCCTTATAGGTTGAAACCATAAAAATGGTCAAAAATTATTGTTTATAGCTCATTAAGTTGTAGTTTTGGTCTCAAGAAATTATTTGGAAATGGGTCATAACCACTTAATAGCTAGAAATGATACCTTATAGCTTATGAAATCGTGAATTTTAGCTTTTGGGAAATTATTTTCCTATAGATCGAAATCACTAAAATGGCCAAAAATCATGGGTTATAGCTCATGAAATTGTGAATTTTGGCTTCAAGGAAATTAATTGCCAACGGTCAAAACCACTAAAATAGACTAAAATTGAGGGTTATAGCTCATGAAATTGTGTATTTTAGCTTTTGAAAAATTAGTTGCCTTGAAACCATAAAAATGGTCAAAATTCATGGGTTATATTTTATGAAATTTTGAATTTTGCCTCCGAAAATTATATGCCTACATTTGGAAAGCATTAAAAGTAGCCAAAAAGTCATGGATTATAGCACATGAAATTGTGGATTATAGCTCATGAAATTATTTGCCAACGGGTTGAAAGCACGAAAAATAGCCAAAAATCGCAGGTCATAGCTCATGCAATCAAGAATTATGGCTTCCAAAATATTATTTTGCAATGGGTCAAAACCACTAAAATTATCCAAAATTATGGGTTATACCTCATAAAATTATGAATTTTGGCCTTTCGGAAAATTAGCTGCCTATAGGTTGAAACCAAAAAAATTGGTCCAAATTCGTCGGTTATAGCTAATGAAATCGTGGCTTACAGCTTATGAAGTCGTGAATTTTAGCTTTTGAAAAATTATTTGCATATAGATCAAAACCACTAAAATTTGTAAAAAATCCTTGGTTATAGTTCATGAAATCAATAATTTTGACCATCAAAAAATTATTTGCCAACGCTAGAAATGGCTAAAATAGTGGTTATAACTCATGAAGTCTTGAATTTTGGCTTAAAGGAAATTAATTGCCAACGGGTCCAAACCACTAAAAAGGGTCAAAAATCATGAGTTATGGCTCATAAAATTGTGAACTTTTGCGTTTCCGAAAATTAGTTGCCGATAGGTTGAAACCATAAAATGCTCAAAATTCATGGGTTATGGCTTATGAAATCGTGGGTTACAGCTTATGACACCATGAATTTTAGCTTTTTAGAAATTATTTGCTTAAAGATCAAAACCACTAAAATTGGCAAAATATCGCTAGTTATAGCTCATGAAATCAATAATTTTGACCATCAAAAATTATTTGCCAATACTAGAAATGGCGGAAAATAGTAATTATAACTCATGAAATCGTGAATTTTGTCTTAAAGAAAATTAATTACCAACGGGTCGAAACCACTAAAAATGATTGAAAATCATGAGTTATAGCTCATGAAATCGTGATTTTTTTTCCTCTAGGAAATTATTTGCTTATACGTTGAAAACACTAAAAATGGTTAAAAATCGTGATTTTGGCCTTCAAGAACTTATTTGGAAATGGGTCGTAACCACTTAATAGCCAGAAATGATGCCTTATAGCTTATGATGTCATGACTTTTCACTTTCAGGAAATTGTTTGCCTACAGATCGAAATCACAAAAAATGGCCAAATATCGTGGGTTATAGGTCATGAAATCGTGATTTTTTTCTCCGGAAAATTATTTGCCCACATGTGGAAACCATTAAAAATAGCAAAAAATCATGGAGTATAGCTCAAAAAATTATGAATTATAACTCATGAAATTATTTGCCAACGTACTGAAACCACTAAAAATAGACTAAAATTGAGGGTTATAGCTCATGAAATCGTGAATTTTGTATTCCGAGAGATTATTTACCAAAAAATGTGGGTTCTAGCTCAAGAAATTGTGAATTTTGGCCTTTCAAAAAATTAGTTGCATATAGGTTGAAACCATAAAAATGGTAAAAATTCATGAGTTATAGCTCATGAAATCGTGGGTTACAGCTTATGACATTGTGAATTTTAGCTTTTGAGAAATTATTTGCTTATAGATCAAAACCACTAAAATTGGCAAAATATCGATGGTTATAGCTCATGAAATCATTAATTTGGACCTTCAGAAAATTATTTGCCAATGCTAGAAATGGCGCAAAATAGTGATTATAACTCATGAAATTGTGAATTTTGTCTTCAATGAAATTAATTGCCAACGGGTCGAAACCACTAAAAATGTTTAAAATTCATGAATTATAGCTCATGAAATTGTGAATTTTTTCCTCTAGGAACTTATTTCCTTATAGGTTGAAACCATAAAAAATGGTCAAAAATTATTGTTTACAGCTCATTAAGTTGTAGTTTTTGGTCTCGAAGAAATTATTTGGAAATGGGTCATAACCACTTAATAGCTAGAAATGATACCTTATAGCTTATGACGTCGTGACTTTTCTCTTTCGGGAAATTATTTTCCTATAGATCGAAACCACTAAATATGGTCAAAAATCATGGGTTACAGCTCATGAAATCGTGAATTTTGGCTTCTGAGAGATTATTTGCCAACGGGTCAAAACCGCTGAAATAAGGAAAAATAGTGGGTTATAGCTCATGAAATTGTGTATTTTAGCTTTTCGGAAAATTAGTTTCCTTGAATTCATAAAATGGTCAAAATTCATGGGTTATATTTTATGAAATTTTGAATTTTTGCCTCCCGAAAATTATATGCCTACATTTGGAAAGCATTAAAAGTAGCCAAAAAGTCATGGATTATAGCACATGAAATTGTGGATTATAGCTCATGAAATTATTTGCCAGCGGGTTGAAAGCACGAAAAATAGCCAAAAATCATGGGTTATAGCTCATGAAATCATGAATTATGGCTTCAAGGAAATTAATTGCCAACGGTCAAAACCACTAAAATTATCCAAAATTATGGGTTATACCTCATAAAATTATGAATTTTGGCCTTTGAAAAATTAGTTGCCTATAGGTTGAAACCAAAAATTGGTCCAAATTATGGGTTATAGCTCATGAAATCGTGGGTTATAGCTCATGAAATCATGAATTTTAGCTTTTGAAAAATTATTTGCATATAGATCAAAACCACTAAAATTTGTAAAAATCCTTGGTTATAGTTCATGAAATCAATAATTTTGACCATCAAAAATTATTTGCCAATGCTAGAAATGGCTAAAAATAGTGGTTATAACTCATGAAGTCTTGAATTTTGGCTTAAAGGAAATTAATTGCCAACGGGTCCAAACCACTAAAAAGGGTCAAAAATCATGAGTTATGGCTCATAAAATTGTGAACTTTTGCGTTTCCGAAAATTAGTTGCCGATAGGTTGAAACCATAAAATGCTCAAAATTCATGGGTTATGGCTTATGAAATCGTGGGTTACAGCTTATCACACCATGAATTTTAGCTTTTTAGAAATTATTTGCTTAAAGATCAAAACCACTAAAATTGGCAAAATATCGCTGGTTATATAGCTCATGAAATCATTACTTTCGACGTTCAGAAAATTATTTGCCAATACTAGAAATGGCGGAAAATAGTGATTATAACTCTTGAAATCGTGAATTTTGTCGTCAAGAAAATTAATTGCCAACGGGTCGAAACCACTAAAAATGATTGAAAATCATGAGTTATAGCTCATGAAATCGTGATTTTTTTCCTCTAGGAAATTATTTGCTTATACGTTGAAAACACTAAAAATGGTCAAAAATTATTGTTTATAGCTAATTAACTTGTGGATTTTGGCCTTCAAGAACTTATTTGGAAATGGGTCATAACAACTTAATAGCCAGAAATGATGCTTTATAGCTTATGATGTCATGACTTTTCGCTTTCGGGAAATTATTTGCCTACAGATCGAAATCACTAAAAATGGCCAAAAATCGTGGGTTATAGCTCATGAAATCGTGAATTTTAGCTTCTGAGATATTATTTGCCAACGGGTCAAAATCGCTAAATAACCAAAAATAGTGGGTTATAGCTCTTGAAATTGTGAATTTTGCCTTTTTGAAAAATTAGTTGCCTTGAAACAATAAAAATGGTTAAAATTCATGGGTTATATCTCATGAAATCGTGGATTTTTGCCTCACGAAAATTATTTGCCATCATTTGGAAAGCATTAAAAATTGTCAAAAATTCGTGGATTATAGCACATGAAATTGTGAATTATAGCTCATGAAATTATTTGCCAACGGGTTGAAAGCACAAAAAATAGCCAAAAATCACAATTCATAGCTCAAGAAATCATGAATTTTGGCTTCAAGGAAATTAATTGCCAACGGTCAAAACCACTAAAATTACCAAAAATCGTGGGTTATAGCTCATGAAATTGTGAATTTTGGCCTTTCAGAAAATTAGTTGCCTAGGTTGAAACCAAAAAAAGGGTCCAAATTCGTGGGTTATTGCTCATGAAATCGTGGCTTACAGCTTATGAAATCGTAAATTTTAGCTTTTGAGATATTATTTGCTTACCAATCAAAACCAATAAAATTGATAAAAAATCATTGGTTATAGCTCATGAAAACATTAATTTTGATCTTCAGAAAATTATTTGCGAATGCTAGCAATGGCTAAAAATAGTGGTTATAACTAATGAAGTCTTGAATTTTGGCTTCAAGGAAATTAATTGCCAACGAGTCGAAACCACTAAGAAGGGTCAAAAATCGTGAGTTATGGCTCATGAAATCATGAATTTTTTCCTCTAGGAATTTTTTGCTTGTAGGTTGAAACCACTAAAAATGATTAAAAATTATGGGTTATAGCTCATTAAATTGTGAATTTTGGTCTTAGTAAAATTATTTGCAAACGGGTGGTAACCACTTAATGGCCAAAAATAATGGCTTTTAGCTTATGATGACGTGAGTTTTTCGCTTTTGAGAAAATATTTGCCTACAGATCGAAACCACTAAAAATGGCCAAAAATCGTGGGTTATAGCTCATGAAATCGTGAATTTTTGCCTTGCGAAAATTATTTGCCCACATTGGGAAACCATTAAAAATAGCCAAAAAATCATGGATTCACATGAAATTGTGAATTATAGCTCATGAAATTATTTGCCAAAGGGTTGAAAGCATTAAAATAGCCAAAATCATGGGTTATAGCTCATGAAATCATGAATTTTAGCTTTTGAGATATTATTTGCCAACGGTCAAAACCACTAAAATTACTAAAAATTGTGGGTTATACCTCATGAAATTGTGAATTTTGGCCTTTCGAAAAATTAGTTGCCTATAGGTTGAAACCACTAAAATGGCCAAAAATAGTGGGTTATAGCTCATGAAATCGTGGGTTATAGCTCATGAAATTGTGAATTTTAGCTTTTGAGAAATTATTTGCATATAGATCAAAACCACTAAAATTGGTAAAAATCGTTGGTTATAGTTCATGAAATCAATAATTTTGACCATCAAAAAATTATTTGCCAACGCTAGAAATGGCTAAAAATAGTGGTTATAACTCATGAAGTCTTGAATTTTGGCTTCAAGGAAATTAATTGCCAACGGGTCCCAACCACTAAAAAGGGTCAAAAATCATGAGTTATGGCTCATAAAATTGTGAATTTTTGCGTTTCGGAAAATTAGTTGCCTATATGTTGAAGCCATAAAAATGGTCAAAATTCATGGGTTCTGGCTTATGAAATCGTGGGTTACAGCTTATGACACCGTGAATTTTAGCTTTTTAGAAATTATGTGCTTAAAGATCAAAACCACTAAAATTGGCAAAATATCACTAGTTATAGCTCATGAAATCATTACTTTCGACGTTCAAAAAATTATTTGCCAATACTAGAAATGGCGGAAAATAGTGATTATAACTCATGAAATCGTGAATTTTGTCTTCAAGAAAATTAATTGCCAACGGGTCGAAACCACTAAAAATGATTGAAAATTATGAGTTATAGCTCATGAAATCATGATTTTTTTCCTCTAGGAAATTATTTACTTATACGTTGAAAACACTAAAAATGGTCAAAAATTATTATTTATAGCTCATTAAGTAGTGGATTTTGGCCTTCAAGAACTTATTTGGAAATGGGTCGTAACAACTTAATAACCAGAAATGATGCCTTATAGCTTATGATGTCGTGACTTTTCACTTTCGGGAAATTATTTGCCTACAGATCGAAATCACCAAAAATGGCCAAAAATCGTGGGTTATAGCTCATGAAATCGTGAATTTTGGCTTCTGAGATATTATTTGCCAGCGAGTCAAAATCACTAAATAACCAAAAATAGTGGGTTATAGCTCATGAAATTGTGAATTTTGCCTTTTCGGAAAATTAATTGCCTTGAAACCATAAAAATGATTAAAATTCATGGGTTATATCTCATGAAATCGTGAATTTTTGCCTTCCGAAAATTATTTGCCATCATTTGGAATTAAAGCATTAAAAATTGACAAAATTTATGGATTATAGCACATAAACTTGTGAATTATAGCTCATGAAATTATTGGCCAACGGGTTGATAGCACGAAAAATAGGCAAAAATCGCAGGTCATAGCTCATGAAATCATGAATTTAGGCTTCCGAGAGATTATTTGCAACGGGTCAAAACCACTAAAATTACCAAATATCGTGGGTTATAGCTCATGAAATTGTGAATTTTTCCTCTAGAAATTATTTGCCCACATGTGGAAACCATTAAAATAGCCAAAAATCATGGGTTATAGCTCATAAAATTATGAATTATAGCTCATGAAATTATTTGCCAACGGGTTGAAAGCACTAAAAATAGCCAAAAATCGTGGGTTATAGCTCATGAAATCGCGGAATTTTAGCTTTTAGAAATTATTTGCCAACGCTAGAAATGGCTAAAAATAGTGGTTATAACTCATGAAATTGTGAATTTTGCCTTTTGAAAAATTAGTTGCTTATAGATTGAAACCAAAAAGGGTCCAAATTGTGGGTTATAGCTCATGAAATCGTGGGTTATAGCTCATGAAATTGTGAATTATAGCTCATGAAATTGTGAATTTTAGCTTTTGAGATATTATTTGCCAACGGTCAAAACCACTAAAATTGGTAAAAATCGTTGGTTATAGTTCATGAAATCATTAATTTTGATCTTGAAAATTATTTGCCAACGCTAGAAATGGCTAAAAATAGTGATTATAACTCATGAAGTCTTGAATTTTGGCTTCAAGGAAATTAATTGCCAACGGTCAAAACCACTAAAAGGGTAAAAATCGAGAGTTATGGCTCATGAAATCATGAATTATTTCCTCTAGAAATTATTTGCTTTTATGTTGAAACCATTAAAAATGATCAAAAATTATGGGTTATAGCTTATTAAATTGTGAATTTTGGTCTCCGTGAAATTATTTGCCAACGGGTTGAAAGCACTAAAAATAGCCAAAAATCATGGGTTATAGCTTATGAAATCATGAATTTTGGCTTCGAGATATTATTTGCCAACGGTCAAAACCACTAAAAATGGCCAAAAATCGTGGATTATAGCTCATGAAATCGTGAATTTTTACCTCACGAAAATTAGTTGCCCACATTGGTAGACCATTAAAAATAGCCAAAAAATCGTGGATTATAGCACATGAAATTGTGATAGCTCAAGAAATTATTTGCCAAAGGGTTGAAAGCACTAAAAATAGCCAAAAAACGCGAGCTATAGCTCAAAATCATGAATTTTAGATTCCGAGAGATTATTTGCAACGGGTCAAAACCACTAAAATTACCAAAAACTATGGGTTATACCTCATAAAATTGTGAATTTTGGCCTTTCAAAAATTAGTTGCCTATAGGTTGAAACCATAAAAATGGTCAAAATTCATGGGTTATAGCTCATGAAATCGTGGGTTATAGCTCATAAAATTATGAATTATAGCTCATGAAATCGAATTTTAGCTTTTGAGAAATTATTTGCATATAGATCAAAATCACTAAAATTGGTAAAAAATCGTTGGTTATAGTAAATGAAATCAATAATTTTGGCCATCAGAAAATTATTTGCCAACGCTAGAAATGGCTAAAAATAGCGGTTATAACTTATGAAGTCTTGAATTTTTGCTTCAAGGAAATTAATTGCCAACGGGTCAAAACCACTAAAAAGGGTCAAAAATCATGAAATTGTGAATTTTGGCTTCTGAGATATTATTTGCCAACAGGTCAAAATCGCTAAATAACCAAAAATAGTGGGTTATAGCTCATGAAATTGTGAATTTTGCCTTTTCAGAAAATTAGTTGCCTTGAAACCATAAAAATGGTTAAAATTCATGGGTTATATCTCATGAAATTGTGAATTTTTGCCTCCCGAAAATTATTTTCCTTCATTTGGAATTAAAGCATTAAAAATTGCTAAACATTCGTGGATTATAGCACATGAAATTGTGAATTATATCTCATGAAATTATTTGCCAACGGGTTGAAAGCACGAAAAATAGCCAAAAATCGCAGGTCATAGCTCATGAAATCATGAATTTTTGCTTCCGAGAGATTATTTGCAACGGGTCAAAACCACTAAAATTATCAAAAATCGTGGGTTATAGCTCATGAAATTATGAATTTTGGCCTTTCGAAAAATTAGTTGCCTATAGGTTGAAACCAAAAAAAGGGTCCAAATTCGTGGGTTATTGCTCATGAAATCGTGGCTTACAGCTTATGAAATCGTGAATTTTAGCTTTTGAGATATTATTTGCTTACAGATCAAAACCATTAAAATAGCCAAAAATCATGGGTTATAGCTTATGAAATCATTAATTTTGATCTTCAGAAAATTATTTGCCAATGCTAGTAATGGCTAAAAATAGTGTTTATAACTCATGAAGTCTTGAATTTTAGCTTCAAGGAAATTAATTGCCAACGAGTCGAAACCACTAAAAAGGGTCAAAAATCGTGAGTTATGGCTCATGAAATCATAAATTTTTTCCTCTAGCAATTTTTTGCTTGTAGGTTGAAACCACTAAAAATGATTAAATATTATGAGTTATAGCTCATTAAATTGTGAATTTTGGTCTCTGTGAAATTATTTGCAAATAGGTGGTAACCACTTAATGGCCAAAAATAATGGCTTTTAGCTTATGATGACGTGAGTTTTTGCTTTCGAGAAATTATTTGCCTACAGATCGAAACCACTAAAAATGGCCAAAAATCGTGGGTTATAGCTCATGAAATTATAAATTTTTGCCTCGCGAAAATTATTTGCCCACATTGGGAAACCATTAAAAATAGCCAAAAATCGTGGATTATAGCACATGAAATTGTGAATTATAGCTCAAGAAACTATTTTCCAAAGGGTTGAAAGCACTAAAAATAGCCAAAAATAGTGGGTTATACCTTATGAAATTGTGAATTTTGGCCTTTCGAAAAATTAGTTGCCTATAGGTTGAAACCAAAAAATTGGTCCAAATTCGTTGATTATAGCTAATGAAATCGTGGCTTATAGCTTATGAAGTCGTGAATTTTAGCTTTTAAGAAATTATTTGCATATAGATCAAAACCACTAAAATTGGTAAAAAATCATCGGTTATAGTTCATGAAATCAATAATTTTGACCATCAAAAAATTATTTGCCAACGCTAGAAATGGCTAAAAATAGTGGTTATAACTCATGAAGTCTTGAATTTTGGTTTCAAGGAAATTAATTACCAACGGGTCGAAACCACTAAAAAGGGTCAAAAATCGTGAGTTATGGCTCATAAAATTGTGAATTTTTATATTTCGGAAAATTAGTTGCCTATAGGTTGAAACCATAAAAATGATCAAAATTCATGGGTTATGGCTTATGAAATTGTGAGTTACAGCTTATGACATCGTGAATTTTAGCTTTTTAGAAATTATTTGCTTAAAGATCAAAGCCACTAAAATTGGCAAAATATCGCTGGTTATAGCTCATGAAATCATTAATTTGGACCTTCAGAAAATTATTTGCCAATACTCGAAATGACGGAAAATAGTGATTATAACTCATGAAATCGTGAATTTTATCTTCAAGAAAATTAATTGCCAATGGGTCGAAATCACTAAAAATGATTGAAAATCATGAGTTATAGCTCATGAAATCGTGATTTTTTTCCTCTAGGAAATTATTTGCTTATACGTTGAAAACACTAAAAAGGGTCAAAAATTATTGTTTATATCTCATTAAGTTGTGGATTTTGGCCTTCAAGAACTTATTTGGAAATGGGTCGTAACCACTTAATAGCCAGAAATGATGCCTTATAGCTTATGATGTTGTGACTTTTCGCTTTCGGGAAATTATTTGCCGACAAATCGAAATCACTAAAAATGGCCAAAAATCGTGGGTTATAGCTCATGAAATCGCGGAATTTGGCTTCGAGATATTATTTGCCAACGGTCAAAACCACTAAAATTACCAAAAATCGTGGGTTATAGCTCTTGAAATTGTGAATTTTGCCTTTTTGAAAAATTAGTTGCCTTGAAACAATAAAAATGGTTAAAATTCATGGGTTATATCTCATGAAATCGTGGATTTTTGCCTCACGAAAATTATTTGCCATCATTTGGAAAGCATTAAAAATTGTCAAAAATTCGTGGATTATAGCACATAAAATTATGGATTATAGCTCATGAAATTATTTGCCAACGGGTTGAAAGCACAAAAAATAGCCAAAAATCACAGGTCATAGCTCATGAAATCATGAATTTTGGCTTCCGAGTGTTTAAATGCCAACGGGTCAAAACCACTAAAATTACCAAAAATCGTGGGTTATAGCTCATGAAATTGTGAATTTTGGCCTTTCAGAAAATTAGTTGCCTATAGGTTGAAACCAAAAAAAGGGTCCAAATTCGTGGGTTATTGCTCATGAAATCGTGGCTTACAACTTATGAAATCGTAAATTTTAGCTTTTGAGATATTATTTGCTTACCAATCAAAACCAATAAAATTGATAAAAAATCATTGGTTATAGCTCATGAAAACATTAATTTTGATCTTCAGAAATTATTTGCCATCATTTGGAAAGCATTAAAATAGCCAAAAATAGTGGTTATAACTCATGAAGTCTTGGATTTTGGCTTCAAGGAAATTAATTGCCAACGAGTCGAAACCACTAAGAAGGGTCAAAAATCGTGAGTTATGGCTCATGAAATCATGAATTTTTTCCTCTAGGAATTTTTTGCTTGTAGGTTGAAACCACTAAAAATGATCAAAAATTATGGGTTATAGCTCATGAAATTGTAAATTTTGGTCTCCGTGAAATTATTTGCAAACGGGTGGTAACCACTTAATGGCCAAAAATAATGGCGTTTAGCTTAAGATGACGTGAGTTTTCACTTTTGAGAAATTATTTGCTTATCGTTGAAAACACTAAAATGGTCAAAATTCATGGGTTATATCTCATGAAATCGTGAATTTTGGCTTCGAGATATTATTTGCCAACGGGTTGAAAGCACTAAAATAGCCAAAATTCGTGGATTATAGCACATGAAATTGTGAATTATAGCTCATGAAATTATTTGCCAATGGGTTGAAAACACGAAAAATAGCCAAATATCGCAGGTCATAGCTCATGAAATCATGAATTTTGGCTTCCGAGAGATTAAATGCCAACGGGTCGAAACCACTAAAAAGGGTCAAAAATCGTGAGTTATGGCTCAAGAAATTGTGAATTTTGGCCTTTCAAAAAATTAGTTGCATATAGGTTGAAACCATAAAAATGGTCAAAATTAATGGGTTATAGCTCATGAAATCGTGGGTTACAGCTTATGACATTGTGAACTTTAGCATTTGAGAAATTATTTGCTTATAGATCAAAACCACTAAAATTGGCAAAATATCGCTGGTTATAGCTCATGAAATCATTAATTTGGACCTTCAGAAAATTATTTGCCAATGCTAGAAATGGCGCAAAATAGTGATTATAACTCATGAAATTGTGAATTTTGTCTTCAAGAAAATTAATTGCCAACGGGTCGAAACCACTGAAAATGTTTAAAATTCATGAGTTATAGCTCATGAAATCGTGAATTTTTTCCTCTGGGAAATTATTTGCTTATACGTTGAAAACACTAAAAATGGTCAAAAATTATTGTTTATAGCTCATTAAGTTGTGGATTTTGGCCTTCAAGAACTTATTTCGAAATGGGTCGTAACCACTTAATAGCCAGAAATGATGTCTTATAGCTTATGATGTCGTGACTTTTTGCTTTCGGGAAATTATTTGCCGACAAATCGAAATCACTAAAAATGGCCAAAAATCGTGGGTTATAGCTCATGAAATCGTGAATTTTGGCTTCTGAGATATTATTTGCCAACGGGTCAAAATCGCTAAATAACCAAAAATAGTGGGTTATAGCTCATGAAATTGTGAATTTTGCCTTTTGAAAAATTAGTTGCCTTGAAACCATAAAAATGGTTAAAATTCATGGGTTATATCTCATGAAATCGTGAATTTTGCCTCACGAAAATTATTTGCCTTCATTTGGAAAGCATTAAAATTACCAAAATCGTGGATTATAGCACATGAAATTGTGAATTATAGCTCATGAAATTATTTGCCAACGGGTTGAAAGCACAAAAATAGCTAAAAATCGCAGGTCATAGCTCATGAAATCATGAATTTTGGCTTCAAGGAAATTAATTGCCAATGGGTCGAAATCACTAAAATGGCCAAAAATCGTGGGTTATATCTCATGAAATCGTGGGTTATAGCTCATGAAATTGTTAATTTTGGCCTTTGAAAAATTAGTTGCCTATAGGTTGAAACCAAAAAGGGTCCAAATTGTGGGTTATTGCTCATGAAATCGTGGCTTACAGCTTATGAAATCGTGAATTTTAGCTTTTGAGATATTATTTGCTTACCAATCAAAACCAATAAAATTGATAAAAATCATTGGTTATAGCTCATGAAATCATTAATTTTGATCTTGAGAAATTATTTGCCAATGCTAGAAATGGCTAAAAATAGTGGTTATAACTATAAGAAAATTAATTGCCAACGGTCGAAACCACTAAGAAGGGTCAAAAATCGTGAGTTATGGCTCATGAAATCATGAATTTTTCCTCTAGGAATTGTTTGCTAGTAGGTTGAAACCACTAAAATGATCAAAATTATGGGTTATAGCTCATGAAATTGTGAACTTTGGTCTCCGTGAAATTATTTGCAAGCGGGTGGTAACCACTTAATGGTCAAAAATAATGGCGTTTAGCTTAAGATGGCGTGAGTTTTCACTTTTGAGAAAATTATATCTCATGAAATCGTGAATTTTGCCTCACGAAAATTATTTGCCTTCATTTGGAAAGCATTAAAATAGCCAAAATTCATGGATTATAGCACATGAAATTGTGAATTATAGCTCATGAAATTATTTGCCAATGGGTTGAAAACACGAAAAATAGCCAAATATCGCAGGTCATAGCTCATGAAATCATGAATTTTGGCTTCGAGATATTATTTGCCAGCGGGTTGAAAGCACAAAAATAGCCAAATATCGCAGGTCATAGCTCATGAAATTATTTGCCAATGCTAGAAATGGCAAAAATCGTGGGTTATAGCTCATGAAATTGTGAATTTTGGTCTTTCAAAAATTAGTTGCATATAGGTTGAAACCACAAAATGGACAAAATTAATGGGTTATAGCTCATGAAATCGTGGGTTCTGACTTATGACATTGTGAACTTTAGCTTTTGAGAAATTATTTGCTTATACGTTGAAAACACTAAAATGGTCAAAATTATTGTTTATAGCTCATTAAGTTGTGGATTTTGGCCTTCAAGAACTTATTTGAAATGGGTCGTAACCACTTAATAGCCGAAATGATGTCTTATAGCTTATGATGTCGTGACTTTTTGCTTTCGGGAAATTATTTGCCTACAGATCGAAATTACTAGAAAAGGCCAAAAATCGTGGGTTATAGCTCAGGAAATCGTGAATTTTGGTTTCTGAGATATTATTTGCCAACGGGTCAAAATCGCTAAATAACCAAAAATAGTGGGTTATAGCTCATGAAATTGTGAATTTTGCCTTTTCAGAAAATTAGTTGCCTTGAAACCATAAAAATGGTTAAAATTCATGGGTTATATCTCATGAAATCGTGAATTTTTGCCTCACGAAAATTATTTGCCTTCATTTGGAAAGCATTAAAAATTACCAAAAATTCGTGGATTATAGCACATGAAATTGTGAATTATAGCTCATGAAATTATTTGCCAACGGGTTGAAAGCACAAAAAATAGCTAAAAATCGCAGGTCATAGCTCATGAAATCATGAATTTTGGCTTCCAAGCGCTTATATGCCAACGGGTCAAAACCACTAAAATTACCAAAAATCGTGGGTTATAGCTCATGAAATTGTTAATTTTGGCCTTTCGGAAAATTAGTTGCCTATAAGTTGAAACCAAAAAAAGGGTCCAAATGCGTGGGTTATTGCTCATGAAATCGTGGCTTACAGCTTATGAAATCGTAAATTTTAGCTTTTGAGGTATTATTTGCTTACCGATCAAAACTATTAAAATTGATAAAAAATTATTGGTTATAGCTCATGAAATCATTAATTTTGTTCTTCAGAAAATTATTTGCGAATGCTAGCAATGGCTAAAAATAGTGGTTATAACTATAAGAAAATTAATTGCCAACGAGTCGAAACCACTAAGAAGGGTCAAAAATCGTGAGTTATGGCTCATGAAATCATGAATTTTGTCCTCTAGGAATTGTTTGCTAGTAGGTTGAAACCACTAAAAATGATCAAAAATTATGGGTTATAGCTCATGAAATTGTGAACTTTGGTCTCCGTGAAATTATTTGCAAACGGGTGGTAACCACTTAATGGTCAAAAATAATGGCTTTTAGCTTCAGATGATGTGAGTTTTCGCTTTTGAGAAATTATATCTCATGAAATCGTGAATTTTTGCCACCCGAAAATTATTTGCCTGCAATTGGAAAGCATAAAAAATAGCCAAAATTCATGGATTATAGCACATGAAATTGTGAATTATAGCTCATGAAATTATTTGCCAATGGGTTGAAAACACGAAAAATAGCCAAATATCGCAGGTCATAGCTCATGAAATCATGAATTTTGGCTTCTGAGATATTAAATGCCAACGGTTAAATGCCAACGGGTCGAAACCACTAAAAAGGGTCAAAAATCGTGAGTTATGGCTCAAGAAATTGTGAATTTTGGTCTTTCAAAAAATTAGTTGCATATAGGTTGAAACCACAAAAATGGACAAAATTAATGGGTTATAGCTCATGAAATCGTGGGTTACAGCTTATGACATTGTGAACTTTAGCTTTTGAGAAATTATTTGCTTATAGATCAAAACCACTAAAATTAGCAAAATATCGCTGGTTATAGCTCATGAAATTATTAATTTGGACCTTCAGAAAATTATTTGCCAATGCTAGAAATGGCGCAAAATAGTGATTGTAACTCATGAATTTGTGAATTTTGTCTTCAAGAAAATTAATTGCCAATGGGTCGAAACCACTGAAAATGTTTAAAATTCATGAGTTATAGCTCATGAAATCGTGAATTTTTTCCTCTAGGAAATTATTTGCTTATATGTTGAAAACACTAAAAATGGTCAAAAATTATTGTTTATAGCTCATTAAGTTATGGATTTTGGCCTTCAAGAACTTATTTCGAGATGGGTCGTAACCACTTAATAGCCAGAAATGATGTCTTATAGCTTATGATGTCGTGACTTTTTGCTTTCGGGAAATTATTTGCCTACAGATCGAAATTACTAGAAAAGGCCAAAAATCGTGGGTTATAGCTCAGGAAATCGTGAATTTTGGTTTCTGAGATATTATTTGCCAATGGGTCAAAATCGCTAAATAACCAAAAATAGTGGGTTATAGCTCATGAAATTGTGAATTTTGCCTTTTCAGAAAATTAGTTGCCTTGAAACCATAAAAATGGTTAAAATTCATGGGTTATATCTCATGAAATCATGAATTTTTGCCTCACGAAAATTATTTGCCTTCATTTGGAAAGCATTAAAAATTGCCAAAAATTCATGGATTATAGCACATGAAATTGTGAATTATAGCTCATGAAATTATTTACCAACGGGTTGAAAGCACGAAAAATAGCTAAAAATCGCAGGTCATAGCTCATGAAATCATGAATTTTGGCTTCCGAGAGTTTATATGCCAACGGGTCAAAACCACTAAAATTACCAAAATTCGTGGGTTATAGCTCATGAAATTGTTAATTTTGGCCTTTCGGAAAATTAGTTGCCTATAGGTTGAAACCAAAAAAAGGGTCCAAATTCGTGGGTTATTGCTCATGAAATCGTGGCTTACAGCTTATGAAATCGTAAATTTTAGCTTTTGAGCTATTATTTGCTTACCGATCAAAACCATTAAAATTGATAAAAAATCATTGGTTATAGCTCATGAAATCATTAATTTTGATCTTCAGAAAATTATTTGTGAATGCTAGCAATTGCTAAAAATAGTGGTTATAACTAATGAAGTCTTGAATTTTGGCTTCAAGGAAATTAATTGCCAACGAGTCGAAACAACTAAAAATGACCCAAAATCGTTGGTTAGGGCTCATGAAATCGTGAATTTTTGACTCCCGAAAATTATTTGCCTTCATGTGAAAACAATTTAAAATAGCCAAAAAATCGTGGATTATAGTTCATGAAATTGTGAATTATAGCTCATGAAATTATTTGCCAACTTGCTGAAAGCTCTAAAAATAGATAAAAATCGTTGGTTAAGTACATGAGATTGTTAATTTTGGCTTCCGAGAGATTATTTGTCATCGGGTCAAAACCACTAAAATAACAAAAAATTGTGGGTTATAGCTCATTAAATTGTGAATTTTGGACTTTCGGAAAATTAGTTGTCTCTAAAAAGGGGTCAAAATTCATGGGCTATAGCTCATGAAATCGTGGGTTACAGCTTATGACATCGTGAATTTTAGCCTTTTAGAAATTGTTTGCTTACAGATCAAAACCAATAAAATTTTGACCATCAGAAAATTATTTGCCAGTGCAAAAATGGCCCAAAATAGTGACTATAACTCATGAAATCATGAATTTTGGCTTCATGGAAATTAATTGCCAATGGGTCGAAACCACTAAAAATGGTAAAAAATCATGAGTTATAGCAAATGAAATTATGAATTTTTTCTCCAAGAAATTATTTGCTTATAGGTTGAAACCTCTAAAATGGTCAAAAATTATGGGTTATAGCTCATTAAATTGAGAAATTTTGTCTCCGTGAAATTATTTACAAACGGGTCGTAACCACTTAATGGCTAGAAATCATGGCTTATAGCTTATGATGTCGTGAGTTTTCGCTTTCGAAAAATTGTTTGCTTACAGACCGAAACCACTAAAAATGGCCAAATATTATGAATTATAGCACATAAAATCGTGATTTTTTCTTCCCAAAGATTATTTGTCGACATGAAAATATAATTAAAAATAGTCATAAAATTATGGATTATAGCTCATGAAATTTTGAATTATAGCTCATGAAATTATTTGCCAACTTGCTGAAAGCACTAAAAATAGCCAAAAATTATGGGTTATAGCTCATGAAATCGTGAATTTTGGCTTCATGGAAATTAATTGCCAATGGGTGAAACCACTAAAAATGGTAAAAATCATGAGTTATAGCAAATGAAATTATGAATTTTTCTCCAAGAAATTATTTGCTTATAGGTTGAAACCTCTAATAATGGTCAAAAATTATGGGTTATAGCTCATTAAATTGAGAATTTTGTCTCCGTGAAATTATTTACAAGCGGTCGTAACCACTTAATGGCTAGAAATCATGGCTTATAGCTTATGATGTCTTGAGTTTTAAGCTTCGAAAAATTGTTTGCTTACAGACCGAAACCACTAAAAATGGCCAAATATTATGAATTATAGCACATAAAATCGTGATTTTTTCTTCCCAAAGATTATTTGTCGACATGAAAATATAATTAAAAATAGTCATAAAATTATGGATTATAGCTCATGAAATTTTGAATTATAGCTCATGAAATTATTTGCCAACTTGCTGAAAGCACTAAAAATAGCCAAAAATTATGGGTTATAGCTCATGAAATCGTGAATTTTGGCTTCTGACAGATTATTTGCAAACAGGTCAAAACCACTAAAGTAATTAAAAATCGTGGGTTATAGCTCATGAAATTGTGAATTTTAGCCTTTCGGAAAATTAGTTGCCTATAGATTGAAACCAAAAAAAGGTCAAAATTCATGGGTTATAGCTTATGAAATCATGGGTTACAGCTTATGACATCGTGAATTTTAGCTTTTTAGAAATTATTTGCTTACAGATCAAACCACTAAAATGGGCAAAAAATCAGTGGTTATAGCTCATAAAATCATTAATTTTGACCTTCAGAAAATTATTTGCTAATGCTAGAAGTGGCCAAAAATAGTGGTTATAACTCACGAAATCGTGAATTTTGGCTTCAATAAAATTAATTGCCAACAGTTCAAAACCACTAAAAACGGTAAAAAATCGGGAGTTATAGCTAATGTAATTGTGAATTTTTTCCTCCAAGAAATTATTTGCTTATAGGTTGAAACCACTAAAAATGGTCAAAAATTATGTGTTATAGCTCATTAAATTGAGAAATTTTGTCTCCATGAAATGATTTACAAGCGGGTCGTAACCACTTAATGGTTAGAAATCATGGCTTATAGCTTATGATGTCTTGAGTTTTCGCTTTCGGGAAATTGTTTGCCTACAGAACAAAACCACTAAAAATGGCTAAAAATTATGGATTATAGCTCATAAAATCATGAATTTTTGCCTCCCGAAAATTATTTGCCTACAGTTGAAAACCATTAAAAATAGCCAAAAATCGTGTAGATTATAGCACAATAAATTGTGAATTATAGCACATGTAGTCAGGAATTCAGCTTCTGGGAAATATTTGCCTACAGGTCAAAATCACTAAACATAGCCAAAAATTGTATAATATGACATATTGGTAATCTCACTGGGCTAGTGTAGCTCATATTGGTAATCTCACTTATTTTTACCATTAATTGAACTTGAATTTTCCCGGTTACCAACTGATCAATTGTATAATATGACATATTGGTAATCTCACTGGGCTAGTGTAGCTCATTCTTTTATTAATCCACTTTTCAAATCAAGAGGGAGCATAAGTAGAGGATTACTGCTGGAAAACTTTGGATCTATTTTTGTAAAATAACTTGTAATAGCTAGAGCAGGAAGAGCAGGTTATATACTGTATATATAAGAAAAAGTTGGTGGTTCATATTGTATGGATTTTGAGTCTCACACTCTAATTTAGATCCCGTATAATAACTCTAATTTTGGGGTGTGACAGTTTGGTATCAGAGCCTAGGATGAAGCCTAGAAAAGCCAGGATATGATCCTCGAACTGTAGGTTATGAGTCTATTTTGTACTAATTCATATTGTATTGCAGGAAATGGCTAACCCTGCTCAAAGTAGCGCGAGAAGTAATATTCCCTGCAATGAACCATATATGCCTTGTATATGTGGGAGATGGTACACCAATGAAGAAATGTTTAATGTAATGAATGAACGAAATATTTATATAAACCAATTTCAGATGTGTTCTTGTCAACTTCACAACTTGGGGAATAGACTAGAGCAGACCGAGTTGGTGCTTGGGCAAATCGAGAGGAGAGGATAAGACTATCCCAGGATCTAGGAATCGTGGTGCGACAAAGAAACCTATTACTTCAGGAAAATGATGATCTCAGACGCTATGCCGAGGTACAGGAACTTGGGAAGCTTGAAGCACTCACCGAGTTAGATAACAAAAGAAGGAATAACCACCGAGAAGTTATTACAACAAAATCTAGCTCAGAGGAAGACCCTGAAGAAGAAGACCCCGAAGAGGAAGACCCTGAAGAAGAAGACCCCGAAGAGGAACAACAGGAAAATAACCAACAATAGATATGTATATGTATAATTGTATAATAACCCTTAACCATAGTTCGCCTAAAGTATAGTAGATGTATAATTTTGGTCTAGAAGCACCTATTTTAGGTAGACCTGAGGGTGTATAATTTTGGTTTATATGCACATAATTTTGTAAACACTCCCTATATAGTTGTACTGATCTTTAAGATATAGTTATGTTTTGCTCTATAAATATTCTTCAAAATAGATGTCAAATAGCATATAATACTTGCTTAACTAATAAAACTATTTTACTATAGATGGTTGGACGAGGAAGACCCCGACGCAATCAAGGAAACAATTCAAACAACCAGCCTGAACTAGACCCTAACATCTTAAATCAAATTCTAGCCACATTAACTCAACTCATGTAAAATCAAGGAAACCAACATGATGAACCAGAAAGGAGACAAACCCCACCTGAAAATGTTAAACAGTTAGGGACCGAAGAAGATAAGGCTTTAGAAAGATTCCTAAAGTTCAACCCTCAAAGTTCTTTGGTGAACCAGAAGACGAAAAAGCAGAATTATGGCTCGAAGATATCGAGAATATTTTTACGGCACTAAGATATGATGATGAAAGGAAAGTTTCTTACGCGGTATTCTAATTACAAGGAGCAGCACGAGAATGGTGGAGGATGGTGGAGGAAAAATGGACCTAAGAGAATATACCACGAATATGGGAAAACTTTATTAAGGAATTTAATGATGAATATTTTCCACCAGTTGCTAGGGAAAAACAGGAAGAAGAATTTATCGCCTTAAAACAAGGAACTATGAATGTTGCACAATATGCTGTAAAATTTAAAAAATTAATGAAGTTTGCAAGAAATATAGTTGATACTGAAGAACGCAAGATTAGAAAATTTGTCAGAGGATTAAGAAACGAGATTCAAGATGCAATGATAGCTTCAGAAATCTCTACCTATGCAAAAGCGGTAGAACTAGCAGCTAAAGTTGAAAAGCGAAAGGATGAACAGAGAACTCAAGGACAATCTTCAAAGATAAGGCCTGTCCCTAGTTACTGGAAGGGAAAAGGGAAATTTGATGTTAAGAAAGCTAAAACTGATGAGACCTTACCACAAAATAGGAATAATTCTCAGAACTGCACCTATTGCAACAAATCGGGACATAGCGAAGATCAATGCTGGAAGAAGGCAGGAAGATGCACCTTCTGTGGTGAGGAAGGCCACTTCGTCAGGGACTGTCCAAGAACACCAAGAAACGCTAATCAGGGGCGACAAGATACTAAAGGAAATAAGCCTCGTTAGCCTGGAAGGGCTTGGGCGTTAGACGGGGAGGAAGCACCAAACACTTCTTCAGTAATAGAAGGTACACTCCCAATTTCAAATAAACTTGCTAAAGTTTTAATAGACCCCGGATCAACACATTCATATGTTGCACCACAATTTGCAAAGTTTATTGATAAGAGCATGAATGAATTACCTTACCAACTGGAGGTAAGTACACCTCTAGGTAGTAATCTCCTTACTGATCAAGTATATGAGGCTGTGATGTTAAAATCGATAACAAGAATTTTCGAGCAGATTTAATATTGTTACCTATTAAGGAATTTGATGTATTATTAGGCATGGATTGGTTAGCCCAACATCATGCCCATGTAGAATGTCGAGCCAAGATGGTGAGATTTTGTCCATTTGGACAGTCTACGGTTGAGTTGAAAGGAGAAAGTAGAAAGATATCTCCCACACTTGTCTTAGCTATAAAAGCTCAAAAATTGTTATCGAAAGGACACAAGGGATATGTAGTTTACATTATGAATAATTCAACCAACCAAGTAAAAGTAGATGAAGTTCCTATTGTTAAAGAATATCCCGACATATTTCCTGAAGAATTAACATCCTTACCTCCCAATCGGGAAATTTAATTCGGTATTGAATTAATTCCAGGAGTGACCCCAATATCAAAAACTCCATATAGAATGGCACCTGCAGAATTAAAAGAATTAAACTACAACTACAGGAATTACTGGAAAGGAATTTTATTCGACCTAGTGCATCACCATGGGGAGCACCGGTACTCTTTGTAAAGAAAAAGGATGGATCATTGAGACTTTGTATAGATTACAGAGGCTTAAATAGTGTAACAATAAAGAGTAAATATCCTTTACCTCTTATTGATGAGTTATTTGATCAGTTATAAGGATCAAGAGTATTTTCAAAATTCGATTTAAGACAAGGGTATTACCAATTAAAGATTCGAGAAGAAGATGTTCCTAAGACTGCGTTCAGAACAAGATATGGGCACTATGAGTTTGTAGTCATGCCTTTTGGATTAACCCATGCACCAGTTGCTTTCATGGACCTCATGCATAGGATATTTAAACCATACCTGGATCAATTTGTAGTTATCTTTATTGATGATATCTTGGTTTATTCCAAGTCTGAAGAAGAACATGCATGACATCTACATCAGGTACTGCAAACCCCTCGTACTCACAAATTATTTGCTAAATTTAGCAAATGTGAATTTTCGTTATCCCAAGTATCCTTCCTTGGACATGTAATTTCTGCGAAAGGAATCAGTGTAGACCCGTCAAAAGTAGAAGCCGTAACTGCTTGGAAGCAACCTAAGAATGTGACAAAAATAAGAAGCTTTCTAGGATTGGCAGGATACTATAGACGATTTATCAAGGACTTATCAAAGATTGCGGCACCACTATCAAATTTGACACAAAAGAAGAAACCCTTTAATTGGAACGATAAGTGTGAGAAGAGTTTTCAAGAATTGAAAAAGTAATTAACAACTGCCCTAATCTTGGCCTTGTCGGTAGAAGATCAAAAATTTGTGATATATACAGATGCCTCGAAAGAAGGACTAGGTTGTGTATTAATGCAAAATGGAAAAGTAATAGCATACGCCTCACAAAAATTGAAGCCTTATGAGGTAAATTATCCCACACATGACCTGGAACTAGGAGCCATAATATTTGCCTTAAAGAAGTGGAGACATTATTTGTATGGAGTGACATTTGAGGTATATACAGATCATAAAAGTTTAAAATATATATTTACTGAGAAATATCTAAACCTAAGGCAGACTAGATGGATGGAATATCTCAAGGACTATGACTGTACTATCAACTATCACCCTGGAAAAGCAAATCAGGTTGCTGATACTCTTAGTAGAAAAATAAGTTTAGCTGCAATGGCAGTTAAGAAATGGGAACTAGAAAGAGAATTGTGTCAATGGTACCCTAAGGAAACAAGTACCGGATTATTATTTTCAAATCTACAGGGACAACCAATCATCTTACGAAAGATTAAGGAAGCACAAGGTTAAGATCCCGAGCTCGGAAAAAATTTGGAAGAAGATAAATGAAGGGACCAACTCTGAATTCACCATGAGCCCAGATGGACTTTTAAGATTTTAAGGTAGAGTATGGGTACCCAATAGTCCTGAGCTAAAGAAAGAGATTTTACAAGAAGCACATCGTTCTAAGTATACAATCCATCTTGGCAAACCTAAAATGTATCATGATTTAAAACAGATATACTAGTGGAATGGCATGAAAAGGGATGTCGCGCATTTTGTGGCTAAGTGCTTAACCTGTCAAGTAGTCAAGCGGGAACATCAATGACCATCGGGTTTACTGCAACCATTACCAATACCAGAATGGAAATGAGAACATATTACAATGGACTTTGTGTCTGGTCTACCAAGGTCACCTAGAGGACACGATACAATCTGTAGGCAAACTATTTCATGAAGTTGTGAATTTTGGCCTCTCCGAAATTATTTGCCTACAGGTCGAAATGATCAAAATAGCCTAAAATTATGGGTTATAACTCATGAAATTATGAATTTTGAGCTTTTGAAAATTATTATCCAACTGTTCGAAACCGCTAAAAATAGCCAAAATCGTGGGTTATTGCTCATGATACTGTGAATTTTGGCTTTCAAGAAATATTTGTCTACTGGTCAAAACAAAAAATAACCAAAAACCATGGGTTATTGCTCATGAAATCATAAAATTTAGCCTTCGGTAAATTATTTGCCAACGGATCGAAACCACTCAAAATAGCCAAAAATCGTGGGTTATTGCTTATGAAGATGTGAAATTTGGCCTTCAGGAAATTATTTGCTAACAGGTCAAAATCACTAAATCTGTAAAAACATTGTTGGTTATAGCTTATGAAACCGTGAACTAGCCTCTAGAAAATTATTTGACTACATGTCGAAACCACTGAACGTGGCCACAATCATGGATTATAGCATATGAAACATGAATACTGGCCTATGGGAAATTAAGTACCTACAGATCAAAACCAATAAAATGGCCAAAATTTGTGGGTTTTGGCTCATGAAATTGTGAATTTTTGATTATGTGAAATCATTTGCCAATGGGTCGAAACCACTAAAAACAGCCAAAAAATCAGGGATTTTAGTACATAAAATCATGAATTTTGGCCTCTAAAAAATTATTTCCCAACAGGTCCAAACTAAAAATTTTGGCCAAAATTTATGTGTTATAGCTCATACATATCGTGAACTTTGGCCTCCTAGAAATTATTTTACTACGGATCAAAACCAGTAAAAATAGCCAAAATCGTAGGATATAGCTCATGAAATCATGAATTTTGGCATCTGTAAAATTACTTCCCAGCAGGTCCAAACCAAAAATTTTGGCCAAAATTCATGTGTTATAGCTCATACATATCGTGAATTTTAGCCTCTGAGAAATTATTTTACTACGAATCAAAACTAGTAAAAATAGCCAAAAATCGTAGGATATAACTCATGAAATCATGAATTTTTGCCTTCGGGAAGGTTTTTGCCAGTAGGTCAAAATCACTAAAAATAAGCCAAAACCGTGGGTTATAGCTCATGTAATCATGAACTTTGACCTCCACGAAATTATTTATGAACGGGTTGAAACCGTTATAGCTCATGTAATCATAAACTTTGACCTCCACGAAATTATTTATGAATGGGTTGAAACCATAAAATATAGCCAAAACTCACAATATTACCAAAACTCGTGGTTTATAGCTCATCAAATTGGGAAATTCAGCCTCCATGATATTATTTGCCTACGGGTCAAAATCACTAAAATGGAAAATATCATGTGTAATAGCTCATGAAATTATGAATTTTAGCATATGCAAAATTATTTGTCGACGGGTTAAAACCACTAATAATGTCAAAAAATATATCCCTTCTAGCTCATGAAATGCTAAATTTTAGCCTCCATGAAATAACTTGCCAACGGGTCGAAACCACTAAAATGGAGAAAAATCGTGGGTTATAGCTCATAAAGTCGTGAAGTTTGGCTTCCGCAAAATATTTGGCTATGGGTCGAAACCACCAAAAATGGCTAAAAATCATAAGTTATAGCGGATGAAATTGTGGGTTTTCGCCTCTAAGAAATTATTTTCCTGCGGGTCAAAACCACTAAAATGGCCAAAAATCGTACGGCTATAGCTCATGAATTCGTGAATTTTTTTGCTTTCAGAATTATTTGCCTACGGGTCCAACCACTAAAAATGGCCAAGGGTTATAACTCATGAAATCTTGAATTATCACTCACAAAAGTGTTTGGCAACGTGTTAAAATCATAGAATATGACCAAAACTCGTGAGTTATAGCTTACGAAATCGGGAAATTTTGCCTACTAGATATTACTTGCCTACGGGTTGAAACCACTAAAATTGACCAAAAATCATGGGTTATGCTCATTAAATCGTGAATGTTGGCCTTCAAGAAAGTTATTTACTAATGAGTGAAACCACTAAAATGACCAAAATTGTGGGTTATAGCTCATGAAATTGTGAATTTTGACTTCTATGAAATTATTTGCCTACGGGTCCAACCACTAAAATGGCCAACAATCATGGGTTATAGCTCATGAAATTGTGGGTTTTAAGCCTCTAAGAAATTATTTTCTGCGGGTCAAAACCACTAAAATGGCCAAAAATCGTACGGCTATAGCTCATGAATTCGTGAATTTTTTTGCTTTCAGAATTATTTGCCTACGGGTCCAACCACTAAAAATGGCCAAGGGTTATAACTCATGAAATCTTGAATTATCACTCACAAAAGTGTTTGGCAGCGTGTTAAAATCATAGAATATGACCAAAACTCGTGAGTTATAGCTACGAAATCGGAAATTTTGCCTACTAGATATTACTTGCCTACGGGTTGAAACCACTAAAATTGACCAAAAATCATGGGTTATGCTCATTAAATCGTGAATGTTGGCCTTCAAGAAAGTTATTTACTAATGAGTGAAACCACTAAAATGACCAAAATTGTGGGTTATAGCTCATAAAGTCGGGAATTTTAGCTTCCGGAAATATTTTCCTATGGTGAAACCACTAAAATGACCAACAATCATGGGTTATAGCTCATGAAATTGTGGGTTTTCGCCTCTAAGAAATTATTTTCCTGCGGGTCAAAACCACTAAAATGGCCAAAAATCGTACGGCTATAGCTCATGAATTCGTGAATTTTTTTGCTTTCAGAATTATTTGCCTACGGGTCCAACCACTAAAAATGGCCAAGGGTTATAACTCATGAAATCTTGAATTATCACTCACAAAAGTGTTTGGCAACGTGTTAAAATCATAGAATATGACCAAAACTCGTGAGTTATAGCTTACGAAATCGGGAAATTTTGCCTACTAGATATTACTTGCCTACGGGTTGAAACCACTAAAATTGACCAAAAATCATGGGTTATGCTCATTAAATCGTGAATGTTGGCCTTCAAGAAAGTTATTTACTAATGAGTCGAAACCACTAAAAATGACCAAAAATTGTGGGTTATAGCTCATAAAGTCAGGAATTTTAGCTTCCAGGAAATATTTTCCTATGGGCTGAAACCACTAAAAATGACCAACAATCATGGGTTATAGCTTATGGACTCGTGAATATTGATCTTCGGGAAATTATTTGCTTACAGGTCAAAACCACTAAAAATGGTCAAAGTCGTGACTTATAGCTCATGAAATTGTGAATTTTGACTTCTATGAAATTATTTGCCTACCGGTTGAAATGACTAAAATAGCCAAAAATTATGGATTATAACTCATGAAATCGTGAATTTTGGCATTTTGGAAATTACTTTCCAACGGGTCAATATAGTTAAAAATGATCAAAATTATGGGTTATAGTTCATGAAATTGTGAATTTTGACTTTTGGGAATACTTGTCTCAAAATAACTAAAAATAATAAAAATCATGGGTTATAGCTCATGAAGTTGTAAATTTTGGCCTTTGGGAAATTATTTGCCAATGAATCGAAACCACTAAAAATAGCCAAAAATTATGGGTTATCGTTCATGAAGTCGTGAATTTTAGCTTCTAGGAAATTATTGCCTACAAGTTGAAACCACTAAAATGACCAAAAATCATGGGTTATAGCTTATGGAGTCATGCACATTGTCCTTCGAGAAAATATTTGCTTACAGGTTGAAACCAATAAAAATGGTCAAATTCGTGAGTTTTAGCTCATGAAATTGTGAATTTTGGCCTCTCCGAAATTATTTGCCTACAGGTTGAAATGATAAAAATAGCCAAAAATTATGGGTTATACCTCATGAAATCATGAATTTTGGGCTTTTGGAAATAATTGTCCAACGCTTCGAAACCGCTAAAAATGGTCAAAATCATGGGTTATAGCTCATGACGTTGTGAATTTTGGCTTTCAAGAAATATTCGTCTATGGGTCAAAACAACCAAAAATCATGAGTTATTCCTCATGAAATCATAAAATTTGGCCTTCAAGAAATTATTTGCCAACGGATCAAAACCACTAAAATAGCCAAAATTATGGGTTATCGTTCATGAAGTCGTGAATTTTAGCTTCTAGGAAATTATTGCCTACAAGTTGAAACCACTAAAATGACCAAAAATCATGGGTTATAGCTTATGGAGTCATGCACATTGTCCTTGAGAAAATATTTGCTTACAGGTTGAAACCAATAAAATGGTCAAATTCGTGAGTTTTAGCTCATGAAATTGTGAATTTTAGCCTCTCGAAATTATTTGCCTACAGGTTGAAATGATAAAAATAGCCAAAAATTATGGGTTATACCTCATGAAATCATGAATTTTGGGCTTTTGGAAATAATTGTCCAACGCTTCGAAACCGCTAAAAATGGTCAAAATCATGGGTTATAGCTCATGACGTTGTGAATTTTGGCTTTCAAGAAATATTCGTCTATGGGTCAAAACAACCAAAAATCATGAGTTATTCCTCATGAAATCATAAAATTTGGCCTTCAGTAAATTATTTGCCAACGGATCAAAACCACTAAAAATAGCCAAAAATCATGGGTTATAGCTCATGAAGCCGTGAAATTTGGCCTTCAAGATATTATTTGCCAACTAGTCGAAACCACTAAATATGGCCAAAAATTATGGGTTATAGCTTATGGAGTCATGCACATTGTCCTCCGGGAAAATATTTGCTTACAGGTCGAAACCAATAAAAATGGTCAAGTTCGTGAGTTTTAGCTCGTGAAATTGTGAATTTTGGCCTCTCCGTAATTATTTGCCTATAAGTCAATATGATAAAAAATAGCCAATTATTATGGGTTATAACTCATAAAATCATGAATTTTGGGCTTTGGAAATTATTATCCAACAGTTCGAAATCGCTAAAAATGGCCAAAATCGTGGGTTATAGCTCATAATGTTGTAAATTTTGGCTTTCAAGAAATATTCATCTACGGGTCAAAATAACTAAAAATAACCAAAAATCATGGGTTATTGCTCATGAAATCATAAATTTTGGCTTTCGGTAAATTATTTGCCAACGGATCCAAACCACTAAAAATAGCCAAAAATCGTGGGTCATAGCTCATGAAGTCGTAAAATTTGGTCATTGGGAAATTATTGTCAACAGGTCGAAACCACTAAACTCATGAAGCCGTAAAATTTGGTCATTGGGAAATTATTGTCAACAGGTCGAAACCACTAAACATAGTGAAAAATTGTCCAATAAATTATTTGCCTACGGGTCGAAACCGCTAAAAATCGACAAAATCATAGGTTATAGCTTATGAAATGTGAGTTTTGGCCTCCGAGAAATTAATTACCTATAGGTCGAAACCAATAAAATTTGCTAAAATTCATGGGTTTTAGCTCATATGATCGTGAACTTTTGCCACTAAAAAATATTTGCCAACGGGTCGAAACCACTAAAAATGGCCAAAAATCCTGAGTTATAGCTCATGAAATAGTGAATTTTGGCCTCTGGAAAATTCTTTTGCTACGGGTCAAAACCACTAAAAATAGCCACAAATCATGGGTTATAGCTCATGAAATCGTGAATTTTGTTCTCCAGAAAATTATTTGCCTATAAGCTGAAACCACTAAAAATAGCCAAAAATCGTGTGTTAAGCACATGAAATCATGAACTTTGACCTCTACGAAATTATTTGTGAACGGGTTGAAACTAATAAATATAGCCATAACTCAAAATATTACCAAAGCTTGTGGTTTATAGCTCATCAAATCAGGAAATTTGGCCTCAAGGATATTATTTTCCTATGGGTCAAAACTACTAAAATGGCAAAACATCATGGGTAATAGCTCATGAAATCTTGAATTTTAGCCTCCGCAAAATTATTTGCCGATGGGTTGAAGCAACTAATAATGTCAAAAAAAATCATGACTTCTAGCTCATAAAATGCAGAATCTTAGCCTTCGTGAACTAAATTGCCAATGGGTTAAAACCAGAAAATGGCCAAAATTAAGTGGGTTATAGCTCATGAAATCGTGACCTTCGAAATCATTTGCCAATGGGTTGAAGCCACTAAAATGGCCAAAAATGGTGGGAAGCGGTGATGAAATCGTGAATTTTGGCTTCTAAGAAATTATTTGCCTACGGGTCAAAACAACTGAAAATGGCCAAAATTCGTGGGTTATAGCTCATGAAATCTTGAATTTTAGCCTCATAAAATTATTTGCCGATGGGTTGAAGCAACTAATAATGTCAAAAAATCATGACTTCTAGCTCATAAAATGCGAATCTTAGCCTTCGTGAACTAAATTGCCAATGGGTTAAAACCGAAAATGGCCAAAATTCGTGGGTTATAGCTCATGAAATCGTGAATTTTGGCTTCTAAGAAATTATTTGCCTACGGGTCAAAACAACTGAAAATGGCCAAAATTCGTGGGTAATAGCTCATGAAATCTTGAATTTTAGCCTCCGCAAAATTATTTGCCGATGGGTTGAAGCAACTAATAATGTCAAAAAAAATCATGACTTCTAGCTCATAAAATGCAGAATCTTAGCCTTCGTGAACTAAATTGCCAATGGGTTAAAACCACTGAAAATGGCCAAAATTCGTGGGTTATAGCTCATGAAATCGTGACCTTCGGGAAATCATTTGCCAATGGGTTGAAGCCACTAAAAATGGCCAAAAATGGTGGGAAACAGCTGATGAAATCGTGAATTTTGGCTTCTAAGAAATTATTTGCCTACGGGTCAAAACAACTGAAAATGGCCAAAAATCGTCGGGTTGTAGCTCATGAAATCGTGAATTTTTGCTTTTAAAAAATTGTTTGGCTACGGGTCCAACCACTTAAAACTGCTAAAAATCGTTGGTTATAACTCATGAAATCTTGAATTATAGCTCATAAAAGTACTTGCTAACGTGTTAAAACCACAGAATATGGTCAAAACTCGTGGGTTATAGTTCATGAAATCGGGAATTTTTACCTTCACAAAATTATTTGCCAACGGGTCAAAACCACTAAAAATGGCCAAATTTTGTGGTTTATAATTCATGAAGTCGTGAATTTTAGCTTCCAAGAAATTATTGCCTACGAGTCAAAACCACTAAAAATAGCCAAAAATCATGGGTTATAGCTTATGGACTCGTGCATCTTGGCCTTCGGAAAATTATTTGCTTACAGGTCTAAACCAATAAAAGTGGTCAAAGTTGTGAGTTTTAGCTCATGAAATTGTGAATTTTAGCCTCTCCGAAATTGTTTGCCTATATTTAAGGTTTTTATATCTAAGGTTTTTTATTTTAAGCCCACTCCTTTACTCCCATTTAATTCCCGCATGCTTCTAAAATTCTTCATAAACCAACGTCCAAGCTAATTATAATAAAAGTTTTTATGTTAATTAATGCGCTACAAGGTGTTTTAAGTGGTCATAATTCAATTTTAAAATGTTATCATATTTGTTACAGTGTTATATTATTGATTAAAGTGTTATAATAAATAGAGATAATCTTGTTATAGTTTATACCATGTATTAGTTATCTTAACAATACTTCCAATAGCTATCCAAACAAAAATAAATAAATGAAGTAGAAGAAATATTACTATCTTTACTTCAAAAAATGTGTGAAACAAACAAGAAAAACATTACTTCCGCTATTTCCTACTTCATAATTTTAGAAGTTATTTCTTTGATCTACTTCTTACTTCCAATACTTTCTATCATCTAACCGGGCCCTAGGTCTAGGTTGAACCTAATTACTCCCCAGCGGATCTATACATAAAGAACAGATCTTTAAAGATATTTGCGTGCTTTCCATAAATAATTTTTGGTTATATAAAGGGAAGAGGAGAGAACCACAAGGCAATGGACGAAATTTTTTATGGTAGATCTGAGGTTTAGAGTTGGATCCCATCTCACGCATTATGAGGAACAAACTTCTTCTTTCACGTTGGATCGAAGCTCAAAGAATTGCTTTCATTTGAGAACTCTGATGTAGATTTGGTGAACCCCATGATTGTTGATCGTCGAATTTAACGAGGCAAGACAATCATACTGGGTGGGGGAGGGGGGTGGGGGGATTCTGCTGACATCTCATGACACTTTTTGCTCATTTGGATCCAATAATTCTTGTTGTACACAGGCTCTTTAGATTTGTGCGTTAGAAGTGGAGGTGAACTGCTTGCATAATAAACACTATTTTACTTCGTTAACTTTTAGCAAAGTTTGGAAACATCCTTTCACCATGTTATTTCTCAACGCCCAATTCAATTGGCCAAACAAAAAACATCAATAACGTCATAGTGCTTTGATAAACTGTTAGAACAACAATATAAATCACCTTTTATCTCATCGTTCATTTCATCACAAACTCAAGAGATATCACACATTTTTGCCTGTATGATTGATTACAAGAATAATACTAAAGAAATAATACAATTTGCAGGAAAAGGATTCGGAGCTGTCCTGTGTTAATGCACCCGCATTTATGAATCTTAGCAAAGTAATGCCTCCACACCAACTAAAGTTCAACATTACAAGGACTCATGTTTGAGTTGATTTCAGATATGAAGTCAAGCTTAACAGCATAAGCACAATTGAAACAGATAAAGTCGTTACAATAGTGATGGATTCTCAAAAAGCATAAATGAGACATCAAAAACACAGCAGGATAAAAAGCTTTGAAAAGTTTGGGAGGAGATACCACCCTTATTGCGGGTGAAACACATTTTCTTGATCTTCATTTCTGCAGAATATTACATAAGATACAACAAGGCAAGATACATGTTGAAAAAGGCCTGCCACCTTTATGGCTTGGACCTCAAAACCCATGCTGGCAACAGCATTATATCCATATTTACATATGTTAAAATTTTACCACCTTAACTCAGGATGCAGCATTCTTTTTGCTGCACATAAACATGTAAACTTTCTTGAGTTATCTCATACAACACTGCAGACCAGTGGGGGAGTTCCGTGCTTTATCTCAGAGCGACTCAGCTTTTCCCGAGTCTAGAAAACAAAATGTTTCCTTTTTTTTCCCTCATAAAAATGCTAGTGAATATAGAACAGCAACAAGGATCCAAGAAAGAACAAACGGCTGGATTACAACAGCAGCTGCATGGAAAATGTCAATTTTGTTCTGTTCAGCCGAATGTTCCAATGAATGAATATGAAAAAAAGAGGCTACGTGACCTAAAATATGTATTAGTATATGCAAAATTGCAACATCTCTAAAAAGTTTTTCTGTTGAAAAGACTTCTTGAAGACAACGGGTATATTTTTGGAATGCAAAAGGTAAACTCATGCAATACGAACATTGAAATAACACAACCAAGAAAAGGAACATCAGAAATACAGTTTAGCAAGTAAGAATCTCTATCCGTGGGAAGAGTGGTGAGAGAGATTCCAATACACTACTGAAAATATCACACAGATAAATAACCTAAATATTCCCTATACAAGGTAGTAACAATTCTGGTAACTTCTACTCATCATGATCTTTACAGAAAAGCCTAACTGTATATCTTAATACAAATCCTTTAAGCCTAATTTGTTACACATGAAAGAGCTCATTTCTCACTATGGGAGTTTTCTTCTCCATCCACTCCAATGATAGCTTAATTACAATGCCCATTAGCCCATTGCCAAATGGGAGTAGAACCTCCTCTCCTTAGTCGTGCAAACTGCAAATTTTGCAAGTAAATTTACCTTTGATTGGAATAACCAGCTTGAATTTGCCAACAAGTCAGCTAGAATTGACCCGTTATAGCTGCTGCTTATGACACAAAGGTAATTGTTCTCACTATTCTGACTACATTACTACCTAAACCTTACCTCTAACCAGTTCCTGAGTCTATTTTACTCAAATGAGTATTGTATCCTGAACATAGCAAATTCCATTCTGCCTTGGATCCCTCCCTCCCTCCCTCCCTCTCCCCACTCCAAATCACATAAAACCTTGGAGATGCCCTTAACAACTTCTCCAGCTTAGGCTAAAATCTTATCTGAGTAACCAGATGACTGTTAAGTTCCAATAATAACTCTCCAGAAAAGGGCACCTTAGAACCGCACCTATAACTTGAGTTATAATTTCTGCTTACGAACATTGTGGTACTCCATGCTTGTTATAGTACTTTTCAAACGTCCACTAACTTTTTCTGCAATGTCTTTCTGGCAACCAAGCTCACCATTGTTACATGGGACCTCTATAGCCTACCCTACAAAATCCTTCTAATAAATGATCACCGCCCATCCACTGCCAAATATCTCAACAGTCTTCCCATGACTTTTTGCTAATAAATACTTCCATGGAGTTTCCTTCAATTGAACTTCAGAAGTCGATATTGTCACACTGCTTACTGCTGCACTGTTCATTCTAGTTCCTATGCCTTTTTTACTAATCACATTATACTTCCGTTGATATTTTTATGTTAGATCTACCATCATCCATGACGATCCCACCTCTTAAAGATCTATGACCACCTTAGTTAACCCACCTTGTTTACAACTTGAAAATTTGTGACAGTAACTTACCTCAACTATTGGACGTCTATTTCCTTTTTCTTTCGATTCCCCTTATAGTGTCATCTTTTTGAGAAAAAACCAATCGCCTTAATCAAGGCATCCCCTTTAATCCTGAACTTGTCTGCTAGATACATAATGCAAAAACTATCAATTCTGCCACATTTCTAAGGATGTCCACCATATGTAAGAAATACATGAAAAAAGAAAACTAACACGAACACAAAGATAAAACACCACAACCAAGAAACGAAACACCATATATATATATATATATATATATATATATATATATATATATATATATATATATATATATATATATATATATATATATATATATATATATATATATATATATATTATATATATAAGGAATGATGGATATGAGGTGTGACTCATTTTACTAAATGAGCTACCAAGAGATAGAGTGGTGAGGTCCACACCTTTTGATGTGACTAGCAAGGTGGGGCTCACCACATGGCTATCTCTTGGTAGCTCATTTAGCAAAATGAGCCGCCACCTCATATACATTATTTCCATATATATATATATATATATATAGTCCCTAAAAGCTGTCCTATATTCATAGGAATGATGCATGAATTCCATTATATCATGATGAGATTCTACAAGAGAACACAACCCTTACATTTTGACAATAAAATGGTGAAAAAGTCATTGCTTACCTTAAATTTTGTTGGGGTTGGGGAAGCTAGATGGGAAATAGTTTTGGCATTGGAGGATTGGGAATGGAGGAAAGTAGAAAAGGAAGAGGCTATGTGGAAGTGGGAAGATTGTATTGAATTGCTTGATTGCTTCAAATCAAGGTTATCGATAGCGGATAGCGTCGCGTAGCGGTGAGGCATCGCTAAGGCTATTTGGGGCTATTAGGCAAAATAGCTAAAAGCAAAGTCAAATAGCCTAATTTAGATATGTATAAATATTTTAAAAAAAGAAAAATTAAAGAAAAATCTCGAAAATCTAAAAGTGCATATTTGATTATTTAAAGAGATCCTAAATATGAAATAGACATGTAACCATCACATAATACCGAAGACGACTGGAGGAGGAGTCAAAGAGTCATCGCCTTCGAAGATGAGCCGATGAGAGGACATGAGAGGTTCCACAGAGGAGGTGAGCGAATGAGAGAGGTGCCTGAGGCTATAGGTGTGAGATACGGAATGGAGGCTTGATATAGAGTGTTTAATTTATAAAAATAAACCTCAAATTGCTTTTAAATAGTGGTCAAGAAATCGTGAGAGGTGGTGGGATCACGGTGGTTGTGGTCGAGTTTAATTTAAAAATAAACCTCAAATTGCTTTTAAATAGTGGTCAAGAAATCGTGAGAGGTGGTGGGATGCTAGATGGGAAATAGTTTTGGCATTGGAGGATTGGGAATGGAGGAAAGTAGAAAAGGAAGAGGCTATGTGGAAGTGGGAAGATTGTATTGAATTGCTTGATTGCTTCAAAAGTTCAAATGCACCCTCCCCACTCTTATTTATAGAAATGAAGATGGAGGGGAGGGAATTCTCTAGAACTTGCAACAAATCTCGACAACCTTCAGAAGTTTCTAGAACAAAATTTCTAGAAAAATTTCTAGAACCTTTGTAGAATATCCACTTCAGGACATATTTTCTATAATCAAATTAGTAGATTTTCTCTAGAAACATTACTTTTAGAGAAAGTTGTTAATGATTTTTCAATACTCCTCATAAACAACTTTCCAGGTCACGTACTGAACTTGACTTTTATAAAGGTTGCATATGCATATTTCGGGTTTGGCTTCTTCATCTTTGTTGGTCTTCCAAGTTGGGTGAAAAATTATCCAAATTAGAAATTAACACTTATCAATTACATGGTTATCTTTTAATCACCCAATTAACAATTTTAACACTAATCCAAATTGCACATTAACACTTTCAATACTACATGTTGAACATCATGGGCCTGTATAACAATCATAAAATACAAATCAGAGTAATAAACAAAGGTTAAAACATTAAGAAAAAGCACATGGGTACCAATTAAACCACCTAAACTGATAATTTATGCCTCACCCAGATCAAAGTTCAAAAATTTCCATAAAAATGAACACAAATTACAAAAATAAAGTAATTCTAACACATACCCAGATTGAAACTAAGCACCATGAATCCAAACCACATAAAATTCTCTTGCCTTGCCAGGGGCGAAGGCATCTGTGTAACTCTTGATTATGGGCCCAGACATCTTTCCTCTCATGTAAGGATCACCGGAGAGGAAAATTGTTTTGGATAACCAGTAACATAGCTTTTGAAGATGATGTGCTTGAATGCTTGCTTACAATGGTTACATTCATCACCTATTTATAGACATCCATGGAATTCTCTAGAACTTGCAACAAATCTCGACAACCTTGAAGTTTCTAGAACAAAATTTCTAGAAAAATTTCTAGAACCTTTGTAGAATATCCACTTCAGGACATATTTTCTATAATCAAATTAGTAGATTTTCTCTAGAAACATTACTTTTAGAGAAAGTTGTTAATGATTTTTCAATACTCCTCATAAACAACTTTCCAGGTCACGTACTGAACTTGACTTTTATAAAGGTTGCATATGCATATTTCGGGTTTGGCTTCTTCATCTTTGTTGGTCTTCCAAGTTGGGTGAAAAATTATCCAAATTAGAAATTAACACTTATCAATTACATGGTTATCTTTTTAATCACCCAATTAACAATTTTAACACTAATCCAAATTGCACATTAACACTTTCAATACTACATGTTGAACATCATGGGCCTGTATAACAATCATAAAATACAAATCAGAGTAATAAACAAAGGTTAAAACATTAAGAAAAAGCACATGGGTACCAATTAAACCACCTAAACTGATAATTTATGCCTCACCCAGATCAAAGTTCAAAAAATTTCCATAAAAAATGAACACAAATTACAAAAATAAAGTAATTCTAACACATTCCCAGATTGAAACTAAGCACCATGAATCCAAACCACATAAAATTCTCTTGCCTTGCCAGGGGCGAAGGCATCTGTGTAACTCTTGATTATGGGCCCAGACATCTTTCCTCTCATGTAAGGATCACCGGAGAGGAAAATTGTTTTGGATAACCAGTAACATAGCTTTTGAAGATGATGTGCTTGAATGCTTGCTTACAATGGTTACATTCATCACCTATTTATAGACATCCATGGAATTCTCTAGAACTTAGATTTTTTGTTGAAAAGTCATCAACAACTTTCTTTAGAAGTCATGCTTCTTGAAAAATCTACCATTTTCAGTGTAGAGAGAATGTCCAGAGCGGATATTCTAGAAAGGTTGTTGATAGGTTCCAGAAATTGTTCTATAAATTTGTTCTAGAAACTTTCGAGATCAATGGTGGATCCAGGATTTCTGGAAAGTGGTTTCACAATATAATTAATATTTAATATTTAAAAATACAACTGTCCTCAACGAAATTTTATATTTTGAAAAAAGTAAATAATCGCATCATTAGTAACACTATCAAATGCATTTTCTTAATATATGCCACTAAACAATCATTGAGCCAATCATCTCCTTGATTAGTAACACTACCAATCATCACATCATTAGCAGCACTCCCAATTATCATATCATTTATAACACTATCAATCATCCTAAAATAAATCCGGTTGAGACTCTCTTTCTCTCCCCTTAAAGAATTAAGAGTAGAAGAGACCGTATATATTGATGGAATTGTTTTTCACATTTGTTGCAACTAATATACATGAGCTCAGACATTAAACAAGTTCACTCTCAGCCACTAAAGCACTAACAACTTCAATCACCTAATATCCCACGATCTTGTCAAAACAATTTCAATTCATCCATCTAACAACTTAACCGTTCACATCCAATAACAAACTTAGCCATTCATATATTATTCAATCAAATCCAGTTATACAACAACGGAAATCATTTATTTTTAAAAAAAAAGGCGAAAAGTGCAACCGAGTACCGACTAGTTAATATATCCCATGGAGAAAAGGGGTGTCACGTGACACCACTTCTCACAACGAGGATCTGCCCCTGTCCGGGATTGTAGGGATTTTGTTGCATGATCTAGAGCATTCCCTCCGTCCATCTTCAACTCTATAAATAGGAGTGGAGAGGATGCGTTTGAAGCAATCAAGCAATTCAATACAAGCTTCCCACTTCCATATAGCCTCTTCCTTTTCTACTTTCCTCCATTCTCTACTCTTGACAGTATCTCTTTTCGCACAATTCCTCTTGCCTTATGTGAATTTCTCCTGTTTGCCATGATATAGCCTTTTCTCTCCCCTTTCCTTTCATTCTCTTTAATATTTTTCAGGGAAGGTAGAAGATAAGAATATAATTGGAATTTTATCCTAGCTCTGTTATATGGTGAATAATTTGCAACTTTCCTTTAATACACATGGGAATTATGAGACTTTCAACGTATTACTGTTATTGTACTAATTACACCATTTTCAATTACTTTAAAAACTGACATTGTTTACTTTAGGTGACTCATTTGTAAACAATATAGCCTTCTAAACATTTATATTCTCCCTTTTTGAAATCTTTCCAAATCATGTGTACACGCAAATACACAGAATACATCTTTCAGGAAGAATGATTTGAATTGTTTAGAAAGGTCCCTTTATTTCCTGTTGTTTAGTCCTTTATCATTTTCTGATTTCTATATATATTGGTTTTCTTATATTATATTTCCCCAACTAATCTTATGTGAAACTTAATCTACCTCCATTGGACGGCAAGCTAGAAAAACAACGAAGACTAACTAATCTGGTGAAACAAATTTACAAGTGGAATGTCCATCATGGAACGTGGTCGAGCATTACTCAATTGTGTTTTTGTTCATGCTAACAGCAAATTCTGAAATTGATGACACATTTCAATGCCAAGCTACTGGGAAAAAAATGCATCCTTGCATTTACCAAAATCATGCAGCTAGAATGAACGAACAGAAACATTTTTTTAAGCGAGTCATCAATACCATGGATAAAACAATAAACCAAGTAATGAAATTTAGCCAACTTTTAGACTTTTCTTACTGCATTAATTCTTTATATATAAGTCAATAACTATTATTGTATTATAGCTTGAACTAAATTAATCTTTAAAATGAAATATTTGGAAAGAATACTCACATGAAAAAGGTGAAGGTGAAACCGACGGGATTTTGTCTGGAGGCTTAGTCTCTGTTGCACTCTTACTTGGAACTCGTGCATGAGCAAGAAAAACATGCGGCAGAGGTGTGTGGAATGAGCGTGGTGCAGAAGCTGGTAGATCCTCGGATGGAGATGGAGCTGATGGACGTTCATTTGGAGGTAGAGTAGGCAGATCATCACTCGGTTCTGAGGAAGGTGCAGTCTTTGGGGAATCAGCTGGTGCAGCAGCAGGAACTATGTGAGGGCTGCTCTTGGGTTTGTTGGGAGACAAACAGTGGCGCCCACATGGTGCTGGAGGTCTGTGTTGATGAGCAGGCGCAGGAGCTACATCCATATCAGAGTGACGGCCATGACGATGATGGTGGTGATGGTGGTGGTGGTGGTGGCGGTGGTGGTGATGGTGGTGGTGGTGGGGGTGGTGGTGGTGGTGGTGGTGGTGGTGATGGTCAACCTGTGGTTGAGGAGCGGGAGTAGGTGGTATAGATATGCCATTACCCCCACCATTCAGAGAATGGTTGAGGAAAGAAGAAAGTTGTATCTGCTTTACTCTCCCAAACACTGTGTGATTAAGACCAAGATTCTCGTCAGATCTTATTGTCTGTGCCAACTGTCTCAATCGTGGTGCTGAAGGTGGCCTATTCCCGACTGCAAGCACTACAGTTGTCTGAACAATTGTTGGAGGAGCAACTGTTGAACCCTTCAAATTTGTTAGACTTACGTACAAATTCTGCAGTCCATGCAAGTCATTGATTAGTTTATTTAAAATTGTACTTACTAAGCAAGTTTAGGAAAACATCTAATACATAGGACTTATCTTTCAAATATCATGATTTGAACGCAAGTTCTTCTAAGATAGTTACATGTATAGTCCATTAAAGTAATACAGGGATAGTTGCCGGCTTTTACATGAAAGCTTATAGATGGGACATCAGCCCACTTATTTCCAGTGAGTTTGAATTTACCATTTCTTTTCAGTTAAGCAGTCTTTTGAACAGTTGAAAATTTGAAATATTTGTGAATGGAGATTACTGAAAAGGATTCACTGTTATGATACACTTTGATGTTGTAAATGTCACCAATTTCTTTAATATGATTGACTATCTAACCAGAACATGCAACATTCAAGGGAACGCTAAGACAATCTAAATGAAACGTACAATGCTCATGATGAGAGAAAAGAAAAATAAAGCCAATTGTGACATGAAAATAATAGAAAGGACTAACCTCGTAGGAACTGAGTAGTAAACCAGACTTCATCTGAGCCTTCAGCTCACCTAATTTCCCTTCTACTTTGTTGATGGGGAAATTTAAAGTGAAATTGAAAAGCATGTCCGCTTTCTGCAAAAGAAAAGCATTTTGCTGGGGAACAATTGTAATTCCTCCAGGGAACTTTAGAACCTGAAAGAAATATGTTTTTCCAAACAAGGATGTGGTCAAGTCGAGAGTTGACTGTCGTATCACAAAGGACTTAAAATTATCCCCAAGTACGCTCAGCCCAGCTACAGATATAGTTGTAGTTTTTGGATAAGGCCAAATTCCAAACACCACATTCGTCCAGTTCAATCCACCAAACGGTTCCAGGGAAATAACAGCCACCTGATTGAGCCAAGATAAGTAAGTTCGACGATAACATCATGTATACGAACAGAAGGTGTAAGACTGTACAGATAAGAGGAAGGTACCGAGGAATTTGGAACACCAATCTCTTCGAAGATATCATATTGAAGCCTTGCAATATTAGCATTCAAGAAAGAAACGGGCTTTTGCACTCTGAAACTCGCCACTACATAGGCTGGATAATAAATTTTTTTGTCAGCATAAAACACTTAGTTTGGCAACATTAAGACAAACTGGCATTTTCGAGCGCAAACTCTACAAAACGTTTCATTCAATCTGATGTCCATGCAGTCTCTTTTTAAATTTAAAGATAAATGCAAATAATGAAAACATAAAAGAAGAGATAGAAACAAAACACGCATTACATTTACAGGTCAATTTGATTGCAATAATAGCTCAAATGATATCTATCCTAATCCCAACACCTCAATCATAGGGAAATACAACTTTTCTTCATCAGCATTGCACTTACACAAAATCATCATCCACGACAAACCCCCCCGGAAATTTCCTACTCAAAATTTCTCAAACACTCTAACCTACAACACTAAGGCATCAAAATTCCAAGAAAAGAGCCAAACTAATTCACTCAAACCCCCAAATCTCAGATCTATAATACTCCCAAATCAACCAGCATTGCATCTTACAGATAAAAAAAGTCAACCAAATTGACTTCAACAAAAAGTTAAATCTAAAAATGCAGCAACTGGATCTAAACAAACAAAGATCCACTTGCCTCCATGAAACGGATCCTTATGACCCCGTAGCCCGGCTCCCCGCCCTAAGAAGGGAAGCAGCCAGAACGCCGCCGACAAGAAGACGGCGACTCCGACGACCACCATCAGAACGCATCTCAAGCTCGCGATCTTGGAGATGGAGCGGCATCGGGAGCAGGGATGGAAGCCATTGCCGCCGTCAGAATTCTCGGAAGAGGGCGATGACGTCAGCACGCGGCCATCCTCGTTCTTCCCCATTTTCGTCGCCGACTACAGTAGAATATTCGCCTCCTCCATTTCTTAGCACGAGAGAGAACGAAACAGCTAGGGTTAGGGTTTCAGAATTTACTGGATTTTTCTTTTTATTTTTGGTTTTTCTGTGGTTTGTTTAACTGCACAGCAACTCCGAGTGTACTAATATTCGCTTCCCCACTCACTGAAGCACCCACAAACTTTTTTTTATCCGTTGATTATTTTAAGTTATTTATTTCTTTAAAACAAAAATAACAACAGTGGGGGATGGATGCTGCGCAGGTTAGAGGAATGTGCGCACGGCTGCTGTAGAGTGGGGAAGGGGAGAGGAGATCTCGTGACGCGGTGTGGTGGGGTTCATTTGAAGTCCCGCTTTTTCTCGTGGGCTCCTTTCCTTTTCCTTCTTTCTTTCTTGCTCCGAATGGGACATGTAGGGGTGGATGCTGCCGTGGGCCCGGATTAATACGAAATTGTGGAGATAATATTGATGGGCTTATGAAGCAAGTAATGGACTCAATATTAAGTGAAAATTGTTGAAATAAGGAACGAGCGAGATTATATATGATTGTTATCGAAGAGGAATATTATTCAGCGGTTTCTATTCACACTTTAAATAGAAGAAGATGAAGATGATGATGTACCAAAAGTTATCTTCTCCTAGATTAGTGCATCTCTAGAATTAGTACTCTAATTCAATGGTTTTAAAGTTAATAGAAAGTTTAAGAATAATAAATAGGGTGAATATCATAAAACCCTCTTAATTTTGGAGATTATCGGAACCAACCCCCCCTAAATATAGGGATTATCACAAAACTCTCAATTTAACTTTCAGATTTTATCAAAAACCTCTAAACTTAAGGGGGTTTTCTGATATTTAGCCATATAAATAACCAAACTATAAGATGTATCTACAATTATTTATATCTTAAACATTAAAAAGATTGAAACATGTGGCCTCTCTCATGAACTGCTGACAGGCCCCCACATGTCCGAGCTTTTGACTTGCTACATAGGTGTCATCTTACCGTGATTATTTGTGTTATCGATTACAGCATTAGTTTAAAAAGAGAATAGATGGCCAACTATCGGCTTTAAGACTCTGATTGAACAATTGTTAGGCTAAAAAGTCAAAAACTACCGTCAACTTACAAACCGAAGCCGCTGAGACTTTGTCGTCCTTTTCCGTTTAGAAATTTAAAGAAACTTAACACGAAACATCATTGACTCAAATTTCACGATATCAAAAATGACATCCACTTTCAAATTTATACTTAACACTCCATCAAGATGATTTATTGGATTGAATATTTAGTATAAAAAAATAAAGACAGCAATCAAAATGTTCCCAAATTGAAGCAGAAAAATAAGTTAAAATCAACTGTCAAACCTCCTCTTAGTTTAGGTGATATAAAGGTCAAATTCTATTGAATTCATGGACTCATGCACCGTATAATGTTGAATACGTGAGCCCTAGAAATCAGAATAATTCACATTCAAAAATCATAATACACTACTATAACCAGTACAGCAAAAGAAACACAATAATCACTAGAGTATAACAAAAAGATAAATACTAAAGCATTAAGTTCAAAATTCACCAGATACACTTGATAACAGATGCCATCAATTCTCACAAAGGAAAAAAAAAATCTAAGAAATGATCAACACTACTACGACGTTTCCCCGTAAACTCTGCTGCTTGACTTCTCAAGAGAGTAAGAGTAATAATCTAGATCTTGTTGAAGGCCACAATGTCACAACTCTGAATGTACTCACTGGCTGGCTCAACTGTAAGGCGTTCCTCAATAAGAGTGTCAACCGACACGAGATCATCGACAATGGTCATCATGATCTGTAGTTTCTTTATGCCATACCCAACAGCCACGAGTTTAGCTGCAATATATAAAAGAAAATAGACAGCAAGGCTTTGTTAGACAAATAAAGGTAAACGGGATTAAGAATGAGCAGTAAGTATTAAGAAGGATTGGAATCAGCTAACTCATCAATTGAGATTTATTCTGAGTTTGAGAACAGAGATGATTATTACTTATTATGACTTTCTTTATAAATTATAAAGTCTTTTTTTTTTAAGTCCAAGGAGGTGGATAGTAGTAAAGGCCTCACTTTGAGGGTTAACTCCTTTTAATTCTTCAAGATTGGCTATCCCAACTCTTTTCTAAGATTTGGGAAAATAAGTCGGGATCAACTCAGTTTATTCCATGACCAAGTTTTTTTGACCAAGTTTTTTTGTCTTTGTCAGGGGGCGTAACCCCATTTAGAATAAAGGAACTAGATTGATTAACTCATCAGGTAACATTTCATTTAGTCCTCGTGTGCTCTTCTTTAGTGTTCAAAAATATACAAGATTATTATGCCTTTATATATAAATAATTTCTTAACCCGTCTATGCAGCTGAATTAGTAAATCCCTCACATTCAGGGTTTAACTCCTCTTAACATATCAAGAAGGGTTATCTTAAATCTTTTGTAATTTTTAGACGGGTTTACTCTGGAGTGTATCAGCTTTTGCAATTTTTAGGCGGGTTACTAGTTTATTGACTCATTCCGTGTGTCAATATTCCATGTGTGACAGAGGCTTAACCCCTTCATGATAAGAAAGCTGATGTTTTAGAAGGGCAATTTTGATTTTTTTAAAAAAAAGGAAAGAGAAATGAGGGTGAAAAGATTAAGAGCATACATGCTCCCCACAGGAGACCAGGCATTTCAATTGAACGAACCATCTCCTCAAGCTTCTTCATGTCGGTCTCGTCATCCCAAGGTTTCACATCCAGAAGAACAGATGACTTCCCGCCTGCAAATAAAAGCAGGTAAATGCACAACCTCAAACATGCAGACATAACCCGTGAAGCACAGAGAAACAACAAATGCTTACTTTCTTTCTTCTTCGAAGAGGCCTTCTTAGCAGCCTCGCGCTCTTCTGCAGCCTTTTTGTCCTCCTCAGTCTCATCCCCAAATAGATCCAAGTCATCATCATCATCTCCAGCATTCTCCTGTGAAAACAACAAATTCTTATTCAGTAGAAGCTAACAAACAGATTTTCAGAATATATATAAGCTTAACCAACATGTTAGATGTCTTGAAAACTGACTTAAGCACTACAAAATTTACAGCACATTAAATGAATTCTCATCATCAGTATCTAATCAGTAATCAGCACTTAACATCCCTCTTGTAGGAGGATACAGATGTAAAAGATATGCTATCTAGGCTCTAGCTGGATGCATATTCAGATGGTACAACTGGACCTTTTTTGTCGATAAAGTTTTTTTTACTCAGATTTATGAAAAAGGATTCAAATAAGGATTAGTCCTCGAAACTGTGTACCCACAAGTCTACAGTCCATCAGTCTTGTAGTCAATTATCAAAAGTTTCACTTCCTAAGGAGATCAAGAATTAAACAGTAAGGATGTATAAAGGATAACCAAGATTCTGACAGAAATTAGGGACCATCAATGACCTGATCGGACAACCAAAAAAAAAAACAACTGAGAGCATATTTATTGCAAGAGTCCAGTGTGCACAATAAACAACTCAAAACCAGAAGGTAGCATGGAAAAACATCTAAAGGTTACATTTCTATATCAAAACATGATAGTACCAAACCAAGAGAAAACTGCAGATCCGCAAAGCATAAAAAAATCAAATGACAGGGAGAAATGTATTCAAGCTATCAACACCTTCAACTCATCGGATTTTTCAAGTCTAGGTACGTAGAAAACTTTGGATGCAGGACAGGTTCATTTATGCCTAGAACAGTCTTCTTTTGTAAGCAAGGTTATGTATAGGTTGTAAGTTCATAACACATGTTAGTGGTTTGTACTCGAGTTGGATTGATAATATAGGGCTGCTGCTCTCATACTTCACCAATTAAAAAAAACTATGGAAAGCGCCCACAGTATTCTTAAACAAATTTATCAGACAAAGAAAATGGATTATGGAATAACCAGTAGACATATCTATTCATTAAGTATGAAAATGTTCCAAGAAACATTAATTGGATAACACACCTTGGTAGCAGGGGTAGCAGGAACAGCAGCTGATGGTGCAGCTTGCCCACCAAATCTCACTCCAACAGTCTGCCCAGGAAATCTGGTAGCATAAAACAGTGAAACATTAGAATCAGATGAATAAAGCAAAAAAAAAAAAAAATTAAAATAACAAGCATTCAAGTTGATGAGCGTTTGGTTATGAGGAATAAGATACTAAAGTCAGTTGAATTGTAGTTATCCTGTCATTGGATGTATTTGGAATTTCTTCACTTAAAAGCCATTTAGCAATTCTACCTCTTTGATGAAAATCGTGGTATTGGAAGTTCCATATTTCTATTAGCGAGTTGCAAATGAATCGAAAGTATAAAGTTGAAATTGCGATTCATTATTCAAAAAACAAGTTAATGCTATTTTGTTCAATTCCTATAATTATAAATACTAGATCCCACAGCTGACTAAACTGATCCTATCCCAGTAGCATAGCTTGAGGTGTGTGTGATAATCATGCCAGAGAGAAATTTAAGTTACCTTCTAATATCATAAATTAACAGCTTGAGAAAGGCATTATTGGTTGTTAATTTCAGATGTAGTTACAAATTAGTTTTATGAAAAACATAACACATATTATGTAATTTATAATTATCATTAAACATAAAATGACTCTCTAAATCTGCATTAAGCTAAACTTAACGGTCCTCCTGATGCAACATTTTGCATAAAATTCCCTCGAAAGATTGTTTCATCAAACAAAATAGCAGCTATATAAATACTAATGAACAATTGCAAATCTCTATACCCGACCGATCAAACTGACTTCAACAGTATATGAGAGCAGAAGTTAACCATCATCTAAAGTAAACGACCCATGCTCATATCAAGTAAATAATCAAAATTAGAACTAGAAAATCTTGTCTAAATTAACAGATAATACCAAAATTAAGAAGTGTGAATGGATACCTTGCAGCAAGGACTGAGTACACGCTGTCGTACCATTTGGCAGCGCTTGAAAAACTCTCCGCTGGCTTCTGGGGAACAGCTCCGTAGACTTTAACATCGTCTTTGGAGATCTGATCTCTGTGGACTCGCATCAAAACAATTTCAGGAAAAGGAAAAAAAAATATCCAATTTTGCCTAAAATTAAAAAGAGCTACTTTTTCAAAATAGATGAATGAGCAATGAATATACCCAGAGATGAAGGTTTTTCCGGAGAGGTAGCCATCTAGGGTTTTGAGGCCGGATTCAGTGTGCAGATCTGAGAAAGAGACCGCTGCCGCCATTATGGTGGACCCTCTGCTGTTTACCGGAGGTCTCTGCTGCTGCCCCCAAAAACCCTAGCTAGCTGCAAAAAGCGAAAGAGGAGGGGAGGAGTCCCGCTGTGTATTATTTATATTTATTTAATTATATTAATAACTAATAAGCCGTCAATTGATAAATAAATTGCAGTCGGGTTTGGGTATCAAATATGAATATCCTCCCTTGTATTCCTTTCTCGCGAGCCTGGAAAACCGGGAAGGGTTCTTTTGTCCTTCCTTTTTTATTCCTTTCCTTTTATTTCTCATCCCAAATAGCGGTTATTCTCTCTCTTCTCAACTGCTCTTCTCTCTCTACTAGTTTTTAACCCGTGCAATGCACGGGATTTGATACTACAAAAAATGCTCATTCTATTGTAATACTGCGGTTCTAGAAGTTATCCTTTTGTTGTTCACGCCAAAGTTGTACTATAAAGTAGAGATGTTTTTAAAATACTTTTTTTCAAGTAAAAGTAAACATCATATGAGTATTCTTTACGGAATGAGTATTCTTAAATTATTGATGTATGGTGTTACTTCTTTTGAGATAAGAGATATATAGCATCCACGTTGCCAACAAAGACATGCTCAAAGAATCATATGAAACAACACATACATCTAAATAAAATGCAATTGATGTAAAATTTACCATCCAATTAACGCTTAAGGTCAAGCAAATTTCTAGGCATTTAGAAATCTCAAAATTTACCAAATGTATTCATGGTAAAATAATGCAAAGTGACTACTTGCCTAGTTCTTTGATTCTTGAATTCAAAAGTGACTACACCTAAATATAATGACATATGCATACCACGCTATAAATGGGTTGATGCCGTAAAGGAGGAGAAAATATTGCACCATCAACTTCTAAAGTCATTGCTTCCAAAAGATTATGTTGATGAGAGGAATTGTGTACTGGGCAATAAGATGCAACATCAATAATTATTTAACATAAACCACAAACATAAAGGAAACACATTCTAGTCGAACACATCTTATTTAATAAAATAACCATACGATGAAGAAAGCAAGGAGAAAAATATATTAGACAGAGAAATACAATTATACAAAAGAATAGTGAAAATTTCTCACATAAGCATATTTCTTCAATACAAATTTACAATTTTCAAAAGATTAAAGTTTATAAAGGAATTAAAAACTAACAAACAAAAATTATGTTAAAAAATCTAAGACATTTTCTTATTAAAAGGAGTCAATTGTGGAGCTTCTAAATTGAAGCTTGAAGAAAGGTGCCAGGGTAAAGAGTGTTACAACGTAGAGAAAGAAAAGACTATATTCATTTATGAAGCGTATCTCTTGATTTGTACAAACTACATTCTAGGTCCTTTCAGATTTCTCCAAACTACATTCCGGCTCCTGCATATAATACACGTGTACACCACAGTACCTAAACACCGGACCGAAATCTTGAAAAAACCTATTTAAGGATATGTCTACATGTCTTTCTTCTTTCAATGCAAAATTCTTTAGTCAATTTTCGGTAGATGGCCAAGTGTTGCTTAAAAAATAGAAAATTATTTAATGTTATCACACAATTAAAAAAATAACAACTTGAGGTCACAAAGAAATATAACAAACAATGCATAACAATCTAAAACAATGTGTTCTTACTAAGTGGAAAATTGGAGATCCTAATCAAACACAAACAAAGATTTTATTTTTTATTTTTATTTTTTATTTAAAAATCCCATTCACAGTCAAACTAAATCGAAATTTGTAAGAAATAGCAAATCTTGCTAATAATGAAACAAACTAAATTCTATTAAATAATTAAGAAACATAAGTAGGAAAATAGGAATAACCGTTTGAAGATAAGAAGAAACTTCACTGACTAAAATCGATATAAAAGCTTTAACATTTTCAAATTAGTCCCTAACATCATTGAAATTACTATTAGGTCCCCTGTTTCTTAATTTATTTTAAATTAATCCCTAAATCATTAAATTAACCAAGATTATCCGTAAAGTACACTTATTTCCAGCTCATGAACAATGAATTGGAGTTTTCTAACTCATGATCTTTGAGGGAATTGCATGCATTAATGAAAAGACAAAGATATAGCTAGAAAATTTGAATGTGAACTCAAGAAATGTCTAAACATGGAAAAAAATTTAGCTAGCTTAATTTCATTATTCGAGCTATAGACAAAATAATTACTCACCAAAGGTAGTCCATGAGAATGAGAATATGAACACAATATGCTATCAACAACTGAACATTAATGTTTATGTTTTAAGGAAATTGTAGTAATTTCTATATCTTTGAAACGTTGCTAGATTTTAAATAAGGCCACATATGAAGATAGTTTCTTTTATCTCCACGGAACCAAAATACAATTTTTGATCACATTCTTTTTAGTTTAATTTGCATTAAAATCAACATTAAGAAAGAAAGAAAAAAAATACATCCAAAGTAACATGCAAAGAAATATTTCATGGAGCAAGAAAACCAAATTTACCATAAAGGAAAATAGTCACCTTTTAATGGCGGTAGATCTGCAAAAAATTAAATAAAAAACAGTCAATCACAAAATCCAAAATCATTCCAAGTTGCAATAGGAGAGAGAGACTTGGAATGGAAAGGGTAGTCTAATCAAAGCTAGCGATTTTAAAATAGCTAGAGATCATTGAAAAATGAAATACCTAGATTGATCGTCACACTTTATACTCTTTTGATTCCACAAGAACAAAAAATCAAGAAAGAAGAGTAAACATGAGTAAGAATTGAGTAACCATTGAGATATCAAAGAAAACAAGTAATAGAACAAACAATTAGTGATTAAGCCTTTAGAAATTGAAGAGAAGATTAGAATTAATTCGGTCCTATGAGAAGCATAAACCGACGTGAATATTGCTGATGAAGAGGATCAATTTTATATTGAAAAGCAAAAAATTAAAGGAATTGAAATAGGGATTTATGGTTTAAACTTTGTTTCTTGGATTCAGATGAGGGTAGGGAATACGAAGAGGTGCGTGGGGATAGAAATTAATTAGTATGGAGATCTTTGAGGTTCATAATACAAAAATTTACAAAAGCTTGTTTGAGAAAATGGCACGTGGCCAAGATTACAATTAGAGGTTGTTGTTTTATTAGTCTTGTTTCATGTATTTTATTAATCTTTTTTTAATTATTGAGTCAGAGGTAGTTCACATGGGATTCAGATATGATATAATTATGATTAAGATAGATTAAGATTTATATGAAATATTCAAAATAGTGAAGGGTAAAGATTTTTTAAAAAATTATTGAGTCAGAGGTAGTTCACATGGGATTTAGATATGATATAATTATGATTAAGATAGATTAAGATTTAGATGAAATATTCAAAATAGTGAAGGGTAAAGATTTTTTTTTTAATTATTGAGTCAGAGGTAGTTCACATGGGATTCAGATATGATATAATTATGATTAATATAGATTAAGATTTAGATGAAATATTCAAAATAGTAAAGGGTAATATTGACCATGAAAAGATTTTCCCGAACTCGTGCTTTTAAAGGGAGTATGATATTCCACATTTTTTATTTTAAACTTTTGCAAATTTGGGGTTTTTTTCATGCTATAATATTAATTTCCTGTAAAACTTCAAATCTACTTGATGAGTACATGGGCATCATGATGATTTATGACACGCATATCTAACTTTTTTCTTTTAGAAAAAAATGACACGCATATCTATTTTTTCCTTTTAGCAAAAATGTCACGAATATATGTTAGAAATCGGCAAATTTCAAAAGTGGAAAAAAAAAACACGTTCTTTTGGTAAGAAACTAAGAATATTATGTTAAAGTTTTATAGAAAAGAAAAGGCGAATTTAATATGGAAGAACCCAAAAGTTCGACCAAAACTCACAACACTAAATATATGCGTGATAGGAATCGGATACATGCACGTAATAGGATTCTAACCGTTCTTAAATTATATTTCTATGCCACTAATTTATTTTAGTTCCTAATTTGCCCTTATTGTTAAACGAGAAGTTCAATTTATTTACAAAACTGCCAGTGGAACCACTTTCAACTACCCCATCCTAATGCTCTGTTTGGGAGATCACTAAGGGAAGGGAAGGAAAGTTAAAATTTGCCTTCCCTTCCCTTCCCCTCCTTTACCCCCCAATTTGGGGGGTAAGATTTTAGTGCAAAATTTCCTACATTCCCCTCCTCTACCCTCCTAATAGAACTACCAAACAAGGTTAAATCCGAATTTCCCTTCCCCTTCCCTCTTCTACCCTTCATCCAAGCACACCATAAAACTCAGAACGAGAGAGCTACATTTCCGATTCTTAATTACCCTTTTTGCCATCGGTACTTCCAACTAAATTTTGGAAGCACCGAAGTTGTTGGCTATTAAAAATACATGTTCTATGCATTTAGACCCATAAGTTTGCCGGCCGTGAAAAAAAGCAGACTAAACCTCATTTTAGCGCTGACGCGGATACATTGAATTGAAAAGGATAAGTACAGTTGTTGTATGAAGACAATGGAAGTGACAATAAATATTTTCCCCCCCAGTGTTTTTACTTGAACACCATAGTCTTTTTCTTTTTGATTTCTTCTTCTGTATCTTATAAGAACCTACAGAGTCAGTTTAAAAATTTTAGTTGAACTTTTATTATACAGACGTACATGATACATGATGTTTCCAGTCTATTGAAAATGACTAGTTTCATCACTTTTCCTTGGTCACGGAGAGAATCCTTTGTTAATCATAAAACTGCATTCGCATACTACCCCTTTTATAGATTTCACGCGAGGACAAGTATAACAAGTATAGAATATTAGATGTGAAATAATTGAGACTTAATTCGGTCTTTTACATTATTAAAAACAAAAGGAAATATTGATTTAAAATGATCAAAACATCATAGAAAATCAAATGCAGAGGGCGCAATGCAATATTTCTCCGCTTCTTTTGATTCAGACATTTCATCGAACAGATTGCATCCCGCCACCACAATCAATTTTGCCTCTCTAAGAAATTTCATCGAGCACGTTGCATTCAGTCTTGCCACTCCCTGATGATCCTGTCCATCAGCTCCCCGACCCCATCATTACCATCACCACCGTTTCCTCCTCCTCCGTTAACGGCAGCCAAAGCAGCATCGATCTCCCTCGCCTCCTCAACTCTGGCCTCGGTCAGCAAGCTCCTCCAGACCAAACCCCTGACCTCCTCCCCGACCTCGACCCCGTCCCTAACCATCTCCCTAGCAGCCCTCAGCACGTCCGCCGCGCTCCCCCCTCCCCCTCGGTTCAGCCTCTCGTCGCACAGCCCTCGGAGGAAAACCCTGTACGTCTCGGCGTCGGGCCTGCACGGGGAATCGTCCCTCAGCAGCCAGGAGAAGACCCTGGAGGCGTCGTGAAGGCGGCGGTGGTGGAGGAGGGAGGAGACGAGGAGGCGGAGGAGAAGGGGAGGGCGGGGGAGGAGGGAGGGGGTTTGTGGTGGCGGAGGGTGGAGAGGAGGAAGAAGATTGATGGAGTAGAGGTTGTGGTGGCGGAGGGTGGAGAGGACAAGCGGTGGATGAGGAAGGGAGGAGGAGGAGGAGGAGGAGGAGGAGGAGGAGGAGGAGGAGACGAGGAGGGAGACGGAGAGGAGGCGGATGGCTTCCTGGAAGTGGTTGGAGTTGCTGAGGCGCTCGATCAGGGCGTTTACTTCGGCTAGCTCGTCGGCCGTCAGGATGCTACTGGCGGTTTTGGTTGGTGTCGAGGAGAAGCGACGGAGGAGGAGGGAGATGGGTGATGCCAAGTTTCTTCTCATTGTATGGGAGTTTCGTTTTCGCTTTTCCTAAAGCACCACATACATATATATTAGCTATATAGAGGTCATATATATTAGCTATATATAGGTCCTTCCCTTTGAAGAGAACGTGCATAGTGCATTGTGGATTGATTATTAGATTCAAATCGAGATTTCAAATCTACAGTACAGCATTAATTCATTCTACAACAACAACGGGGAATAGTTAGCACTTACTGGATCTAAATTGCTAATTAATTCACATTGTTGTTCAGCTCTGAAGAATAATGAATAGTCTACTAACATCAGAAAATTGTCATCATATTCCAAGGTCATCTGTTCATAAGCCCCCAAAACAATTCTACTCGACTCCCATCATATGTATCTTTCTACCTCGGTAATTTATGCTTTCTTTTTGAAACCTTCTTCCTCATGTTAGTTGCAGTGAATAACGGATAATCACCGGCTGACATCTCAGTAAAATTACCAAACCTTGTTTCATAGTAATCCCACATCTCTAACCTGATTAGAATTAATTACCACATAAATAACAGAATAATTATAAAGATGCAAAAGAAAAAAAAAAGGCTAAATATCATAAAACCCCCCCTTAACTTTGGATAACTATCAGAAAACCCCCCTTACTTTCAAAATATCAGAAAACCCCCTTAAGTTTAGGGGCTATCAGAAAACCCCCTTTAACTTTGAGGTTTTGTCAAAAAACCACCTAAGGGTTTCTGATAATCATGCAAAGTTAAGGGTTTTATTATTAGTATTTACATTTACCCAAAAAGACAATTGTGAAACTAAGTAGAGAATTTACCAGTATGCCAAGAATTGAAACCTCCCGTACTTGCCATAAACTGCCTCCAAATCCTTCTGAACTGATTTCATGGTGCAACTCCGACCATGAACCTACATTGTTTTTGTTATGGGCATTAGTACATAAAAATTAACCTAGTAATTAGTAAGTTGAAGGGTAAATTTCACAAAAAAGGCCTCGGCACATACTATTTTCAGCATTTTATAAAACTATTATGAACTATTGAAAACTGTCAAAATGACGTTAATATGAAGGATAAAAGTTCTAAACTACCCTCGAAAATAGGAGGAAAGGGGATAATATAGCATATATGGTGAGTACATAGGGCCAGGCACATACCATTTTCAGATGCCGCAGAGTTTCAGTGTCAGCTGGAATTTTTTCATAAAAGCCCATACACATTAGAACATTTGCTCGGGTGAAAGGACCAAAGCCATTGACACCGGCCAATTGTTTGTCCAGCTCTTCATAACTAGATGATACACATCCATCACATACTTGCTCGAGATTTCTCAGTTGCAGAGTTCCATCCACAATACTCTTAGCAAGAGAAATTATGCGTTGTGCTCTGTATCCAACTCCACATCTCTTGGCCAGAAATTGTGGATCAAGGTTTGCCAATTCTTCTGGAGTAGGAAAATCTCCAATGATGTTGCTGAAGTCTCCTGTATCTGAGAGAATACTTTCACAAGCTTCATTCTCCTGGGGATGCTCAGGCTGATGATCGTTGTTGATCACCGAGTTTGCTTCTTCTGACGATTTGGCTTTGTTGTTCATAATCTTGGTTTCTAAGTTTAGGACTGTCTTCTTTCCCCTTCCCCGTTTTCTCTTAAGTTCTCTTGGCTGAGGTGTCTTTGGATGGAAATCTTCAGAAGTTGAATGAGACTGCATTTCTAGCTGAAGCTTACATAAAGCTCTAGCCATGGATAGAGTCCTTGGCCATCTGTTTGAATGAGAATTCATCCATTAGAAGATTCCTTTTTTCTGATTTCTTCCATATGGGAGAGAAGTCAATGATAAGAAGCATAATAATGGAAACAAGAGTTGAAAATGATAATTCCGTTATGTATCGTTGACAATAATTGTACTAAATCCAACATACATCTGCTTGTAATGATCTTGAAAATAGAAATTCTTTTTGGAACCACCGAGTGTGAACTGCGTATCAAGAATATATGGTGTTCAACTGATAAGAGAGAAATTGGCCCCAACAAACTCACTCATAGTCACAAACACTGAAGTAACAGATTCCCACCTTAAAAATGAATAACAACACGTTCATAGTAAAGATAATAATACAGGACACTGATGAACTGAGAATAATAGTATACCGCATGTAACGTTTGCGACACTGATGTCGGAGAGTAATGGCATCATAAGTACAGAATTTAACAGTCAGCTAGTTGGAGACTAACAATTGCATATCAATAGCACTAGCAATGACCTTTTGCAGCAGAAGACTTGACAATGCCCAAACAAAGATGATACGCGCTTCTGATAATGTCATAAATGAAATTATGAAAGTAATGGAACCCTGAAGGCCTCCGCTCACAAATATGGTATAAGATGTCAAAACTAAGCTCAGAGATTATCAAGTTGTAGCCTCTAATAATGTTGTATAGCCACTATTTCGTAATTAACGGATTCGTAAGTGATTGCTCTGCCTTAGTTGTTATAGTTTAGATTCATTAGTTTTCACCAGATCTCGTCAATGTTATTAGTTAACCCAAACTACAGCAATGGTAACTCTTTTTTTTTTTTTTTTCGGGGTGTGTAAAGCAATTATATCTAAACAAACTTGCATCAAACCTTAATTGCCAACATATGGTTTCACTTTCCAAATTAAATGCATATGTTCCGCTTCCTAACCAATAACTTCTTCATAGTTTCATCTTTAATTGCCAAACAAAGTTCTCCTGAGAATTGGTGCCGGTTTAAGATTGAATGCATTGCCGCAAATTGATAAATATCAAATATGATACCAACGCAATTTGTTATCTTTCCTGGTTTTATCCATATTGACTCTTCGCAATAAAAAGTTTCTGAAAGAAGAATAAAAATTATAGGCATCAAAATTTCCCAAATTCATAACAAAAAGAGCAAGAGAGAGAGAAGACACAGACGTGCAGTTGCAGAGGAGAATGCACTTGACCATGTCCTCAAACAGCGTCGGGGACCTAAACACCCGACCGAATCCCCTCTCCTTCGCCCTCGGACCGCACACCTCATGGAATTCTCTGATCACCCGATCGTTCTCCTCCGATATCCTCAGCATCCTCCTCACCATCGCCTATTTTTACTCATCAAATCAAGCCCAGATAAATAATAATAATAATAATAATGATAACTCAATCAAGTTTCCCCCCAAAAACGAAAATGCAAGTACCAAGAGGGCATCGCGGTCGTGGGGAGAGAGGGGGCCCCCGTTGCTGAGGAGGACGGAGACGGAGAGGAGGGGCCGAGATGGGGACGGCTGAGAGATGGAGATGGGGAGGGGGACGGGGAGAGAATGGAGGCGGAGGGGGCGGTGGAGGGTTTGGGTGGTGGGGTCCCAGCGGTTGGGAGCCATCATGAAGAGGCCATGGCTGCACACTGCCTTTGAGAGATCGAAGCTTTGGTCGCTGCTGCTCACCGTTAGCTCTACTCTATTTTTGACCGCCGCCGCCGCTGCTGCTGCTTTGCCTTCTCCCATCTTTGTCTGTTTCTTTGTGATCGATGGAAGGAGGAGAGGGGGGGGAGGTTTTGTTGGGACCTTTTCAGGCGTGTGGTTATTGGGCCGGGTAAAAAAGTAGACTATCCATCTACAATTTTATCTTCTCGAGTACTTGCTTTTATGCGCGCTTCTTTAGGCCATCTCTTCTGCCTTGTTTGAATGTGGGTGAATGAGGTAAAGCGGAAGGAAGGTAAATAGTTTTTACATGGTTAGCAAGTAGCAACAATTCCTAACCTTCATTATAGTCTTGTAAAATTTACCCCCATATACATCTTACATTTGGTTTTACATTTTTTTTTAAAGATACGTTTCCCTTCGTTGGAATAACAAACAATAGCAGTAATATTGTTCTAAAAATATTGAACTTCCACAGATAGATATTGAAGCTACATCACATTGGCTGCTAGAGTAAAAGTTTGAACTCCAGAACAGTCAAATTCAACTCTCCCAGATAAAAAATCATTTCCCATGGAACAAGAGATCAGATGGCACAAATCCGAATAAAGCAAAAAGGCCAACACAGAAAGCTTTTATTCTGAACGCACAACACAGATAATAAGCTTTTATACAAAACCAAATGCTATTTAATTTTGACTTTAGTCTTTACAGTTAATTCACACATACAATACATCATCAGCTGCAATGTTTCATTGATCTGATAGCAGAAGGCTTCTTTTACCACAAACTCATAAATGTTCTTCACTGCAACATCAATAACATCACTGTCATGTATTAAAGCATTAGTGCCAGTTCTTCAGTGCAATATATCATTGGAAAATTCAAGAATTTAACCTCATTGAAGTTTTACCATTCTTTGATTTAAGTCTTCCTTGGGGAATATTTCTGCAACAAAACTCTTAAATGGATATTTACTACCGCACAAAATGGTAATTTGACATTGTTCTCCAGAACGTAGGGTTCTTCTATAACAAGACAAGAAGCTAAATGTATGTTACTTCCACTGTGATCCTGTCAGTCTCTGTTACTGTAGGGTCTCCAAGCTCTAACACAACCCGTGATTAAGAAATATGCAAAGTGATTCTTGTGTATATGCTCAAATCCGTAAAGACCTTTAACTACCTAAACCTCTTCATCTTTTAGCTCCCATCACACTGTAAGTGCACTTATCATAGCCTGCATGGAGCAGTAAAACGGATAAATATACGATAACTAAACTTGCCTTGTGATGGTCTATTTAAATTCACAAATTTCGACTGCCTACAGATTGAGTTAGATGCCTCCGGGATTTTTGATTTTTCTAAGACCATAACTTTGGAATCCCGACTTCGGCAGACTGAAAACTTGTTTGGCAGGTAAAAGTTTACAGCCTGCATCATCTGTAATGATTTCGAGGCCGCATTCATAACACAGAGACTCCAGCTCCCTCTCCTGCAACATAAAACAGTACTCAATAAGCATATTTGATGGCATAAACTATACTCACAGCCAACTGTATATAATCATATGCACTTTATAAAATTAATGATAAGAAGATGTACCTCAATCATCAAAATATTAGACAAGTGCAACAATGGATAAGGGTGAAGCTTGTACCCACTAAAATTTATATATGATATTGCTTGTGCACGAACCTGTCATTAAGATAACATGCAAACATTAAATAAGAAATGGGAAAACACACCATTCAAAAACAAGCAAACAGAGGGAAGATGATCTTAAAGGGTTATAAAGAAGATTTAACACTAGGCAGCATCATTGCGATAGGAACTAGGGGACTAGATGGCAATTAACTGCCAAAATGATATGTGTGAAGAAAAAGAAACCTAAACAGCAGATGTCTGGGGGAAAACCTCATTGAGAAGAGGCTCCAGAAGACACAACTGTAAATGGGTTGCCTCAGATGCCGTCGTACTAAAGAAACGCTTATAATCACCCATTCGAAAATACCTGCCACAAGAACAACATAGTTTTAATGAAATATACATGATGAAGACAGCAAAGAGTCTCTTCAATCAAGAAAAAAGGTAGCGAAAGAGAAAACGTGGGGCTTAGCTCTAACAAGATGGGTAGTAAAACAGGCATCTTGAGCAAAATTTCACGCATAAACAAAGGAACAGTTAACAAGGATTATAGCATGTGAATCGACCTTGTATTACCTTAATATAGTCCTACAAAATTGCATCTCTTTTGAATGAAGAACTGGAAAAGGGAGCTGGCGGAACCATACTGAGAGTGAATTCCCCTGCATATGATATAAATGTACATTAAACATTTTAATTTACCATTTTAACCTTATCATCAGCAAGGAATTAGAAAATCAGAGAAGAAGTCAGAGATTGACCGTTGTTGGGATCTTACAACCAAGGTGCAGGAGCACATAAAACGAATGAAATTCAGCTTCCTTCTTGCTTATGAAGTTGGAACTCCGGTTAATATTATAGATGTCAAGAAGAGACAGGAGGCATTTCATAAGCTGCTCCACGTTGAGGTGATACAATGAAGAAATATCAGTCTTGCTGCCACATCTGGAAAGCTTCTGGTGGGATAGAATATGGAACTCGATCTTCACCATTATAAATTATGCATGAAACGATATCAGACCACAAAACACATCAAGAAAGCACAAGATCAGTGTGTCTGAACGATTAAGTGCACAGGAAAACAAGTTTAGAAACTCTACCATTTGTTCGTACATATATATTGCTCGACTGTCAACAATATTTTGCATGCTAAGATCTTGTCTGATTGACCTCGTCCTGTCAAAGACGAAATCATGAACTGCTTCAAATGGATGGTCAGAAGATTCCACCAAATTCAGAAGATATTTCAATGTAATTTGCAGCACTGAAGGGGGGCGTAGATCAGATGCATGAACTTGATTGGTTGAGATAGTTCTGCAAAACTAGAGAGCCAAAATTGAAGGTTAAAAAGGAAAGATGAAGACTAATATCCAAAAGGTCAATATTATTGATAGTATTAGGCACATAAATGTGAATGAGAGTGAATATATATGCAAGATAAGAAGCATATATACACATATCAATGAGTATAAAAGAAGAGTGACATAAATCTTGCGAAAAGACCTCCAAAATTTATAACGTTCGACGAGATAACATATACTTACTTTTTTCACAGCAAGACTTGGAGAAGATTTTCCTGGATTTCCATTTAACCTCTCAAACACCGACAAATCCCTCAGCCTCTCACGTTGTGCCCGCTCCTTTGCTGGAACAGAATCCAATCAATATGTTACTAGTAGGTTAGTAATCAGATAATGTCTAAATCATCGTATTCGGGGAAAAAGGTTCCTTTTAAAATTAAATACTCTCAGAGCTGTAAAGTCATCCTCAACTGAAATGCACATCACCAAACCCACTTTAGATTAATCATAAAATTTCACTATGAAACCTAAAGTAAATCATTTATTATTTCTAACTAGTTCAAGTAAGATTTGCAATAAAATGTGTGTGCATATGAATCTGCGCTTGTGCCTCTGCATCTGCGTATATGACATATGTTTGTGTGACAACGAGAGAGAAGGAGATGCTAGGGATTCTTCACATTGCTGAAGCAATTTCAAAGTGAACTTACCGTGTACATCAATAATCTCCAGGTACTGCTGAAGGTTTTTTTTTAAAGATTTATCTTACAATGCATTTAAGTTCTGATATTCCGTGTGTGAACGCACGTGGGGGCCACGAGAGTGGAGTCATGGCGACACAAAAGCCAGCGTTTTGTCCTGCGTGAAAAACAAAAAAAAAAAGGAAAGTTATTTCTTAATTCCCTATAAATAGGGAATTAAACCTAGGGTTTAGGTGTTGAGTTTTGTGGGAGAAAAAGCTAGGGTTTTGACGGCGGCTAGAGAGAGAAAAAGAGAGAGTTTGGAGAGATTTTACAAGAGAGAGGTCAATTTTTTTGGGTAAAAATCAAAGTTTTTTTCTTTGGGACGAGCTTGTGGATTGTACAAGTCGTCGGTGTTCTTCTTCATAGTCAAATCTCCCCTCACCCCCTCCCGTGGACGTAAGCAAGTTTGCCGAACCACGTAAATCTCGTGTCTTTGTTGTTTGCTATGTATTGGCTATTGTTTGTAGGTTTCCTTGATTCAGTCCTAGTACTGTTGAGAGGAAGAGTAGATATCTCACTTTGTTGGGATATTTTACTTTCTATTATTGTTTCCTTCGTGAAACGGGAATATAATCAGGGCCTTCTCTCAGGTGATAACGTATTGAAGTGACCCCACATCCCACTATTAGTATCGGCTGTTTCCTTTTGGAGTGGTGTATCTTGGTTTGAGGTGGTGCTCGGTAATTTCTGAGAAAAGCGGGTTTATTAATACAAACGGAGAATGGCGTCTACCAGTAAATCGGTCAAAGTGGGAAAATTCGAGATTGAAAAGTTCAATGGGAAGAATGATTTTTCCTATTGGAGGATGCAGATGAAAAACTCACTGATTTCGCAAAAATTACACAAGGCTTTGGCTGGAAAAGAGAAAAAGCACAAGGATATGTCTAATGAGGATTGGGAGGAGCTAGATCTGGAAGCACTGGATTCCTATGACTTGAAAGGGATGTAGCTTTCTTGGTAGATGGAGAGAGAAAGCAGGCATTGGTGGGTGATTAGAAAGTACCATGTGAAAAGAGTCTAACTCCAGGATCTATTTAAAATTCAAATTGTATACTTGCAATATGGAGGAGGGCTCATCAATCCGGGAATATATCAACAAGTTTGATAGGATCATATCAGACTTGAAAGACATAGATGTGAAAGTTGTAGATGAGAATCAGGCGCTTCTACTACTTCTGTCTCTGCCGAAGTCTTATGAGAACATGGTGCAAACACTGATGCTTGTAGGAGATAATTTAAAGATGGATGAGACTAGAACGGCGCTTCTAGCGGATGACCTTCGAAAGATTACAACCAGCGACATGACTACTGGTGCTAACAAAGAACAAGCGCAGAGATTATTTGCTAGAGGAAGGAGCAATGAGCGAGGAAAAGACAAGTGAGGAAAGTCTAGATCTAAATCGAGACCTCTTGCGGGAAAATCGTGTTTCAAATGTTGTGAAGTTGGGCATTTCAAGGTCGACTGTCCAAATAAGAGAGTAGGTGGAAAGAAGAACAACAACAAGACTGAGAGAAGAGAGGGCAAGGTAGAGGCGAGCTACGTTTCAGAGGAAGGGAGGGATAAGGAGTGCTATGTCGTCACGGGTGGCGAGGATTGTAGCGTCGAAAAAATGTTTATTGATTGAATGAATGTATTACAATCAAATTCTCTCGATTACAGAGGAAGAGGAGATTGATTTGACTCCTCTTTTGTATGGGTTCTTGGTGGCGAGAGGATGCTTCACTCGATGCTCAAGTCGAGGTTGCTTCCGATTGACGATCGGACGAAATTGGCGGGTGATCAAGAGGTTGTTGGAGAGGTTCACGATCTCTCTATGCGCACAAGTGTTGAGCTCCAAAGTTCTCGGACCTTTTCAGTACTTGACCCGTTGGACTTTTAGCTATTTAATGGGCTGCCGGTAATGCGTCGCGGTACTCACGATGCTGACCCCACTTCTGATTAAGCGGGCACTTTCTGATGGCAGCCGGCTAACTGCGTGCTTGGCGGTGGCGTAGAACTCACGGTCTTTGCCGGCGAGCTTGGAATGTGAAGTTTCACTGCTGTAGGCGAACCTCGGTTGAATGTCGAGCCTCGCTGCAATGACGAACCTCGGTTGAATGTCGAGCCTCGCTGCAATGACGAACCTCGGTTGAATGTCGAGGTTCACTGCTGTAGGCGAACCTCGGTTGAATGTCGAGGTTCACTGCTGTAGGCGAACCTTGGTTGAATGCTGAGGTTGAATGTCGAGGTTCACTGCTGTAGGCGAACCTCGGTTGAATGTCGAGCCTCGCTGCAATGACGAACCTCGGTTGAATGTCGAGCCTCGCTGCAATGACGAACCTCGGTTGAATGTCGAGGTTCACTGCTGTAGGCGAACCTCGGTTGAATGTCGAGGTTCACTGCTGTAGGCGAACCTCGGTTGAATGTCGAGGTTGAATGTCGAGGTTCACTGCTGTAGGCGAACCTCGGTTGAATGTCGAGGTTCACTGCTGTAGGCGAACCTTGGTTGAATGTCGAGGTTCACTGCTGTAGGCGAACCTTGGTTGAATGTCGAGGTTCACTGCTGTAGGCGAACCTTGGTTGAATGTCGAGGTTCACTGCTGTAGGCGAACCTCGGTTGAATGTCGAGGTTCACTGCTGTAGGCGAACCTCGGTTGAATGTCGAGGTTCACTGCTGTAGGCGAACCTCGGTTGAATGTCGAGGTTCACTGCTGTAGGCGAACCTCGGTTGAATGTCGAGGTTCACTGCTGTAGGCGAACCTCGGTTGAATGTCGAGGTTCACTGCTGTAGGCGAACCTCGGTTGAATGTCGAGGTTCACTGCTGTAGGCGAACCTCGGTTGAATGTCGAGGTTCACTGCTGTAGGCGAACCTCGGTTGAATGTCGAGGTTCACTGCTGTAGGCGAACCTCGGTTGAATGTCGAGGTTCACTGCTGTAGGCGAACCTCGGTTGAATGTCGAGGTTCACTGCTGTAGGCGAACCTCGGTTGAATGTCGAGGTTCACTGCTGTAGGCGAACCTCGGTTGAATGTCGAGGTTCACTGCTGTAGGCGAACCTCGGTTGAATGTCGAGGTTCACTGCTGTAGGCGAACCTCGGTTGAATGTCGAGGTTCACTGCTGTAGGCGAACCTCGGTTGAATGTCGAGGTTCACTGCTGTAGGCGAACCTCGGTTGAATGTCGAGGTTCACTGCTGTAGGCGAACCTCGGTTGAATGTCGAGGTTCACTGCTGTAGGCGAACCTCGGTTGAATGTCGAGGTTCACTGCTGTAGGCGAACCTCGGTTGAATGTCGAGGTTCACTGCTGTAGGCGAACCTCGGTTGAATGTCGAGGTTCACTGCTGTAGGCGAACCTCGGTTGAATGTCGAGGTTCACTGCTGTAGGCGAACCTCGGTTGAATGTCGAGGTTCACTGCTGTAGGCGAACCTCGGTTGAATGTCGAGGTTCACTGCTGTAGGCGAACCTCGGTTGAATGTCGAGGTTCACTGCTGTAGGCGAACCTCGGTTGAATGTCGAGGTTCACTGCTGTAGGCGAACCTCGGTTGAATGTCGAGGTTCACTGCTGTAGGCGAACCTCGGTTGAATGTCGAGGTTCACTGCTGTAGGCGAACCTCGGTTGAATGTCGAGGTTCACTGCTGTAGGCGAACCTCGGTTGAATGTCGAGGTTCACTGCTGTAGGCGAACCTCGGTTGAATGTCGAGGTTCACTGCTGTAGGCGAACCTCGGTTGAATGTCGAGGTTCACTGCTGTAGGCGAACCTCGGTTGAATGTCGAGGTTCACTGCTGTAGGCGAACCTCGGTTGAATGTCGAGGTTCACTGCTGTAGGCGAACCTCGGTTGAATGTCGAGGTTCACTGCTGTAGGCGAACCTCGGTTGAATGTCGAGGTTCACTGCTGTAGGCGAACCTCGGTTGAATGTCGAGGTTCACTGCTGTAGGCGAACCTCGGTTGAATGTCGAGGTTCACTGCTGTAGGCGAACCTCGGTTGAATGTCGAGGTTCACTGCTGTAGGCGAACCTCGGTTGAATGTCGAGGTTCACTGCTGTAGGCGAACCTCGGTTGAATGTCGAGGTTCACTGCTGTAGGCGAACCTCGGTTGAATGTCGAGGTTCACTGCTGTAGGCGAACCTCGGTTGAATGTCGAGGTTCACTGCTGTAGGCGAACCTCGGTTGAATGTCGAGGTTCACTGCTGTAGGCGAACCTCGGTTGAATGTCGAGGTTCACTGCTGTAGGCGAACCTCGGTTGAATGTCGAGGTTCACTGCTGTAGGCGAACCTCGGTTGAATGTCGAGGTTCACTGCTGTAGGCGAACCTCGGTTGAATGTCGAGGTTCACTGCTGTAGGCGAACCTCGGTTGAATGTCGAGGTTCACTGCTGTAGGCGAACCTCGGTTGAATGTCGAGGTTCACTGCTGTAGGCGAACCTCGGTTGAATGTCGAGGTTCACTGCTGTAGGCGAACCTCGGTTGAATGTCGAGGTTCACTGCTGTAGGCGAACCTCGGTTGAATGTCGAGGTTCACTGCTGTAGGCGAACCTCGGTTGATGTGAAGATTATATGGAGAATTGCGAACTACGATTAGCTTGATCCCGTTAGAGTGCGTGAACAACCATGGTATAATGGTGCATTTGGATTGACCGATTTGGTGATGGAGTCTCTAATGCGTTAGCGGTGTTCTTACGGTGTTTGTCCAAAATTTGAGGTTTATCAAATGATATCTGAGGTGGAGAATTGTGAACGCCGCGTGAGGGCCCGCTGCAGTCGTCTGCGAGACACAAGCATCCCCTAGCGTTTTGTCTGTAGCGAAAAATAAAAAAGAAAGTTATTTCTTAATTCCCTATAAATATGGAATTAAACCTAGGGTTTAGATGTTGAGTTTTGTGGGAGAAAAAGCTAGGGTTTTGACGGCGGCTAGAGAGAGAAAAAGAGAGCTTGGAGAGATTTTACAAGAGAGGTCAATTTCTTTTGGGTAAAAATCAAAGTTTTTTTCTTTGGGATGAGCTTGTGGATTGTACAAGTCGTCGGTGTTCTTCTTCATAGTCAAATCTCCCCTCACCCCCTCCCGTGGACGTAGGCAAGTTTGTCGAACCACGTAAATCTCGTGTCTTTGCTGTTTGCTGTGTATTGGCTATTGTTTGTAGGTTCCCTTGATTCAGTCCTGGTACTGTTAAGAGGAAGAGTAGATATCTCACTTTGTTGGGATATTTTACTTTCTATTATTGTTTTCTTCGTGAAACGGAAATATATTCGGTATTCTCGAGGTGATATCGCTTTAGCGTGATGGTGACCCGCATCCCAACACCGTGACCATCTAATCATTTGTCAACATCTTCAGATTTCTTAATAATTCAACGGAAGTCGGAATTTTGCAACATAAATTAGCACAATCAATCATGTTTTGGCTATTACATATGTAGCCTAAACACGAATGTATAATGTGGTTATTTTTCAATTATCAAAGAAGTAAATTTTAAACACAAAATAAAAAACTTAAGGTGTAAACATCACTTCTACTTAGCCGAGACTGAGATACAAGTGAAACAGTGAGGAACAAAGTAATTTCATGGGTACTCTATTTGATAGTTACTAAAGTTAATCTATTTCCTTCTCTAGTAGGGAATTTGATAGTTAGTCCTTGTTGTCCTGAGCTTCACAGACGGAGAAATTATAATGGAAGATTGACCGAATTTGTAATTTCATGGTTTTCTTAAGCAGTAAATATGAAATCCAACGATTCAAAAACATTCAAAATTGAGACAAAGAATGAAGATGGAAAAGAACCTGGACACATATCGGGACAAGTCCCGAGGAAATTAGGAACGTCTGAGATTGGATCGGTTTGAGAACGAGATCTCCAATTGTTGGGTGAAGAGGAAGAGGAAGAGGAAGAGGAAGAGGAGGGAGTTGTTGTCATTCGCTGAAACCCCAGCTCTTTGCGATTGCTGCTCTGAATCTTTTCCATGCTTCTCTCTCTCTCGCCTTGCTGGGTCTTTTCTTATTATAAGATCAACCTGAAGCCCGAAGATTTTACCTATAGGTTATTAACATTTTCTGAGAGAGTCCAAATAAATAAATAAATAAATAAATAAAAGTATTCAATGATCGATGCTCTCAAATTTGTAAATAAGGAAAAGAAAAATCCCCATATTTCTCGTGCAATGCACGTGTTACATGTAGGATAAGATAAATTAATCAATCAAACCCAACGAAATTCGCGGTGGAAGAAGAGTAGAGAGTCCAAGTCCTCCCCTCAAAGACTCCAATCCTTCGTCTCCACATGTATTATTATTATTTGTTACTCTCTCTCTCTCTCTCAAAAGTCTCCAGCTGTCTTTTTTTATTATAACTTATTATCCCTGTCTTCCTTATAATAGAGCATCCAATTCTCCCACTTTGATGCTGTGCCTGCTGCTGCCGCCGCCGCCTCCTTCTCTTATCAAGGTGCCTCCCCTTCCATCTTTTTCTCTTTGCTATAATTCTTCACAGGTGAACGAATCCTCATAGTTTTCTCTTCTCTTTGAAATTAGTACTTGCAACCCTTTTTATTTTTATTTTTTTAGTTTTGTTACTACCTTTTTCCCCGTTGCTAGATCTGTTTCCGGGTATTTTTCTGTGATATTTGAAAGTTTCCATCTTTTTTCTTACCAGTTTCTCATGCTCAGTTATATGCGATCTTTCTCATGTTGAGAATTCCTCATAGTTTCGAATCTTTTAGATTTCTAGATTTTAATTCACCGAGTATTACAAGCTTGATTATTGTTAGCGCTGTGATTCTGTAACTTTTCCTTTTTAATTTATTCAGACCCAGCCGATTCCTGCACTTATTTTGGAAACATTTGGGGGGTTTATTTGATCTGTCTCTCTTGCTATGAAATTACTTCACATCCAGCTGATATGTGCACATATTTTGCAAGAATTGGGGTTTATTTCATCTGCGACATCTGAAAAAATTCAATCTTTTTAACTACCAATTTTTTTTATCTCAATCCATGCGATCTGCTTCTTATGTTCTCTCTCATTCATGTCTTTGTATAATTTATCCCATCTTGTTATTAGCATCGAATTCTCCCTTTGATTTTCACCATAATTTGAATCAAACTCGATGAGAATTCTTCGCAGGTGAATCCTCTGTAGAGATCACAGAGTTCCCTTTGAAAATTATTACATGCAATCCTTTTAGATTTTTTAATAAAACTTTTCTATAAATTTTGTAATTAGATTTACCCATTTTCTGGATCTGTTTCTGGGAATTTCTTGTGGACTTCGATTTGTTTCAAAGTAGATGTTAATTGCTATTCTTCAGGATTTTGTGGCTAAATCTGAAATTATTATATGCAACAACATGGATTTTAGCTGATCCGTTAAATCTGAAAGTTCCAATTCGAAGGGCCACTTGAGTCGTTTATGTTTTTAGTACCAATTTATCATGTTGAGCCTTATAAAATCTATTTCTGTAACAGAGAATTTCCGATTCAAAGGGTACCTTTAATCTTCTTGACTGAGCATTAGAATGTCGAGTGGTAGAAGCACACACTGGTGCCATAGATGCATGAGAGCAGTCCATCTCTGCCACCAGGACACTCTTCGTTGCCCCATTGTAGTTCAGGCTTTGTTCAAGAACTCGATAATAATCACGTTGATACGATGGGGGTTATTGCGAATTAATGAGCCGGAGGATTGGGTCTAGGAGAAGGAATCATGATACAGGTCCTTGGTTAGTTTTTCAAGGCCACGGTTTTGATGATCGACCCTTTGGTGTGCTCTTCAATGAAGGTCCAGGACTAGGAATACGCCGTGGCAATTCTGCCGACTACTTTGTGGGCCCAGGACTTGATGATCTGATCGAGCAACTGACACAGAACGATAGAGGTGGGCCACCTGCTCCTCAGTCATCAATTGATGCTATGCCCAATGTGACGATCGGAGAGAGGAATTTAAGGAGTGGTGATTCTCACTGCCCTATTTGCAAGGAGAATTTTGATTTGGGGTCTAAAGCTCGAGAGATGCCTTGTAAGCATTTGTACCACTCTGATTGCATTGTGCCGTGGCTTGAGCAGCATAATTCTTGCCGGTGTGTCGTTGTGAGATGTCATCGAATGGTGGTAGGAAGAGAGGTGGAAGGAGCCGTAGGAGGAGGAATTTGTTTTCTTTCTTGTGGCCTTTTGCTCATCTATCCGGAATATATCAACAAGTTTGATAGGATCATATCGGACTTGAAAGACATAGATGTGAAAGTTGTAGATGAGAATCGGCGCTTCTACTACTGTCTCTGCCAAGTCTTATGAGAACATGGTGCAAACACCGATGCTTGTAGGAGATAATTTAAAGATGGATGAGACTAGAACGGGCTTCTAGCGGATGACCTTCGAAAGATTACAACCAAATGACATGACTATCGGTGCTAACAAAGAACAAGCGCAGAGATTATTTGCTAGAGGAAGGAGCAATGAGCGAGGAAAAGACAAGTGAGGAAAGTCTAGATCTAAATCGAGACCTCTTGCGGGGAAAATCGTGTTTCAAATGTTGTGAAGTGGGCATTTCAAGGTCGATCGTCCAAATAAGAGAGTAGGTGGAAAGAAGAACAACAACAAGACCGAGAGAAGAGAGGGCAAGGTAGAGGCGAAGCTACGCTTCGTGAGGAAGGGAGGGATAAGGAGTGCTATGTCGCCACGGGTGGCGAGGATTGTAGCGTCGAAAAATGTTTATTGATTGAATGAATGTATTACAATCAAATTCTCTCGATTCTGAGAGGAAGAGGAGATTGATTTGACTCCTCTTTGTATGGGTTCTTGGTGGCGAGGATGCTTCACCGATGCTCAAGTCGAGGTTGCTTCAGCTTGACGATCGGTTGAGAAATTGCGGGTGATCAAGAGGTTGTTGGAGAGGTTCACGATCTCTCTATGCGCACAAGTGTTGAGCTCCAAAGTTCTCGGACCTTTTCCCAGCTAGCCACCCGTTGGACTTTTAGCTATTTAATGGAGGCTGCCGCCGATGTCGATGCGGTACTTCTGATACTGGCTACTGTTAAGCGGAGGCGCTCTGATGCATGGCTAACTGCGGTCGCCGGTGGCGAACCTCGTCAGACTCTGGTGCTGCGGGCGAGCTTCGTTTGAATGTCGAGGTTCACTGCTGTAGGCGAACCTCGGTTGAATGTCGAGGTTCACTGCTGTAGGCGAACCTCGGTTGAATGTCGAGGTTCACTGCTGTAGGCGAACCTCGGTTGAATGTCGAGGTTCACTGCTGTGGCGAACCTTGGTTGAATGTCGAGGTTCACCGCCGTAGCGAACCTTGGTTGAATCTTGAGTTGAATGTCGAGGTTCACTGCTGTAGGCGAACATCGGTTGAATGTCGAGCCTCGCTGCAATGACGAACCTCGGTTGAATGTCGAGCCTCGCTGTAATGACGAACCTCGGTTGAATGTCGAGGTTCACTGCTGTAGGCGAACCTCGGTTGAATGTCGAGGTTCACTGCTGTAGGCGAACCTCGGTTGAATGTCGAGGTTGAATGTCGAGGTTCACCGCTGTAGGCGAACCTCGGTTGAATGTCGAGGTTCACTGCTGTAGGCGAACCTCGGTTGAATGTCGAGGTTCACTGCTGTAGGCGAACCTCGGTTGAATGTCGAGGTTCATCTTTGTGGCGAACCTCGGTTGAATGTCGAGGTTCACTGCTGTAGGCGAACCTCGGTTGAGTGTCGAGCCTTGGCGCTTCCTTGAATATTTCACCCGAGATCGGTGTGGTCGGTAGATTCATGGCGAATCAGGAAAGCCGTGAGGGAAGCGGAAGTGGGTCTGAAGATACTTAAAGGTGCAGATTGTCTGAATCTGTGTTTTGGTGGAAAACATGATTGATGGGTTTGTGGACTCGATTATCTCGAGCGTCTAGATAGGCGGCGATCTACGGTTATGTATTCGAATACATAGGGCTCGGTTAGTTGACGATCGATGTTACGAGCTACGATGATATACTTTTACTCTGAAGGCATTACATAGCGTAGCGAGGAGAGTGAAGAAGCATTGTGGTTGTGGGGTCTTAGATGATTTGGGGATTGAAGCGAAGCGTGAACTTGTGGTGCGACGGTCAGTACAATTCACTTGGCTGAAGAATCAAGTTCATCATGCTGCATACCAGCATATCAATGCGGTATCATTTTGTGCGGGATGTCATAGAGGAAAGGCGATATTTCTCTCATGATGGTACACAGGAAAGAATCCAGCCAGACATGTTAACCAAGGTGGTCACGGTAGCAAGTTTAAGCATTGCTTGGACTTGCTTCATATCAAGATGTTGATATGCCCAAGAGCATGACCCTTAGGGGCGTGATGGGGTGATGTGAAGATTATATGGAGAATTGAGCTACGATTAGCGGTCAGGTTAGAGGAATGCGTGAACAACCATGGTATAATGGTGCATTTGATTGACTGATTTGGCGATGGAGATCTCAAGCCGTTCGGTGTTCTTGCAGTGTTTGTCCAAATTTGAGGTTTATCAAATGATATCACGAGGTGGAGAATTGTGAGCATGCTGAGGGGCCACAGTCGTCGCGAGACACAAAAGCAGCCCCTGCGTTTTGTCTAGCGAAAAATAAAAAAGAAAGTTATTTCTTAATTCCTATAAATAGGGAATTAAACCTAGGGTTTAGGTGTTGAGTTTTGTGGGAGAAAAAGCTAGGGTTTTGACGGCCGCTAGAGAGAGAAAAAGAGAGAGTTTGGAGAGATTTTACAAGAGAGAGGTCAATTTTTTTGGGTAAAAATCAAAGTTTTTTTCTTTGGGACGAGCTTGTGGATTGTACAAGTCGTCGGTGTTCTTCTTCATAGTCAAATCTCCCCTCACCCCCTCCCGTGGACGTAGGCAAGTTTGTCGAACCACGTAAATCTCGTGTCTTTGTTGTTTGCTATGTATTGGCTATTGTTTGTAGGTTTCCTTGATTGATCTAAATCTTGTTGAGAGGAAGAGTAGATATCTCACTTTGTTGGGATATTTTACTTTCTATTATTGTTTCCTTCAGTGAAGCGGAATATATCGGGCCTTCTCCGGTGATATCGCTCACGTGTGGTGATGACCCCGCATCCCAACAGTGACCATCTAATCATTTGTCAACATCTTCAGATTTCTTAATAATTCAACGGAAGTCGGAATTTTGCAACATAAATTAGCACAATCAATCATGTTTTGGCTATTACATATGTAGCCTAAACACGAATGTATAATGTGGTTATTTTCAATTATCAAAGAGTAAATTTTAAACACAAAATAAAAAAACTTAGGTGTAAACATCACTTCTACTTAGCCGAGACTGAGATACAAGTGAAACAGTGAGGAACAAAGTAATTTCATGGGTACTCTATTGATAGTTACTAAAGTTAATCTATTTCCTTCTCTAGTAGGGAATTTGATAGTTACTCCTTGTTGTCCTGAGCTTCACAGACGGAGAAATTATAATGGAAGATTGACCGAATTTGTAATTTCATGGTTTTCTTAAGCAGTAAATATGAAATCCAACGATTCAAAAACATTCAAAATTGAGACAAAGAATGAAGATGGAAAATAACCTGGACACATATCGGGACAAGTCCCGAGGAAATTAGGAACGTCTGAGATTGGATCGGTTTGAGAACGAGATCTCCAATTGTCGGGTGAAGAGGAAGAGGAAGAGGAAGAGGAGGGAGTTTTTGTCATTCGCTGAAACCCCAGCTCTTTGCGATTGCTGCTCTGAATCTTTTCCATGCTGCTCTCTCTCTCGCCTTTCTGGGTCTTTTCTTCTTAAGATCAATCTGAAGCCTGAAGATTTTACCTATTTAGGTTATTAACATTTTCTGAGAGAGTCAAAATAAATAAATAAATAAATAAATAAAAGTATTCAATGATCGATGCTCTCAAATTTGTAAATAAGGAAAAGAAAATCCCCATATTTCTCGTGCAATGCACGTGTTACATGTAGGATAAGATAAATTAATCAATCAAACCCAACGAAATTCGCGGTGGAAGAAGAGTAGAGAGTCCAAGTCCTCCCTCAAAGACTCCAATCCTTCGTCTCCACATGTATTATTATTTGTTACTCTCTCTCTCTCTCTCAAAAGTCTCCAGCTGTCTTTTTATTATAACTTATTATCCCTGTCTTCCTTATAATAGAGCATCCATTCTCCCACTTTGATGCTGTGCCTGCTGCTGCCGCCGCCGCCTCCTTCTCTTATCAAGGTGCCTCCTTCCATCTTTTTCTCTTTGCTATAATTCTTCACAGGTGAACGAACCTCATAGTTCTCTTCTCTTTGAAATTAGTACTTGCAACCCTTTTTATTTTATTTTTAGTTTTGTTACTACCTTTTTCCCCGTTGCTAGATCTGTTTCCGGGTATTTTTCTGTGATATTTGAAAGTTTCCATCTTTTTTCTTACCAGTTTCTCATGCTCAGTTATATGCGATCTTTCTCATGTTGAGAATTCCTCATAGTTTCGAATCTTTTAGATTTCTAGATTTTAATTCACCGAGTATTACAAGCTTGATTATTGTTAGCGCTGTGATTCTGTAACTTTTCCTTTTAATTTATTCAGACCCAGCCGATTCCTGCACTTATTTTGGAAACATTTGGGGTTTATTTGATCTGTCTCTCTTGCTATGAAATTACTTCACATCCAGCTGATATGTGCACATATTTTGCAAGAATTGGGGTTTATTTCATCTGCGACATCTGAAAAAATTCAATCTTTTAACTACCAATTTTTTATCTCAATCCATGCGATCTGCTTCTTATGTTCTCTCTCATTCATGTCTTTGTATAATTTATCCCATCTTGTTATTAGCATCGAATTCTCCCTTTGATTTTCACCATAATTTGAATCAAACTCGATGAGAATTCTTCGCAGTGAATCCTCTGTAGAGATCACAGAGTTCCCTTTGAAAATTATTACATGCAATCCTTTTAGATTTTTTAATAAAACTTTTCTATAAATTTTGTAATTAGATTTACCCATTTTCTGGATCTGTTTCTGGGAATTTCTTGTGGACTTCGATTTGTTTCAAAGTAGATGTTAATTGCTATTCTTCAGGATTTTGTGGCTAAATCTGAAATTATTATATGCAACAACATGGATTTTAGCTGATCCGTTAAATCTGAAAGTTCCAATTCGAAGGGCCACTTGAGTCGTTTATGTTTTTAGTACCAATTTATCATGTTGAGCCTTATAAAATCTATTTCTGTAACAGAGAATTTCCGATTCAAAGGGTACCTTTAATCTTCTTGACTGAGCATTAGAATGTCGAGTGGTAGAAGCACACACTGGTGCCATAGATGCATGAGAGCAGTCCATCTCTGCCACCAGGACACTCTTCGTTGCCCCATTGTAGTTCAGGCTTTGTTCAAGAACTCGATAATAATCACGTTGATACGATGGGGGTTATTGCCAATTAATGAGCCGGAGGATTGGGTCTAGGAGAAGGAATCATGATACAGGTCCTTGGTTAGTTTTTCAAGGCCACGGTTTTGATGATCGACCCTTTGGTGTGCTCTTCAATGAAGGTCCAGGACTAGGAATACGCCGTGGCAATTCTGCCGACTACTTTGTGGGCCCAGGACTTGATGATCTGATCGAGCAACTGACACAGAACGATAGAGGTGGGCCACGCCTGCTCCTCAGTCATCAATTGATGCTATGCCCAATGTGACGATCGGAGAGAGGAATTTAAGGAGTGGTGATTCTCACTGCCCTATTTGCAAGGAGAATTTTGATTTGGGGTCTAAAGCTCGAGAGATGCCTTGTAAGCATTTGTACCACTCTGATTGCATTGTGCCGTGGCTTGAGCAGCATAATTCTTGCCGGTGTGTCGTTGTGAGATGTCATCGAATTCTCTCGACATGAGGAAGAGGAGATTGATTTGACTCCTCTTTGTATGGGTTCTTGGTGGCGAGGATGCTTCACTCGATGCTCAAGTCGAGGTTGCTTCCCGCTGACGATCGCACTGGCAGCGGGTGATCAAGAGGTTGTTGGAGAGGTTCCGATCTCCTATGCGCACAAGTGTTGAGCTCCAAAAGTTCTCGACCTTTTCCCAGCTAGCCCCGTTGGGCTTTTAGCTATTTAATGGAGTCGCCAGCAGCGAATCGCGGCCGCTACAAGAACGCTTGCCACAGCTAGCTTTAATCAAGCATAAAGATTGCGGCGCCAGCCGCAGAACGCCGTGGCGAACCTCGTCAGACTCTGGTGCTGCGGGCGAGCTTCGTTTGAATGTCGAGGTTCACTGCTGTAGGCGAACCTCGGTTGAGTGTCGGGGTTCACTGCTGTAGGCGAACCTCGGTTGAATGTCGAGGTTCACTGCTGTAGGCGAACCTCGGTTGAATGTCGAGGTTCACTGCTGTAGGCGAACCTTGGTTGAATGTCGAGGTTCACTGCTGTAGGCGAACCTCGGTTGAATGCTGAGGTTGAATGTCGAGGTTCACTGCTGTAGGCGAACCTCGGTTGAATGTCGAGCCTCGCTGCAATGACGAACCTCGGTTGAATGTCGAGGTTCACTGCTGTAGGCGAACCTCGGTTGAATGTCGAGCCTCGCTGTAATGACGAACCTCGGTTGAATGTCGAGGTTCACTGCTGTAGGCGAACCTCGGTTGAATGTTGAGGTTGAATGTCGAGGTTCACTGCTGTAGGCGAACCTCGGTTGAATGTCGAGGTTCACCGCCGTAGCGAACCTCGTTGAATGTCGAGGTTCACTGCTGTAGGCGAACCTCGGTTGAATGTCGAGGTTCACTGCTGTAGGCGAACCTCGGTTGAATGTCGAGGTTCACTGCTGTAGGCGAACCTCGGTTGAATGCTGAGGTTGAATGTCGAGGTTCACTGCTGTAGGCGAACCTCGGTTGAATGTTGAGGTTCATCACAGAAGCAACCTCTGCTGAATGTCGAGGTTCACTGCTGTAGGCGAACCTCGGTTGAATGTCGAGGTTCACTGCTGTAGGCGAACCTCGGCTGAATGTCGAGGTTCACTGCTGTAGGCGAACCTCGGTTGAATGTCGAGGTTCACTGCTGTAGGCGAACCTCGGTTGAATGTCGAGGTTCACTGCTGTAGGCGAACCTCGGTTGAATGTCGAGGTTGAATGTCGAGGTTCACTGCTGTAGGCGAACCTCGGTTGAATGTCGAGGTTCACTGCTGTAGGCGAACCTCGGTTGAATGTCGAGGTTGAATGTCGAGGTTCACTGCTGTAGGCGAACCTCGGTTGAATGTCGAGGTTCACTGCTGTAGGCGAACCTCGGTTGAATGTCGAGGTTGAATGTCGAGGTTGAATGTCGAGGTTCACTGCTGTAGGCGAACCTCGGTTGAATGTCGAGGTTCACTGCTGTAGGCGAACCTCGGTTGAATGTCGAGGTTCACTGCTGTAGGCGAACCTCGGTTGAATGTCGAGGTTCACTGCTGTAGGCGAACCTCGGTTGAATGTCGAGGTTGAATGTCGAGGTTGAATGTCGAGGTTGAATGTCGAGGTTCACTGCTGTAGGCGAACCTCGGTTGAATGTCGAGGTTCACTGCTGTAGGCGAACCTCGGTTGAATGTCGAGGTTCACTGCTGTAGGCGAACCTCGGTTGAATGTCGAGGTTGAATGTCGAGGTTCACTGCTGTAGGCGAACCTCGGTTGAATGTCGAGGTTGAATGTCGAGGTTGAATGTCGAGGTTCACTGCTGTAGGCGAACCTCGGTTGAATGTCGAGGTTGAATGTCGAGGTTGAATGTCGAGGTTCACTGCTGTAGGCGAACCTCGGTTGAATGTCGAGGTTCACTGCTGTAGGCGAACCTCGGTTGAATGTCGAGGTTCACTGCTGTAGGCGAACCTCGGTTGAATGTCGAGGTTGAATGTCGAGGTTGAATGTCGAGGTTGAATGTCGAGGTTGAATGTCGAGGTTCACTGCTGTAGGCGAACCTCGGTTGAATGTCGAGGTTGAATGTCGAGGTTGAATGTCGAGGTTCACTGCTGTAGGCGAACCTCGGTTGAATGTCGAGGTTCACTGCTGTAGGCGAACCTCGGTTGAATGTCGAGGTTGAATGTCGAGGTTGAATGTCGAGGTTGAATGTCGAGGTTGAATGTCGAGGTTCACTGCTGTAGGCGAACCTCGGTTGAATGTCGAGGTTCACTGCTGTAGGCGAACCTCGGTTGAATGTCGAGGTTCACTGCTGTAGGCGAACCTCGGTTGAATGTCGAGGTTGAATGTCGAGGTTGAATGTCGAGGTTGAATGTCGAGGTTGAATGTCGAGGTTCACTGCTGTAGGCGAACCTCGGTTGAATGTCGAGGTTCACTGCTGTAGGCGAACCTCGGTTGAATGTCGAGGTTCACTGCTGTAGGCGAACCTCGGTTGAATGTCGAGGTTGAATGTCGAGGTTGAATGTCGAGGTTGAATGTCGAGGTTGAATGTCGAGGTTGAATGTCGAGGTTGAATGTCGAGGTTGAATGTCGAGGTTCACTGCTGTAGGCGAACCTCGGTTGAATGTCGAGGTTGAATGTCGAGGTTCACTGCTGTAGGCGAACCTCGGTTGAATGTCGAGGTTCACTGCTGTAGGCGAACCTCGGTTGAATGTCGAGGTTGAATGTCGAGGTTCACTGCTGTAGGCGAACCTCGGTTGAATGTCGAGGTTCACTGCTGTAGGCGAACCTCGGTTGAATGTCGAGGTTGAATGTCGAGGTTGAATGTCGAGGTTGAATGTCGAGGTTGAATGTCGAGGTTGAATGTCGAGGTTGAATGTCGAGGTTCACTGCTGTAGGCGAACCTCGGTTGAATGTCGAGGTTGAATGTCGAGGTTCACTGCTGTAGGCGAACCTCGGTTGAATGTCGAGGTTCACTGCTGTAGGCGAACCTCGGTTGAATGTCGAGGTTCACTGCTGTAGGCGAACCTCGGTTGAATGTCGAGGTTCACTGCTGTAGGCGAACCTCGGTTGAATGTCGAGGTTGAATGTCGAGGTTGAATGTCGAGGTTGAATGTCGAGGTTGAATGTCGAGGTTGAATGTCGAGGTTGAATGTCGAGGTTGAATGTCGAGGTTGAATGTCGAGGTTCACTGCTGTAGGCGAACCTCGGTTGAATGTCGAGGTTGAATGTCGAGGTTGAATGTCGAGGTTGAATGTCGAGGTTGAATGTCGAGGTTCACTGCTGTAGGCGAACCTCGGTTGAATGTCGAGGTTCACTGCTGTAGGCGAACCTCGGTTGAATGTCGAGGTTGAATGTCGAGGTTGAATGTCGAGGTTGAATGTCGAGGTTCACTGCTGTAGGCGAACCTCGGTTGAATGCTGAGGTTGAATGTCGAGGTTCACTGCTGTAGGCGAACCTCGGTTGAATGCTGAGGTTGAATGTCGAGGTTCACTGCTGTAGGCGAACCTCGGTTGAATGTCGAGGTTGAATGTCGAGGTTGAATGTCGAGGTTCACTGCTGTAGGCGAACCTCGGTTGAATGTCGAGGTTGAATGTCGAGGTTGAATGTCGAGGTTGAATGTCGAGGTTCACTGCTGTAGGCGAACCTCGGTTGAATGTCGAGGTTGAATGTCGAGGTTGAATGTCGAGGTTGAATGTCGAGGTTGAATGTCGAGGTTGAATGTCGAGGTTGAATGTCGAGGTTGAATGTCGAGGTTGAATGTCGAGGTTGAATGTCGAGGTTGAATGTCGAGGTTGAATGTCGAGGTTGAATGTCGAGGTTCACTGCTGTAGGCGAACCTCGGTTGAATGTCGAGGTTCACTGCTGTAGGCGAACCTCGGTTGAATGTCGAGGTTCACTGCTGTAGGCGAACCTCGGTTGAATGTCGAGGTTCACTGCTGTAGGCGAACCTCGGTTGAATGTCGAGGTTCACTGCTGTAGGCGAACCTCGGTTGAATGTCGAGGTTGAATGTCGAGGTTGAATGTCGAGGTTGAATGTTGAGGTTGAATGTCGAGGTTCACTGCTGTAGGCGAACCTCGGTTGAATGTCGAGGTTGAATGTCGAGGTTCACTGCTGTAGGCGAACCTCGGTTGAATGTCGAGGTTCACTGCTGTAGGCGAACCTCGGTTGAATGTCGAGGTTGAATGTCGAGGTTGAATGTCGAGGTTGAATGTCGAGGTTCACTGCTGTAGGCGAACCTCGGTTGAATGTTGAGGTTGAATGTCGAGGTTCACTGCTGTAGGCGAACCTCGGTTGAATGTCGAGGTTCACTGCTGTAGGCGAACCTCGGTTGAATGTCGAGGTTCACTGCTGTAGGCGAACCTCGGTTGAATGTCGAGGTTCACTGCTGTAGGCGAACCTCGGTTGAATGTTGAGGTTGAATGTCGAGGTTCACTGCTGTAGGCGAACCTCGGTTGAATGTTGAGGTTGAATGTCGAGGTTCACTGCTGTAGGCGAACCTCGGTTGAATGTCGAGGTTCACTGCTGTAGGCGAACCTCGGTTGAATGTCGAGGTTCACTGCTGTAGGCGAACCTCGGTTGAATGTCGAGGTTGAATGTCGAGGTTCACTGCTGTAGGCGAACCTCGGTTGAATGTCGAGGTTCACTGCTGTAGGCGAACCTCGGTTGAATGTTGAGGTTGAATGTCGAGGTTCACTGCTGTAGGCGAACCTCGGTTGAATGTCGAGGTTGAATGTCGAGGTTGAATGTCGAGGTTCACTGCTGTAGGCGAACCTCGGTTGAATGTCGAGGTTGAATGTCGAGGTTCACTGCTGTAGGCGAACCTCGGTTGAATGTCGAGGTTGAATGTCGAGGTTGAATGTCGAGGTTGAATGTCGAGGTTCACTGCTACAGGCGAACCTCGGTTGAATGCTGAGGTTGAATGTCGAGGTTCACTGCTGTAGGCGAACCTCGGTTGAATGTCGAGGTTCACTGCTGTAGGCGAACCTCGGTTGAATGTCGAGGTTCACTGCTGTAGGCGAACCTTGGTTGAATGCTGAGGTTGAATGTCGAGGTTGAATGTCGAGGTTCACTGCTGTAGGCGAACCTCGGTTGAATGTCGAGATTCACTGCTGTAGGCGAACCTCGGTTGAATGTCGAGGTTGAATGTCGAGGTTCACTGCTGTAGGCGAACCTCGGTTGAATGTCGAGGTTCACTGCTGTAGGCGAACCTCGGTTGAATGTCGAGGTTGAATGTCGAGGTTCACTGCTGTAGGCGAACCTCGGTTGAATGTCGAGGTTCACTGCTGTAGGCGAACCTCGGTTGAATGCTGAGGTTGAATGTCGAGGTTCACTGCTGTAGGCGAACCTCGGTTGAATGTCGAGGTTCACTGCTGTAGGCGAACCTCGGTTGAATGTCGAGGTTCACTGCTGTAGGCGAACCTCGGTTGAATGTCGAGGTTGAATGTCGAGGTTGAATGTCGAGGTTGAATGTCGAGGTTGAATGTCGAGGTTCACTGCTGTAGGCGAACCTCGGTTGAATGTTGAGGTTGAATGTCGAGGTTCACTGCTGTAGGCGAACCTCGGTTGAATGTTGAGGTTGAATGTCGAGGTTCACTGCTGTAGGCGAACCTCGGTTGAATGTTGAGGTTGAATGTCGAGGTTCACTGCTGTAGGCGAACCTCGGTTGAATGTCGAGGTTCACTGCTGTAGTCGAACCTCGGTTGAATGTCGAGGTTCACTGCTGTAGGCGAACCTCGGTTGAATGTCGAGGTTCACTGCTGCAGGCGAACCTCGGTTGAATGCTGAGGTTGAATGTCGAGGCTCACTGCTGTAGGCGAACCTCGGTTGAATGTCGAGATTCACTGCTGTAGGCGAACCTCGGTTGAATGCTGAGGTTGAATGTCGAGGTTGAATGTCGAGGTTCACTGCTGTAGGCGAACCTCGGTTGAATGTCGAGGTTGAATGTCGAGGTTCACTGCTGTAGGCGAACCTCGGTTGAATGTCGAGGTTCACTGCTGTAGGCGAACCTCGGTTGAATGTTGAGGTTGAATGTCGAGGTTGAATGTCGAGGTTCACTGCTGTAGGCGAACCTCGGTTGAATGTCGAGGTTGAATGTCGAGGTTGAATGTCGAGGTTGAATGTCGAGGTTCACTGCTGTAGGCGAACCTCGGTTGAGTGTCGAGGTTCACTGCTGTAGGCGAACCTCGGTTGAATGTCGAGGTTCACTGCTGTAGGCGAACCTCGGTTGAATGTTGAGGTTGAATGTCGAGGTTCACTGCTGTAGGCGAACCTCGGTTGAATGTTGAGGTTGAATGTCGAGGTTCACTGCTGTAGGCGAACCTCGGTTGAATGTTGAGGTTGAATGTCGAGGTTCACTGCTGTAGGCGAACCTCGGTTGAATGTCGAGGTTGAATGTCGAGGTTCACTGCTGTAGGCGAACCTCGGTTGAATGTCGAGGTTGAATGTCGAGGTTGAATGTCGAGGTTGAATGTCGAGGTTGAATGTCGAGGTTCACTGCTGTAGGCGAACCTCGGTTGAATGTCGAGGTTGAATGTCGAGGTTGAATGTCGAGGTTGAATGTCGAGGTTGAATGTCGAGGTTGAATGTCGAGGTTGAATGTCGAGGTTGAATGTCGAGGTTGAATGTCGAGGTTCACTGCTGTAGGCGAACCTCGGTTGAGTGTCGAAGCCATTGCTTGGCGAACTGCATAGATATTCCACAGGAGATCGGTGTGGTCGGTAGATTCATGGCGAATCAGGAAAGGCGCCTTGGAAGCGGTGAAGTGGGTCTGAGATACTTAAAGGGTACGTTGATCTGAATGCAATGTTTTGGTGGAGAAACATGTCGATTGATGGGTTTGTGGACTCGATTATATGCGCGATCTAGATAGATCGGCGATCTACTACCGGTTATGTATTCGAATACATAGGGCTCGTTAGTTGACGATCGATGTTACAGCTACAGCGATACTTTTACTACAGAGGTCGGTATACGCCATGACGAGGAGTGAAGGAAGCATTGTGGTTGTGGGGTCTTCTAGATGATTTGGGGATTGAGCAAGAGAACGTGAACTTGTGGGCGCGACAAATGAGTACAATTCACTTGGCGAAGAATCAAGTTCATCATGCTCGTAATTGCATATCAATGTCGTATCATTTTGTGCGGGATGTCATAGAGGAAGGCGATATTTCTCTCATGATGGTACACACGAATGAGAATCCAAACAGACATGTTAACCAAGGTGGTCACAGTAGCAAGTTTAAGCATTGCTTGACTTGCTTCATATCAACCCGTGTTGATATGCCCAAGAGGGCATGACCCTTAGGGGCCGTGATGGGGTGATGTGAAGATTATATGGAGAATTGCAGAACTACGATTAGCTTGATCCCAGTTAGAGGGTACGTAGACAACCATGGTATAATGGTGCACCGGATTGACTGATTTGGCGATGGAGATCTCTAGTAACGCTCGCTGTTCTTCCGGTGTTTGTCCAAAATTTGAGGTTTATCAAATGATATACGAGGTGGAGAATTGTGAACGCGACGCGGAGGCCCGACGGTCGCGGCGACAAAAGCCACCCCAGCGCTTTGTCCTGCTGCAAAAAAAAAAAAAAGTTATTTCTTAATTCCTATAAATATGGAATTAAACCTAGGGTTTAGATGTTGAGTTTTGTGGGAGAAAAGCTAGGGTTTTGACGGCTAGAGAGAGAAAAGAGAGCTTGAGAGATTTTACAAGAGAGGTCAATTTCTTTTGGGTAAAAATCAAAGTTTTTTCTTTGGGATGAGCTTGTGGATTGTACAAGTCGCTTGTTCTTCTTCATAGTCAAATCTCCCTCACCCTCCCGTGGGACGAGGCAAGTTTGTCGAACCAATGAAATCTCGTGTTCTTTGCTGCTTGTCATTATCACAGAGTGTCCCTTGATTCACCAGATTGTTAAGAGGAAGAGTAGATATCTCACTTTGTTGGGATATTTTACTTTCTATTATTGTTTTCTTCGTGAAACGGAAATATATTCAGGGCCTTCTCTCAGGTGATATCGCTTCCGCGGCGTGTGGGCGTGACCCCGCATCCCAACACCGTGACCATCTAATCATTTGTCAACATCTTCAGATTTCTTAATAATTCAACGGAAGTCGGAATTTTGCAACATAAATTAGCACAATCAATCATGTTTTGGCTATTACATATGTAGCCTAAACACGAATGTATAATGTGGTTATTTTTCAATTATCAAAGAAGTAAATTTTAAACACAAAATAAAAACTTAAGGTGTAAACATCACTTCTACTTAGCCGAGACTGAGATACAAGTGAAACAGTGAGGAACAAAGTAATTTCATGGGTACTCTATTTGATAGTTACTAAAGTTAATCTATTTCCTTCTCTAGTAGGGAATTTGATAGTTAGTCCTTGTTGTCCTGAGCTTCACAGACGGAGAAATTATAATGGAAGATTGACCGAATTTGTAATTTCATGGTTTTCTTAAGCAGTAAATATGAAATCCAACGATTCAAAAACATTCAAAATTGAGACAAAGAATGAAGATGGAAAAGAACCTGGACACATATCGGGACAAGTCCCGAGGAAATTAGGAACGTCTGAGATTGGATCGGTTTGAGAACGAGATCTCCAATTGTTGGGTGAAGAGGAAGAGGAAGAGGAAGAGGAAGAGGAGGGAGTTGTTGTCATTCGCTGAAACCCCAGCTCTTTGCGATTGCTGCTCTGAATCTTTCCATGCTTCTCTCTCTCGCCTTGCTGGTCTTTTCTTATTATAAGATCAACCTGAAGCCCGAAGATTTTACCTATAGGTTATTAACATTTTCTGAGAGAGTCCAAATAAATAAATAAATAAATAAATAAAAAGTATTCAATGATCGATGCTCTCAAATTTGTAAATAAGGAAAAGAAAAATCCTATATTTCTACGTGCAATGCACGTGTTACATGTAGGATAAGATAAATTAATCAATCAAACCCAACGAAATTCGGTGGAAGAAGTAGAGAGTCCAAGTCCTCCCTCAAAGACTCCAATCCTTCGTCTCCACATGTATTATTATTTGTTACTCTCTCTCAAAAGTCTCCAGCTGTCTTTTTTATTATAACTTATTATCCCTGTCTTCCTTATAATAGAGCATCCACCTCCCACTTTGATGCTGTGCCTGCTGCCGCCGCCGCCGCCTCCTTCTCTTATCAAGGTGCCTCCTTCCATCTTTTTCTCTTTGCTATAATTCTTCACAGGTGAACGAATCCTCATAGTCTTCTCTTTGAAATTAGTACTTGCAACCCTTTTATTTTATTTTTTAGTTTTGTTACTACCTTTTTCCCCGTTGCTAGATCTGTTTCCGGGTATTTTTCTGTGATATTTGAAAGTTTCCATTTTTTTCTTACCAGTTTCTCATGCTCAGTTATATGCGATCTTTCTCATGTTGAGAATTCTCATAGTTTCGAATCTTTTAGATTTCTAGATTTTAATTCACCGAGTATTACAAGCTTGATTATTGTTAGCGCTGTGATTCTGTAACTTTTCCTTTTAATTTATTCAGACCCAGCCGATTCCTGCACTTATTTTGGAAACATTTGGGGTTTATTTGATCTGTCTCTCTTGCTATGAAATTACTTCACATCCAGCTGATATGTGCACATATTTTGCAAGAATTGGGGTTTATTTCATCTGCGACATCTGAAAAAATTCAATCTTTTAACTACCAATTTTTTATCTCAATCCATGCGATCTGCTCTTATGTTCTCTCTCATTCATGTCTTTGTATAATTTATCCCATCTTGTTATTAGCATCGAATTCTCCCTTTGATTTTCACCATAATTTGAATCAAACTCGATGAGAATTCTTCGCAGGTGAATCCTCTGTAGAGATCACAGAGTTCCCTTTGAAAATTATTACATGCAATCCTTTTAGATTTTTTAATAAAACTTTTCTATAAATTTTGTAATTAGATTTACCCATTTTCTGGATCTGTTTCTGGGAATTTCTTGTGGACTTCGATTTGTTTCAAAGTAGATGTTAATTGCTATTCTTCAGGATTTTGTGGCTAAATCTGAAATTATTATATGCAACAACATGGATTTTAGCTGATCCGTTAAATCTGAAAGTTCCAATTCGAAGGGCCACTTGAGTCGTTTATGTTTTTAGTACCAATTTATCATGTTGAGCCTTATAAAATCTATTTCTGTAACAGAGAATTTCCGATTCAAAGGGTACCTTTAATCTTCTTGACTGAGCATTAGAATGTCGAGTGGTAGAAGCACACACTGGTGCCATAGATGCATGAGAGCAGTCCATCTCTGCCACCAGGACACTCTTCGTTGCCCCCATTGTAGTTCAGGCTTTGTTCAAGAACTCGATAATCATGCTGATACGATGGGGTTATTGCCGAATTAATGAGCCGGAGGATTGGGTCTAGGAGAAGGAATCATGATACAGGTCCTTGGTTAGTTTTTCAAGGCCACGGTTTTGATGATCGACCCTTTGGTGTGCTCTTCAATGAAGGTCCAGGACTAGGAATACGCCGTGGCAATTCTGCCGACTACTTTGTGGGCCCAGGACTTGATGATCTGATCGAGCAACTGACACAGAACGATAGAGGTGGGCCATCACTGCTCCTCAGTCATCAATTGATGCTATGCCCAATGTGACGATCGGAGAGAGGAATTTAAGGAGTGGTGATTCTCACTGCCCTATTTGCAAGGAGAATTTTGATTTGGGGTCTAAAGCTCGAGATGCCTTGTAAGCATTTGTACCACTCTGATTGCATTGTGCCGTGGCTTGAGCAGCATAATTCTTGCCCGTGTCGTTGTGAGATGTCATCGAATGGTGGTAGGAAGAGAGGTGGAAGGAGCCGTAGGAGGAGGAATTTGTTTTCTTTCTTGTGGCCTTTTTGCTCATCTAGCTCGGGTTCAAGTTCTTGACCGAGTGAGACTTGAGGAAGCGATTCTTCTGCTGCTGAGTCTGGACAGACTTCTCACTAATTCGTATTGTTTCTCTGTCCTTGTTGATATTTAAGCACGCTTTCATTGTAAGTGTTTTAAGATCTAGGCAACTCAGTGAGCTTTATATAAGAGGGAAAAAGTATCGTAGTTTGTTGTTCATATACTATGTTATGTAAATGTTGACATGTCCTTGGATTGAAAGCGCAATAAGCTTAGTTTGCATATCCTCGGAACCTTTACAGGGATTGTGCGTGATCAAGTTTTGGGAATGTTATATTTATTTTGCAAAAGATAAGCTTTCTATATTTGTGGCTTACATTTTACATCACAGAATCAAAAGGCTTTTTGGGAGTGCAAACTCTCTATGGCATAGCTTTCTTTGATGAATTACCGTGCATCTTTTTGGATGATATCTTTGAGCGGTGACATTTCTAACCCATCAAAGTAACACTGGCACCTATGAAGTTATAGTGTTGCAAACCAGTGTGTCATCCCATGCTCGACCTTGCTCGAGTAATCATCTTGGTTCTGATGCCGATTCGTTTTGGTAATGAGTGGTGCTCGCATCTACAAGGTGTTAATAATAGACTGAGATCACTTTGGAAGAGAGTTTTAGTGATATAATTGCACTGATTTGGAAGGTTAATTATCATCCATAGAACCAAACTGACGTGCAATGGTCAGGAAACTTAATCTATTACATGTTCTCCATATTTCTCATGTATTATTTGCAAGCATCTCTCTCTATATATTGCTTATTTCACATATGCGTGCACACTTGCTCCACCTTTACCCTACAGTTGAGACCCACGAAAGTCCCTTTAGCTCTCTCAAGCATCACATATTTGCTCATATTGATTTTGTGGAGAGAATCTTGCTTGATAGCCAGCGAGGTTTACTTTATTCCACATAAGCCACGAGGCTTGGTTGGATGTTTTCGTGTTGGAATCTGATTCTTTGCTCTTTTTAGATTTTCAAGGATTTGCTAGTGAAATTTCTGGTATTCTCTCATCTTGCTGGTGTGTTCAGAACAAATACAAAGTAGAGATAAAAGTGGTCATATTCCCTTGTTGAATAAAGTTCCGTGATTCATAAAATAAACATTACTTGCCCTGGCTTTCCCATTTTATCTCCAACAAGAATTACATACAACTAGTGCTCAATAGCAGTGTAAAATGTGGAAGTGGAACAGACCCAGTCAACAAGTCAGCTCAGAGATGATCTTTTCATGCCTCCTGAATCTAACTAGGGTTTCTATTTGGCCAAAATTTGAGGTTTATCAAATGATATACGAGGTGGAGAATTGTGAGCATGCGTGAGGGGCCCATACAGTCGATGCGAGACACAAAGCCCCGCGTTTTGTCTGTAGCGAAAATAAAAAAGAAAGTTATTTCTTAATTCCTATAAATATGGAATTAAACCTAGGGTTTAGATGTTGAGTTTTGTGGGAGAAAAAGCTAGGGTTTTGACGGCTAGAGAGAGAAAAGAGAGCTTGGAGATTTTACAAGAGAGGTCAATTTCTTTTGGGTAAAAATCAAAGTTTTTTCTTTGGGATGAGCTTGTGGATTGTACAAGTCGCTTGTTCTTCTTCATAGTCAAATCTCCCTCCCCTCCAGTGGGCGTAGGCAAGTTTGTCCGGTAAATCTCGATGTCTTCGTTTTTCGTGTATTGTTTATGTTTGTAGGTTCCTGATTGATCTTTGTACTGTTAAAGGAAGAGTAGATATCTCACTTTGTTGGGATATTTTACTTTCTATTATTGTTTTCTTCGTGAAGCGAAATATATTCGGGCCTTCTCGGGTGATATCGCTTAGCGGCGTGTGGGCGTGACCCGCATCCCAACACCGTGACCATCTAATCATTTGTCAACATCTTCAGATTTCTTAATAATTCAACGGAAGTCGGAATTTTGCAACATAAATTAGCACAATCAATCATGTTTTGGCTATTACATATGTAGCCTAAACACGAATGTATAATGTGGTTATTTTTCAATTATCAAAGAAGTAAATTTTAAACACAAAATAAAAAACTTAAGGTGTAAACATCACTTCTACTTAGCCGAGACTGAGATACAAGTGAAACAGTGAGGAACAAAGTAATTTCATGGGTACTCTATTTGATAGTTACTAAAGTTAATCTATTTCCTTCTCTAGTAGGGAATTTGATAGTTAGTCCTTGTTGTCCTGAGCTTCACAGACGGAGAAATTATAATGGAAGATTGACCGAATTTGTAATTTCATGGTTTTCTTAAGCAGTAAATATGAAATCCAACGATTCAAAACATTCAAAATTGAGACAAAGAATGAAGATGGAAAAGAACCTGGACACATATCGGGACAAGTCCCGAGGAAATTAGGAACGTCTGAGATTGGATCGGTTTGAGAACGAGATCTCCAATTGTTGGGTGAAGAGGAAGAGGAAGAGGAAGAGGAAGAGGAGGGAGTTGTTGTCATTCGCTGAAACCCCAGCTCTTTGCGATTGCTGCTCTGAATCTTTTCCATGCTTCTCTCTCTCGCCTTGCTGGGTCTTTTCTTATTATAAGATCAACCTGAAGCCCGAAGATTTTACCTATAGGTTATTAACATTTTCTGAGAGAGTCCAAATAAATAAATAAATAAATAAATAAAAAGTATTCAATGATCGATGCTCTCAAATTTGTAAATAAGGAAAAGAAAAATCCCCATATTTCTCACGTGCAATGCACGTGTTACATGTAGGATAAGATAAATTAATCAATCAAACCCAACGAAATTCGCGGTGGAAGAAGAGTAGAGAGTCCAAGTCCTCCCCTCAAAGACTCCAATCCTTCGTCTCCACATGTATTATTATTATTTGTTACTCTCTCTCTCTCTCTCAAAAGTCTCCAGCTGTCTTTTTATTATAACTTATTATCCCTGTCTTCCTTATAATAGAGCATCCATTCTCCCACTTTGATGCTGTGCCTGCTGCTGCCGCCGCCGCCTCCTTCTCTTATCAAGGTGCCTCCCCTTCCATCTTTTTCTCTTTGCTATAATTCTTCACAGGTGAACGAATCCTCATAGTTTCTCTTCTCTTTGAAATTAGTACTTGCAACCCTTTTTATTTTTATTTTTAGTTTTGTTACTACCTTTTTCCCCGTTGCTAGATCTGTTTCCGGGTATTTTTCTGTGATATTTGAAAGTTTCCATCTTTTTTCTTACCAGTTTCTCATGCTCAGTTATATGCGATCTTTCTCATGTTGAGAATTCCTCATAGTTTCGAATCTTTTAGATTTCTAGATTTTAATTCACCGAGTATTACAAGCTTGATTATTGTTAGCGCTGTGATTCTGTAACTTTTCCTTTTAATTTATTCAGACCCAGCCGATTCCTGCACTTATTTTGGAAACATTTGGGGTTTATTTGATCTGTCTCTCTTGCTATGAAATTACTTCACATCCAGCTGATATGTGCACATATTTTGCAAGAATTGGGGTTTATTTCATCTGCGACATCTGAAAAATTCAATCTTTTAACTACCAATTTTTTATCTCAATCCATGCGATCTGCTTCTTATGTTCTCTCTCATTCATGTCTTTGTATAATTTATCCCATCTTGTTATTAGCATCGAATTCTCCTTTGATTTTCACCATAATTTGAATCAAACTCGATGAGAATTCTTCGCAGGTGAATCCTCTGTAGAGATCACAGAGTTCCTTTGAAAATTATTACATGCAATCCTTTTAGATTTTTTAATAAAACTTTTCTATAAATTTTGTAATTAGATTTACCCATTTTCTGGATCTGTTTCTGGGAATTTCTTGTGGACTTCGATTTGTTTCAAAGTAGATGTTAATTGCTATTCTTCAGGATTTTGTGGCTAAATCTGAAATTATTATATGCAACAACATGGATTTTAGCTGATCCGTTAAATCTGAAAGTTCCAATTCGAAGGGCCACTTGAGTCGTTTATGTTTTTAGTACCAATTTATCATGTTGAGCCTTATAAAATCTATTTCTGTAACAGAGAATTTCCGATTCAAAGGGTACCTTTAATCTTCTTGACTGAGCATTAGAATGTCGAGTGGTAGAAGCACACACTGGTGCCATAGATGCATGAGAGCAGTCCATCTCTGCCACCAGGACACTCTTCGTTGCCCCATTGTAGTTCAGGCTTTGTTCAAGAACTCGATAATAATCCGTTGATACGATGGGGGTTATTGCGAATTAATGAGCGGAGGATTGGGTCTAGGAGAAGGAATCATGATACAGGTCCTTGGTTAGTTTTCAAGGCCACGGTTTTGATGATCGACCCTTTGGTGTGCTCTTCAATGAAGGTCCAGGACTAGGAATACGCCGTGGCAATTCTGCCGACTACTTTGTGGGCCCAGGACTTGATGATCTGATCGAGCAACTGACACAGAACGATAGAGGTGGGCCACATCTGCTCCTCAGTCATCAATTGATGCTATGCCCAATGTGACGATCGGAGAGAGGAATTTAAGGAGTGGTGATTCTCACTGCCCTATTTGCAAGGAGAATTTTGATTTGGGGTCTAAAGCTCGAGATGCCTTGTAAGCATTTGTACCACTCTGATTGCATTGTGCGTGGCGAGCAGCATAATTCTTGCCCGGTGTGTCGTTGTGAGATGTCATCGAATGGTGGTAGGAAGAGAGGTGGAAGGAGCAGGAGGAGGAATTTGTTTTCTTTCTTGTGGCCTTTTGCTCATCTAGCTCGGGTTCAAGTTCTTGACCGAGTGAGACTTGAGGAAGCGATTCTTCTGCTGCTGAGTCTGGACAGACTTCTCACTAATTCGTATTGTTTCTCTGTCCTTGTTGATATTTAAGCACGCTTTCATTGTAAGTGTTTTAAGATCTAGGCAACTCAGTGAGCTTTATATAAGAGGGAAAAAGTATCGTAGTTTGTTGTTCATATACTATGTTATGTAAATGTTGACATGTCCTTGGATTGAAAGCGCAATAAGCTTAGTTTGCATATCCTCGGAACCTTTACAGGGATTGTGCGTGATCAAGTTTTGGGAATGTTATATTTATTTTGCAAAGATAAGCTTTCTATATTTGTGGCTTACATTTTACATCACAGAATCAAAAGGCTTTTGGGAGTGCAAACTCTCTATGGCATAGCTTTCTTTGATGAATTACCGTGCATCTTTTGGATGATATCTTTGGAGCGGTGACATTTCTAATCAAAGTAACACTGGCACCTATGAAGTTATAGTGTTGCAAACCAGTGTGTCATCCCATGCTCGACCTTGCTCGAGTAATCATCTTGGTTCTGATGCCGATTCGTTTTGGTAATGAGTGGTGAATGAGTGGTGCTCGCATCTACAAGGTGTTAATAATAGACTGAGATCACTTTGGAAGAGTTTTAGTGATATAATTGCACTGATTTGGAAGGTTAATTATCATCCATAGAACCAAACTGACGTGCAATGGTCAGGAAACTTAATCTATTACATGTTCTCCATATTTCTCATGTATTATTTGCAAGCATCTCTCTCTATATATTGCTTATTTCACATATGCGTGCACACTTGCTCCACCTTTACCCTACAGTTGAGACCCACGAAAGTCCCTTTAGCTCTCTCAAGCATCACATATTTGCTCATATTGATTTTGTGGAGAGAATCTTGCTTGATAGCCAGCGAGGTTTACTTTATTCCACATAAGCCACGAGACTTGGTTGGATGTTTTCGTGTTGGAATCTGATTCTTTGCTCTTTTTTTAGATTTTCAAGGATTTGCTAGTGAAATTTCTGGTATTCTCTCATCTTGCTGGTGTGTTCAGAACAAATACAAAGTAGAGATAAAAGTGGTCATATTCCCTTGTTGAAGAAAGTTCCGTGATTCATAAAATAAACATTACTTGCCCTGGCTTTCCCATTTTATCTCCAACAAGAATTACATACAACTAGTGCTCAATAGCAGTGTAAAATGTGGAAGTGGAACAAACCCAGTCAACAAGTCAGCTCAGAGATGATCTTTTTCATGCCTCCTGAATCTAAACTAGGGTTTCTATTTGGCCTTCAGATCACTGTCATCTCAGGAAAAATAGAAACAATCAGCATGTAGCTTCCCCATAAGATCATCATACTTTTCTAAACTAAAAAGGAAATTAATTGGCAAGAAGAGTCTCAATTTTTATTGAAGAAATGCGGTCAGCTTAGAGCCAAAAAAAAGGCTTTACAGTACTAATTCAATCACAATCCATGACCTAAGAGCATAAAACATTTCAAAAGGAATTAAAGACCAAGATCGCGGCATATGTCTTGCAGTCTTTGAACTTCAGCTTGCTACTTTAAAGTTCTGCAGGAGTGTTCACATTTGATTTGAATCGACACGGTCATCACTTCTGCTGGAGAGTCAACATGCGAATGGTCACGATTCGACATCTGAATCATCACAATGATCAACATTTGAGCGACATTTGAATCAGCATGATCATCAGCTTGAGAGCTGACATTTGAATTGGCAGGATCATCAACTTCTGAAGAAGGCTTGACATTTGAATCTGCAAGACTATCAGCTTGTGCAGGAGGCTTGACAGTTGAATTGGCAGGATCGTCGCCTTTTGCAGGATCGTCGCCTTTTGCAGGAGGCTTGACCGTTGAATTTAGAGGACTGACGACTTTTGCTGGAGGGTCAACATTTGAACCATCACGACGATCAACTTGTGCTGGAGTCTCAACATTTGGATCATCCCGATCAGCAACTTCTGCAGCGGCATTTGAATCATCACAACCATCCGCAGCAACATCGACTTCTGCAAGAGGGCCGACACTTGGATCATCGAGATGGTCGACTTCTGCAAGCGGGTTGACATTTGGATCAGCGTGAAGTTGATCATCAAATTGTGCAGGATGATTGCCTTCTGCAGGAGTGTCGACATTTGAGCCATCAAGGTCACCAATTTCTGCAGTGACGTTTGGATCAGCGGGGCGATCAACTTGGTCGCCATCTGGATCATCATGAGAATCAACTTGTGCAGGAGCTTGTCGATCAAATAACCACACTATGCAGCTGCAGAATCTCCCTACACAAAATTTCCAACTCTCACATACTAATACATGCAGTCTCAAGAAGTTACACCCAATAAATCAAATAAAAAGCATACAAGAAATTTAAAGAAACCCTTACCCTCCCTGCAAGTTTGTCGAACCAATGTAAATCTCGTCTTTGTCGTTTTTGTCGTGTATTGGCTATTGTTTGTAGGTTCCTTGATTCAAATCTCGGTGCATCTTAAGAGGAAGAGTAGATATCTCACTTTGTTGGGATATTTTACTTTCTATTATTGTTTTCTTCGTGAAACGGAAATATATTCGTATCTTCTCTCGTGATATCGCCCGGCGGTGGGCGTGACCCCGCATCCCAACACCGTGACCATCTAATCATTTGTCAACATCTTCAGATTTCTTAATAATTCAACGGAAGTCGGAATTTTGCAACATAAATTAGCACAATCAATCATGTTTTGGCTATTACATATGTAGCCTAAACACGAATGTATAATGTGGTTATTTTTCAATTATCAAAGAAGTAAATTTTAAACACAAAATAAAAAACTTAAGGTGTAAACATCACTTCTACTTAGCCGAGACTGAGATACAAGTGAAACAGTGAGGAACAAAGTAATTTCATGGGTACTCTATTTGATAGTTACTAAAGTTAATCTATTTCCTTCTCTAGTAGGGAATTTGATAGTTAGTCCTTGTTGTCCTGAGCTTCACAGACGGAGAAATTATAATGGAAGATTGACCGAATTTGTAATTTCATGGTTTTCTTAAGCAGTAAATATGAAATCCAACGATTCAAAACATTCAAAATTGAGACAAAGAATGAAGATGGAAAAGAACCTGGACACATATCGGGACAAGTCCCGAGGAAATTAGGAACGTCTGAGATTGGATCGGTTTGAGAACGAGATCTCCAATTGTTGGGTGAAGAGGAAGAGGAAGAGGAAGAGGAAGAGGAGGGAGTTGTTGTCATTCGCTGAAACCCCAGCTCTTTGCGATTGCTGCTCTGAATCTTTTCCATGCTTCTCTCTCTCGCCTTGCTGGGTCTTTTCTTATTATAAGATCAACCTGAAGCCCGAAGATTTTACCTATAGGTTATTAACATTTTCTGAGAGAGTCCAAATAAATAAATAAATAAATAAATAAAAAGTATTCAATGATCGATGCTCTCAAATTTGTAAATAAGGAAAAGAAAAATCCCCATATTTCTCACGTGCAATGCACGTGTTACATGTAGGATAAGATAAATTAATCAATCAAACCCAACGAAATTCGCGGTGGAAGAAGAGTAGAGAGTCCAAGTCCTCCCCTCAAAGACTCCAATCCTTCGTCTCCACATGTATTATTATTATTTGTTACTCTCTCTCTCTCTCTCAAAAGTCTCCAGCTGTCTTTTTTTATTATAACTTATTATCCCTGTCTTCCTTATAATAGAGCATCCAATTCTCCCACTTTGATGCTGTGCCTGCTGCCGCCGCCGCCGCCTCCTTCTCTTATCAAGGTGCCTCCCCTTCCATCTTTTTTCTTTGCTATAATTCTTCACAGGTGAACGAATCCTCATAGTTTCTCTTCTCTTTGAAATTAGTACTTGCAACCCTTTTTATTTTATTTTTTTAGTTTTGTTACTACCTTTTTCCCCGTTGCTAGATCTGTTTCCGGGTATTTTTCTGTGATATTTGAAAGTTTCCATCTTTTTTCTTACCAGTTTCTCATGCTCAGTTATATGCGATCTTTCTCATGTTGAGAATTCCTCATAGTTTCGAATCTTTTAGATTTCTAGATTTTAATTCACCGAGTATTACAAGCTTGATTATTGTTAGCGCTGTGATTCTGTAACTTTTCCTTTTAATTTATTCAGACCCAGCCGATTCCTGCACTTATTTTGGAAACATTTGGGGGGTTTATTTGATCTGTCTCTCTTGCTATGAAATTACTTCACATCCAGCTGATATGTGCACATATTTTGCAAGAATTGGGGTTTATTTCATCTGCGACATCTGAAAAAATTCAATCTTTTAACTACCAATTTTTTATCTCAATCCATGCGATCTGCTTCTTATGTTCTCTCTCATTCATGTCTTTGTATAATTTATCCCATCTTGTTATTAGCATCGAATTCTCCCTTTGATTTTCACCATAATTTGAATCAAACTCGATGAGAATTCTTCGCAGGTGAATCCTCTGTAGAGATCACAGAGTTCCCTTTGAAAATTATTACATGCAATCCTTTTTAGATTTTTTTAATAAAACTTTTCTATAAATTTTGTAATTAGATTTACCCATTTTCTGGATCTGTTTCTGGGAATTTCTTGTGGACTTCGATTTGTTTCAAAGTAGATGTTAATTGCTATTCTTCAGGATTTTGTGGCTAAATCTGAAATTATTATATGCAACAACATGGATTTTAGCTGATCCGTTAAATCTGAAAGTTCCAATTCGAAGGGCCACTTGAGTCGTTTATGTTTTTTAGTACCAATTTATCATGTTGAGCCTTATAAAATCTATTTCTGTAACAGAGAATTTCCGATTCAAAGGGTACCTTTAATCTTCTTGACTGAGCATTAGAATGTCGAGTGGTAGAAGCACACACTGGTGCCATAGATGCATGAGAGCAGTCCATCTCTGCCACCAGGACACTCTTCGTTGCCCCCATTGTAGTTCAGGCTTTGTTCAAGAACTCGATAATAATCACGTTGATACGATGGGGGTTATTGCCGAATTAATGAGCCGGAGGATTGGGTCTAGGAGAAGGAATCATGATACAGGTCCTTGGTTAGTTTTTCAAGGCCACGGTTTTGATGATCGACCCTTTGGTGTGCTCTTCAATGAAGGTCCAGGACTAGGAATACGCCGTGGCAATTCTGCCGACTACTTTGTGGGCCCAGGACTTGATGATCTGATCGAGCAACTGACACAGAACGATAGAGGTGGGCCACCGCCTGCTCCTCAGTCATCAATTGATGCTATGCCCAATGTGACGATCGGAGAGAGGAATTTAAGGAGTGGTGATTCTCACTGCCCTATTTGCAAGGAGAATTTTGATTTGGGGTCTAAAGCTCGAGAGATGCCTTGTAAGCATTTGTACCACTCTGATTGCATTGTGCCGTGGCTTGAGCAGCATAATTCTTGCCCGGTGTGTCGTTGTGAGATGTCATCGAATGGTGGTAGGAAGAGAGGTGGAAGGAGCCGTAGGAGGAGGAATTTGTTTTCTTTCTTGTGGCCTTTTTGCTCATCTAGCTCGGGTTCAAGTTCTTGACCGAGTGAGACTTGAGGAAGCGATTCTTCTGCTGCTGAGTCTGGACAGACTTCACTAATTGTATTGTTTCTCTGTCCTTGTTGATATTTAAGCACGCTTTCATTGTAAGTGTTTTAAGATCTAGGCAACTCAGTGAGCTTTATATAAGAGGGAAAAAGTATCGTAGTTTGTTGTTCATATACTATGTTATGTAAATGTTGACATGTCCTTGGATTGAAAGCGCAATAAGCTTAGTTTGCATATCCTCGGAACCTTTACAGGGATTGTGCGTGATCAAGTTTTGGGAATGTTATATTTATTTTGCAAAAGATAAGCTTTCTATATTTGTGGCTTACATTTTACATCACAGAATCAAAAGGCTTTTTGGGAGTGCAAACTCTCTATGGCATAGCTTTCTTTGATGAATTACCGTGCATCTTTTTTGGATGATATCTTTGGAGCGGTGACATTTCTAACCCATCAAAGTAACACTGGCACCTATGAAGTTATAGTGTTGCAAACCAGTGTGTCATCCCATGCTCGACCTTGCTCGAGTAATCATCTTGGTTCTGATGCCGATTCGTTTTGGTAATGAGTGGTGAATGAGTGGTGCTCGCATCTACAAGGTGTTAATAATAGACTGAGATCACTTTGGAAGAGAGTTTTAGTGATATAATTGCACTGATTTGGAAGGTTAATTATCATCCATAGAACCAAACTGACGTGCAATGGTCAGGAAACTTAATCTATTACATGTTCTCCATATTCATGTATTATTTGCAAGCATCTCTCTCTATATATTGCTTATTTCACATATGCGTGCACACTTGCTCCACCTTTACCCTACAGTTGAGACCCACGAAAGTCCCTTTAGCTCTCTCAAGCATCACATATTTGCTCATATTGATTTTGTGGAGAGAATCTTGCTTGATAGCCAGCGAGGTTTACTTTATTCCACATAAGCCACGAGGCTTGGTTGGATGTTTTCGTGTTGGAATCTGATTCTTTGCTCTTTTTTTAGATTTTCAAGGATTTGCTAGTGAAATTTCTGGTATTCTCTCATCTTGCTGGTGTGTTCAGAACAAATACAAAGTAGAGATAAAAGTGGTCATATTCCCTTGTTGAATAAAGTTCCGTGATTCATAAAATAAACATTACTTGCCCTGGCTTTCCCATTTTATCTCCAACAAGAATTACATACAACTAGTGCTCAATAGCAGTGTAAAATGTGGAAGTGGAACAGACCCAGTCAACAAGTCAGCTCAGAGATGATCTTTTTCATGCCTCCTGAATCTAACTAGGGTTTCTATTTGGCCTTCAGATCACTGTAATCTCAGGAAAAATAGAAACAATCAGCATGTAGCTTCCCATAAGATCATCATCACTTTTCTAACTAAAAGGAAATTAATTGGCAAGAACAGTCTCAATTTTTATTGAAGAACAGCAGTCAGCTCAGAGCCAAAAAAAAAAAAAAAGGATTTACAGTACTAATTCAATCACAATCCATGACCTAAGAGCATAAAAGATTTCAAAAGGAATTAAAGACCAAGATCACGGCATTATGTCTTGTAGTCTTTGAACTTCAGCTTGCTACTTTAAAGTTCTGCAGGAGTGTTCACATTTGATTTGAATCGACACGGTCATCACTTCTGCTGGAGAGTCAACATGCGAATGGTCACGATTCGACATCTGAATCATCACAATGATCAACATTTGCAGCGACATTTGAATCAGCATGATCATCAGCTTGAGAGCTGACATTTGAATTGGCAGGATCATCAACTTCTGAAGAAGGCTTGACATTTGAATCTGCAAGACTATCAGCTTTTGCAGGAGGCTTGACAGTTGAATTGGCAGGATCGTCGCCTTTTGCAGGAGGCTTGACAGTTGAATTGGCAGGACTGACGACTTTTGCTGGAGGGTCAACATTTGAACCATCACGACGATCAACTTGTGCTGGAGTCTCAACATTTGGATCATCCCGATCAGCAACTTCTGCAGCGGCATTTGAATCATCACAACCATCCGCAGCAACATCGACTTCTGCAAGAGGGCCGACACTTGGATCATCGAGATGGTCGACTTCTGCAAGCGGGTTGACATTTGGATCAGCGTGAAGTTGATCATCAAATTGTGCAGGATGATTGCCTTCTGCAGGAGTGTCGACATTTGAGCCATCAAGGTCACCAATTTCTGCAGTGACGCTTGGATCAGCGGGTGATCAACTTGGTCGCCATCTGGATCATCATGAGAATCAACTTGTGCAGGAGCTTGTCGATCAAATAACCACACTATGCAGCTGCAGAATCTCCCTACACAAAATTTCCAACTCTCACATACTAATACATGCAGTCTCAAGAAGTTACACTCAATAAATCAAATAAAAAGCATACAAGAAATTTAAAGAAACCCTTGCCATATTTGGCAATGTGGTTGACCCAGGAAGGGATCTGATTACCCGTTAGGGTGGCAGAGAGGAGGTCCGAGAAACCGTTGCTGTTGTTGTGAACGGTGTCGTACATGTTGCGGGGAAACCTGCTCTTCAGTTCTTCTACAGCTGCGGCGACCCGATATTCTAGTTGTATGAAAGTTACTTGAAATTTATTATTAGCGTGCCGTTGTTCACTTCATCTCGATATGAAAAGTTAAGAAAGGTAAATAATTACCATTATATTATTAATGAGGTAATGGGAGAGACGGCGCGAGAGAATGAGTGAGCAAGAGACTCAGCAAGTGGTAGGGTCGACGAAAAAAAATAGCAAGCAATCATGGTCCAAGCAATAGCTAACATGAGTGTATGGTTGAGGGCTTAACTTAAATCACAGAGAACGCCTGAGACAAAGAGGAGAAAACACTCGTTGATAGGGGAATTAATTAACTGAGCTGCCACGAGTCCAGTGGGAGGCGATCAGCTTCTCGTTCGGAACAGCTGGGTCTTTAAACCCGTTAAGAAAAATGCAATAACACTGATCATATGCGGATAATATTGCTTATATAATTCATACTTAGAGATAATAACAATCTCCCAAAGAGTATGAGGTAATGAAGATAGTGATTCAAGGTGGTCTGCCAACAACAATGGTATGCCATAATAGGAGAAGGTATATATGCTGCCACCTCAACATGCAAAGGCTCGCAGCCCATCACCATGTTTGTCATTATCCCTGAAATAACTTCCAAGGCTATGTATGTTTATATCGAAATACCAAGATTTCCAAACGAAAGAGTGATGCCAAGGTAGTTTTCCTCTTTTTATACAGAGGCTCCAATCCTTCGTCTCCACATGTATTATTATTATTTGTTACTCTCTCAAAAGTCTCCAGCTGTCTTTTTATTATAACTTATTATCCCTGTCTTCCTTATAATAGAGCATCCAATTCTCCCACTTTGATGCTGTGCCTGCTGCCGCCGCCGCCGCCTCCTTCTCTTATCAGGTGCCTCCCCTTCCATCTTTTTCTCTTTGCTATAATTCTTCACAGGTGAACGAATCCTCATAGTTTCTCTTCTCTTTGAAATTAGTACTTGCAACCCTTTTATTTTATTTTTAGTTTTGTTACTACCTTTTTCCCGTTGCTAGATCTGTTTCCGGGTATTTTTCTGTGATATTTGAAAGTTTCCATCTTTTTTCTTACCAGTTTCTCATGCTCAGTTATATGCGATCTTTCTCATGTTGAGAATTCCTCATAGTTTCGAATCTTTTAGATTTCTAGATTTTAATTCACCGAGTATTACAAGCTTGATTATTGTTAGCGCTGTGATTCTGTAACTTTTCCTTTTAATTTATTCAGACCCAGCCGATTCCTGCACTTATTTTGGAAACATTTGGGGTTTATTTGATCTGTCTCTCTTGCTATGAAATTACTTCACATCCAGCTGATATGTGCACATATTTTGCAAGAATTGGGGTTTATTTCATCTGCGACATCTGAAAAAATTCAATCTTTTAACTACCAATTTTTTATCTCAATCCATGCGATCTGCTTCTTATGTTCTCTCTCATTCATGTCTTTGTATAATTTATCCCATCTTGTTATTAGCATCGAATTCTCCCTTTGATTTTCACCATAATTTGAATCAAACTCGATGAGAATTCTTCGCAGGTGAATCCTCTGTAGAGATCACAGAGTTCCTTTGAAAATTATTACATGCAATCCTTTTAGATTTTTTAATAAAACTTTTCTATAAATTTTGTAATTAGATTTACCCATTTTCTGGATCTGTTTCTGGGAATTTCTTGTGGACTTCGATTTGTTTCAAAGTAGATGTTAATTGCTATTCTTCAGGATTTTGTGGCTAAATCTGAAATTATTATATGCAACAACATGGATTTTAGCTGATCCGTTAAATCTGAAAGTTCCAATTCGAAGGGCCACTTGAGTCGTTTATGTTTTTTAGTACCAATTTATCATGTTGAGCCTTATAAAATCTATTTCTGTAACAGAGAATTTCCGATTCAAAGGGTACCTTTAATCTTCTTGACTGAGCATTAGAATGTCGAGTGGTAGAAGCACACACTGGTGCCATAGATGCATGAGAGCAGTCCATCTCTGCCACCAGGACACTCTTCGTTGCCCCCATTGTAGTTCAGGCTTTGTTCAAGAACTCGATAATAATCACGTTGATACGATGGGGGTTATTGCCGAATTAATGAGCCGGAGGATTGGGTCTAGGAGAAGGAATCATGATACAGGTCCTTGGTTAGTTTTTCAAGGCCACGGTTTTGATGATCGACCCTTTGGTGTGCTCTTCAATGAAGGTCCAGGACTAGGAATACGCCGTGGCAATTCTGCCGACTACTTTGTGGGCCCAGGACTTGATGATCTGATCGAGCAACTGACACAGAACGATAGAGGTGGGCCATCACTGCTCCTCAGTCATCAATTGATGCTATGCCCAATGTGACGATCGGAGAGAGGAATTTAAGGAGTGGTGATTCTCACTGCCCTATTTGCAAGGAGAATTTTGATTTGGGGTCTAAAGCTCGAGAGATGCCTTGTAAGCATTTGTACCACTCTGATTGCATTGTGCCGTGGCTTGAGCAGCATAATTCTTGCCCGGTGTGTCGTTGTGAGATGTCATCGAATGGTGGTAGGAAGAGAGGTGGAAGGAGCCGTAGGAGGAGGAATTTGTTTTCTTTCTTGTGGCCTTTTTGCTCATCTAGCTCGGGTTCAAGTTCTTGACCGAGTGAGACTTGAGGAAGCGATTCTTCTGCTGCTGAGTCTGGACAGACTTCTCACTAATTCGTATTGTTTCTCTGTCCTTGTTGATATTTAAGCACGCTTTCATTGTAAGTGTTTTAAGATCTAGGCAACTCAGTGAGCTTTATATAAGAGGAAAAAGTATCGTAGTTTGTTGTTCATATACTATGTTATGTAAATGTTGACATGTCCTTGGATTGAAAGCGCAATAAGCTTAGTTTGCATATCCTCGGAACCTTTACAGGGATTGTGCGTGATCAAGTTTTGGGAATGTTATATTTATTTTGCAAAAGATAAGCTTTCTATATTTGTGGCTTACATTTTACATCACAGAATCAAAAGGCTTTTTGGGAGTGCAAACTCTCTATGGCATAGCTTTCTTTGATGAATTACCGTGCATCTTTTTTGGATGATATCTTTGGAGCGGTGACATTTCTAACCCATCAAAGTAACACTGGCACCTATGAAGTTATAGTGTTGCAAACCAGTGTGTCATCCCATGCTCGACCTTGCTCGAGTAATCATCTTGGTTCTGATGCCGATTCGTTTTGGTAATGAGTGGTGCTCGCATCTACAAGGTGTTAATAATAGACTGAGATCACTTTGGAAGAGAGTTTTAGTGATATAATTGCACTGATTTGGAAGGTTAATTATCATCCATAGAACCAAACTGACGTGCAATGGTCAGGAAACTTAATCTATTACATGTTCTCCATATTTCTCATGTATTATTTGCAAGCATCTCTCTCTATATATTGCTTATTTCACATATGCGTGCACACTTGCTCCACCTTTACCCTACAGTTGAGACCCACGAAAGTCCCTTTAGCTCTCTCAAGCATCACATATTTGCTCATATTGATTTTGTGGAGAGAATCTTGCTTGATAGCCAGCGAGGTTTACTTTATTCCACATAAGCCACGAGGCTTGGTTGGATGTTTTCGTGTTGGAATCTGATTCTTTGCTCTTTTTTAGATTTTCAAGGATTTGCTAGTGAAATTTCTGGTATTCTCTCATCTTGCTGGTGTGTTCAGAACAAATACAAAGTAGAGATAAAAGTGGTCATATTCCCTTGTTGAATAAAGTTCCGTGATTCATAAAATAAACATTACTTGCCCTGGCTTTCCCATTTTATCTCCAACAAGAATTACATACAACTAGTGCTCAATAGCAGTGTAAAATGTGGAAGTGGAACAGACCCAGTCAACAAGTCAGCTCAGAGATGATCTTTTTCATGCCTCCTGAATCTAACTAGGGTTTCTATTTGGCCTTCAGATCACTGTAATCTCAGGAAAAATAGAAACAATCAGCATGTAGCTTCCCCATAAGATCATCATACTTTTCTTAACTAAAAAGGAAATTAATTGGCGAGAACAGTCTCAATTTTTATTGAAGAACAGCAGTCAGCTCAGAGCCAAAAAAAAAAAAAAAGGATTTACAGTACTAATTCAATCACAATCCATGACCTAAGAGCATAAAAGATTTCAAAAGGAATTAAAGACCAAGATCACGGCATTATGTCTTGTAGTCTTTGAACTTCAGCTTGCTACTTTAAAGTTCTGCAGGAGTGTTCACATTTGATTTGAATCGACACGGTCATCACTTCTGCTGGAGAGTCAACATGCGAATGGTCACGATTCGACATCTGAATCATCACAATGATCAACATTTGCAGCGACATTTGAATCAGCATGATCATCAGCTTGAGAGCTGACATTTGAATTGGCAGGATCATCAACTTCTGAAGAAGGCTTGACATTTGAATCTGCAAGACTATCAGCTTTTGCAGGAGGCTTGACAGTTGAATTGGCAGGATCGCCGCCTTTGCAGGAGGCTTGACAGTTGAATTGGCAGGACTGACGACTTTTGCTGGAGGGTCAACATTTGAACCATCACGACGATCAACTTGTGCTGGAGTCTCAACATTTGGATCATCCCGATCAGCAACTTCTGCAGCGGCATTTGAATCATCACAACCATCCGCAACATCGACTTCTGCAAGAGGGCCGACACTTGGATCATCGAGATGGTCGACTTCTGCAAGCGGGTTGACATTTGGATCAGCGTGAAGTTGATCATCAAATTGTGCAGGATGATTGCCTTCTGCAGGAGTGTCGACATTTGAGCCATCAAGGTCACCAATTTCTGCAGTGACGTTTGGATCAGCGGGGTGATCAACTTGGTCGCCATCTGGATCATCATGAGAATCAACTTGTGCAGGAGCTTGTCGATCAAATAACCACACTATGCAGCTGCAGAATCTCCCTACACAAAATTTCCAACTCTCACATACTAATACATGCAGTCTCAAGAAGTTACACCCAATAAATCAAATAAAAAGCATACAAGAAATTTAAAGAAACCCTTACCATATTTGGCAATGTGGTTGACCCAGGAAGGGATCTGATTACCCGTTAGGGTGGCAGAGAGGAGGTCTGAGAAACCGTTGCTGTTGTTGTGAACGGTGTCGTACATGTTGCGGAAACCTGCTCTTCAGTTCTTCTACAGCTGCAGCGACCCGATATTCTAGTTGTATGAAAGTTACTTGAAATTTATTATTAGCGTGCCGTTGTTCACTTCATCTCGATATGAAAAGTTAAGAAAGGTAAATAATTACCATTATATTATTAATGAGGTAATGGGAGAGACGGCGCGAGAGAATGAGTGAGCAAGAGACTCAGCAAGTGGTAGGGTCGACGAAAAAAAATAGCAAGCAATCATGGTCCAAGCAATAGCTAACATGAGTGTATGGTTGAGAGCTTAACTTAAATCACAGAGAACGCCTGAGACAAAGAGGAGAAAACACTCGTTGATAGGGGAATTAATTAACTGAGCTGCCACGAGTCCAGTGGGAGGCGATCAGCTTCTCGTTCGGAACAGCTGGGTCTTTAAACCCGTTAAGAAAAATGCAATAACACTGATCATATGCGGATAATATTGCTTATCTAATTCATACTTAGAGATAATAACAATCTCCCAAAGAGTATGAGGTAATGAAGATAGTGATTCAAGGTGGTCTGCCAACAACAATGGTATGCCATAATAGGAGAAGGTATATATGCTGCCACCTCAACATGCAAAGGCTCGCAGCCCATCACCATGTTTGTCATTATCCCTGAAATAACTTCCAAGGCTATGTATGTTTATATCGAAATACCAAGATTTCCAAACGAAAGAGTGATGCCAAGGTAGTTTTCCTCTTTTTATACAGAGGCTCTCTTCTTGGGCCTTCCCATACCAATTCCTATCCATACTAGTATTCAAATCCTAGCCCATCTTTCTTTCTTTAGGTTTAGGGTGTGTTTGTGAGTTAAAATGGTAGGGGCTGAACTAAATTCACTTGAATTTTGTTTTGTAGAATTTTAAAGTCATTCGGCGCCATTTTTGTATCTGAATAGTGTATTTAACCGGTTTCTTTTGAATGAGGGCGCAGTCAACCAAAACCAGGTTAGTCTGCTGGCGGGGCAGTGCTGGCGGATTTTCACTTCATTCTTGGCCCGACCTTGGGTCGATCTCGGATCGGAGGAGGAGAGGCAACGAAAGAGTGATGCCAAGGTAGTTTTCCTCTTTTATACAGAGGCTCTCTTCTTGGGCCTTCCCATACCAATTGCTATCCATAGTAGTATTCAAATCCTAACCCTGATATCCGATGTTTTGGTTAAATTAATTTTGTTTAAGCTATTGTTATTTAGTTTAGGACTGAAATTTTGGATTTTAATTTAATATCTCTACTAGGTTTAGGACTATGATTCATATTCAAAATTCAAAACTCCCAACAAAAAAAAAGAAAAACTATACATGTTAGTCTTTCGTGACTAACTCATATCAAGGCTTGGGGAGTATTTTAGTAAATATGGATGATTAATTTGGAGTGTATGTAGACAAAAATCGTTTAAAAATTTAAGGAGGGGCACGAGATAATTTTTGAAATCTATGGATAATTTTAGATTATTTGATTTTTTAAATTTTAAATAATTATAAATTGATTAGGATTACCAAATATTTTATTATTATAATTTTCTAATGATGGATAGTTTTAGCTTGATGAGGCTTCTTAATTAAATATAGGATGGGAGAAACGTGATAATTTTTATCCACATGTTAGTCTTTTGTGCATTTACAATCAATTTACCAATTTCTCATTATTTATAAGGGATAGATCCCTTTAACTCAGAGCTGCATTCCTCCATATCCACCAAGTCTATCAAAACACATCCATCAATAGGATTTTATGCGAGCATAATATAAATTTCATTACACTTCTGATGAGTTTAATCATTTGGCACCACGCTCACAAAATTTTTGAAACCTCAATAAGTTTGAGAATTTTAGAAACCCACCACAATATTTTAATTTTTCACTTAACCACATAAAGGCATTACCCCATAATTTGCAATGACAAACATTATCCCTCAAGGTCAATATATACCTCTTAAATCATTCCTATTTGTAGAATAACCCATAAAATTACAAACAACCTTCTAAAAATACAAAATTATAAATAGCCCAAAAATCTAAAACTACAAACAACCGCCTAAAAATATGAAAATTACAAACAACCCCTTTGAATTCTAAAATTAGAGAGAAACCCTAAAATCCAAAATTATAAACTGCCTAAAAGTCCAAAATCATAAACTACTCCCTTTAAATTCTAAAATTATATACAACCCCTAAAAGCTCTAAAAGGTACAAACAAATCACTGAAAAATACAAAACTTACAAACAAACCCCTTAAAAATAAAAATTGCAAAAAGTCTTTAAAAATATAGAAATTGCAAGCATACCATAGAAAATTCAAAATTACAAAAAAACTACCCGAAAATTTTAAATATTACAAATAGCTCCCCACAAAAATTGAGAATTACAAAAACATCTTTTAAAATCTGAAAATTAGAAATAACGCTCAAAAATCCAAAACTTACATGCATAACTATGAAAATAATAAACAACCATTATCCGAGGTTTTCTATCAAAGTAATTAGGGGTTACACTGTTAACAGTGTAACCCCTAATTACTTGCTCAATTTTTTATTAAAACAACCAGTCCTCTTGTGGGCTTATAATTGGTACTAACTTAGTATTTAAATCAGGGCCCTGTACCTTGATACTATTTCTACTGAAGTAAAATGCAACAATATTCCTTTTTTTAGATCATATTCTTGCTCCTGCTATGAAGTTCTTACTGATTGACTCTATTTAGAGATTTGACCCTTCTCATTTGTGTTTGTGATGATTTTAGTTGATCAATGACATGTTAAAGGTTGTGACCCCTTTTTCAGGTTTAGCAGCTTAGCTTGTTATTGCTGCAGCTGTATGCTTATCTTGGTTAATGCTTATTGTACTTTTTTGGAGTAGGCTACAGTAGCAGGGACTAAGCTACACCTCTCATTTGCAATATATTTTTGTATAATACTACTATCAGAATTCATGCAACAATTAAAGCAAACATATAGAAATTTGGTAGGGATCAAGAAAATGTTAGTAGCAAAACTTAATGCTACCACAGTTATTAATTCATGAACCAATCAGGATCATGACATATCATTAATTAATTGATCAAGAAAACGTTACATTCATCCAAGAATTCAAGTGATATTGATGCATACATTTCATGTAAATTTTAAATAAATTAGAGTGATTAGTGGTGGCCATGGTTGCAGCTTCTTCTTCATGCTTAAGCAATAAGGATTCTCTGGTGGTGGCCATGCTTATTTATTCAGACCCAGCTGATTCCTGCACATATTTTAGAAACATTTAGGGGTTTATTTGATCTGTGATATTGGAAACCTCGATGTTTTTAGTTCTGGATTTTGTTCCGTTTCCTTTATATATATATATATATATATATATATATATATATATATATATATATATATATATATATATATATATATATATATGAAATTACTTCACATCCATCTGATATGTGCACATATTTTGCAAGAATTGCAGTATATTTCATCTGCGACATCTGAAAATTTCAATCTTTTTAACTACCAATTTATCATCTCAATACATGCGAACTGCTTCTTATGTTCTCTCTCATTGATGCCTTTGTATAATTTATCCCATCTTGTTACTAGCATCGAATTCTCCCATTGATGTGCTAGCCGCCGCCGCCGCCTTCTTCCTCTTTTTCCTTTGATTTTCACCTTAAAATGTCAAACTAGAATAAACTAACAAGTAACCAGGGGCAATCATATAATTCATTTGGGTATGTACCGCTATCTTAGGTAGTCTAGCAACATATATATATACACAAATTTTCATCTCAGTTATTTCGAAAATATATGATGTAATAATATGTGGAAAAAATATGTTAGTTGAATATAAGGAATCCAAATACACCAATGGAGATGTTTGAGTCGTGTGTGTATATATATACACAAATTCTTAATATTTTGATTTTAGTATTCACAAGAACTTTTATATATTCATTGTTCGATTGAAAAATTTATTGTATTTTGTTGAAATTTAATTGCAAAAATTATATACACATGAGACATGACTATACTCGCCAAGGCGTAGGGAATACTGATTAGACAATTATACTTGCCGAGATGTAGGGAAAATTGATTATACTATAAATTATGGATTCTCTAAACTTGAATGGTTTGTTAAGAAAATGCTTATCAACTTATTGAAGATGCTGTCAGTTATAGGTTTTATTTTTATTTTTATTTGGATAAAATAGTTATTAGTTATTAATTTTATAATATATAGTAGTATATTTTTCTAATTTAAACAAGATTGAAGCTGGTATTTTTGAAAAAAAAGAAAGAAAAAAAAAGGATTTACAGTACTAATTCAATCACAATCCATGACCTAAGAGCATAAAACATTTCAAAAGGAATTAAAGACCAAGATCGCGGCATATGTCTTGCAGTCTTTGAACTTCAGCTTGCTACTTTAAAGTTCTGCAGGAGTGTTCACATTTGATTTGAATCGACACGGTCATCACTTCTGCTGGAGAGTCAACATGCGAATGGTCACGATTCGACATCTGAATCATCACAATGATCAACATTTGAGCGACATTTGAATCAGCATGATCATCAGCTTGAGAGCTGACATTTGAATTGGCAGGATCATCAACTTCTGAAGGAGGCTTGACATTTGAATCTGCAAGACTATCAGCTTTTGCAGGAGGCTTGACATTTGAATCTGCAAGACTATCAGCTTTTGCAGGAGGCTTGACAGTTGAATCTGCAAGACTATCAGCTTGTGCAGGAGGCTTGACAGTTGAATTGGCAGGACTGACGACTTTTGCTGGAGGGTCAACATTTGAACCATCACGACGATCAACTTGTGCTGGAGTCTCAACATTTGGATCATCCCGATCAGCAACTTCTGCAGCGGCATTTGAATCATCACAACCATCCGCAGCAACATCGACTTCTGCAAGAGGGCCGACACTTGGATCATCGAGATGGTCGACTTCTGCAAGCGGGTTGACATTTGGATCAGCGTGAAGTTGATCATCAAATTGTGCAGGATGATTGCCTTCTGCAGGAGTGTCGACATTTGAGCCATCAAGGTCACCAATTTCTGCAGTGACGTTTGGATCAGCGGGGTGATCAACTTGGTCGCCATCTGGATCATCATGAGAATCAACTTGTGCAGGAGCTTGTCGATCAAATAACCACACTATGCAGCTGCAGAATCTCCCTACACAAAATTTCCAACTCTCACATACTAATACATGCAGTCTCAAGAAGTTACACCCAATAAATCAAATAAAAAGCATACAAGAAATTTAAAGAAACCCTTACCATATTTGGCAATGTGGTTGACCCAGGAAGGGATCTGATTACCCGTTAGGGTGGCAGAGAGGAGGTCTGAGAAACCGTTGCTGTTGTTGTGAACGGTGTCGTACATGTTGCCGGGAAACCTGCTCTTCAGTTCTTCTACAGCTGCAGCGACCCGATATTCTAGTTGTATGAAAGTTACTTGAAATTTATTATTAGCGTGCCGTTGTTCACTTCATCTCGATATGAAAAGTTAAGAAAGGTAAATAATTACCATTATATTATTAATGAGGTAATGGGAGAGACGGCGCGAGAGAATGAGTGAGCAAGAGACTCAGCAAGTGGTAGGGTCGACGAAAAAAAATAGCAAGCAATCATGGTCCAAGCAATAGCTAACATGAGTGTATGGTTGAGAGCTTAACTTAAATCACAGAGAACGCCTGAGACAAAGAGGAGAAAACACTCGTTGATAGGGGAATTAATTAACTGAGCTGCCACGAGTCCAGTGGGAGGCGATCAGCTTCTCGTTCGGAACAGCTGGGTCTTTAAACCCGTTAAGAAAAATGCAATAACACTGATCATATGCGGATAATATTGCTTATATAATTCATACTTAGAGATAATAACAATCTCCCAAAGAGTATGAGGTAATGAAGATAGTGATTCAAGGTGGTCTGCCAACAACAATGGTATGCCATAATAGGAGAAGGTATATATGCTGCCACCTCAACATGCAAAGGCTCGCAGCCCATCACCATGTTTGTCATTATCCCTGAAATAACTTCCAAGGCTATGTATGTTTATATCGAAATACCAAGATTTCCAAACGAAAGAGTGATGCCAAGGTAGTTTTCCTCTTTTATACAGAGGCTCTTCTTGGGCCTTCCCATACCAATTCCTATCCATACTAGTATTCAAATCCTAGCCCATCTTTCTTTCTTTAGGTTTAGGGTGTGTTAAAGTTAAAATTAAAGCGTGACTGAACCTAAATTTAATTTTAACTTGAATTTTGTTTGGAGAATTTTAAGCCGCCTCTACCATTTCAGATGTAATAGTTGATTAAACCTGTTTTTTGGACTAGGGCCTCAGTCAAACCAAAATTAAGTTAAATCAAGCCAGATCGTCTGGCCCCGCTTTTGTTTCATTTGCCAAACCGACCCTAGGGTCTGATCTGGATCTGGAGGAGGAGAGAGGCAACGAAAGAGTGATGCCAAGGTAGTTTTCCTCTTTTATACAGAGGCTCTCTTCTTGGGCCTTCCCATACCAATTGCTATCCATAGTAGTATTCAAATCCTAACCCTGATATCCGATGTTTTTGGTTAAATTAATTTTGTTTAAGCTATTGTTATTTAGTTTAGGACTGAAATTTTGGATTTTAATTTAATATCTCTACTAGGTTTAGGACTATGATTCATATTCAAAATTCAAAACTCCCAACAAAAAAGAAAAACTATACATGTTAGTCTTTCGTGACTAACTCATATCAAGGCTTGGGGAGTATTTTAGTAAATATGGATGATTAATTTGGAGTGTATGTAGACAAAAATCGTTTAAAAATTTAAGGAGGGGCACGAGATAAATTTTGAAATCTATGGATAATTTTAGATTATTTGATTTTTTAAATTTTAAATAATTATAAATTGATTAGGATTACCAAATATTTTATTATTATAATTTTCTAATGATGGATAGTTTTAGCTTGATGAGGCTTCTTAATTAAATATAGGATGGGAGAAACGTGATAATTTTTATCCACATGTTAGTCTTTGTGCATTTACAATCAATTTACCAATTTCTTATTATTTATAAGGGATAGATCCCTTTAACTTAGAGCTGCATTCCTCCATATCCACCAAGTCTATCAAAACACATCCATCAATAGGATTTTATGCGAGCATAATATAAATTTCATTACACTCTGATGAGTTTAATCATTTGGCACCACAAAATTTTTGAAACCTCAATAAGTTTGAGAATTTTAGAAACCCACCACAATATTTTAATTTTTCACTTAACCACATAAAGGCATTACCCCATAATTTGCAATGACAAACATTATCCCTCAAGGTCAATATATACCTCTTAAATCATTCCTATTTGTAGAATAACCCATAAAATTACAAACAACCTTCTAAAAATACAAAAATTATAAATAGCTCCAAAAATCTAAAACTACAAACAACCTCCTAAAAATATGAAAATTACAAACAACCCCTTTTGAATTCTAAAAATTAGAGAGAAACCCTAAAATCCAAAATTATAAACTGCCTAAAAGTCCAAAATCATAAACTACTCCCTTTAAATTCTAAAAATTATATACAACCCCTAAAAGCTCTAAAAGGTACAAACAAATCACTGAAAAATACAAAACTTACAAACAAAACCCTTAAAAATAAAAATTGCAAAAAGTCTTTAAAAATATAGAAATTGCAAGCATACCATAGAAAATTCAAAATTACAAAAAACTAACCGAAAATTTTAAATATTACAAATAGCTCCCCACAAAAATTGAGAATTACAAAAACATCTTTTAAAATCTGAAAATTAGAAATAACGCTCTGAAAAATCCAAAACTTACATGCATAACTATGAAAATAATAAACAACCATTATCCGAGGTTTTATCAGTAATTAGGGGTTACACTGTTAACAGTGTAACCCTAATTACTTGCTCAATTTTTATTAAAACAACCAGTCCTCTTGTGGGCTTATAATTGGTACTAACTTAGTATTTAAATCAGGGCCCTGTACCTTGATACTATTTCTACTGAAGTAAAATGCAACAATATTCCTTTTTTAGATCATATTCTTGCTCCTGCTATGAAGTTCTTACTGATTGACTCTATTTAGAGATTTGACCCTTCTCATTTGTGTTTGTGATGATTTTAGTTGATCAATGACATGTTAAAGGTTGTGACCCCTTTTTCAGGTTTAGCAGCTTAGCTTGTTATTGCTGCAGCTGTATGCTTATCTTGGTTAATGCTTATTGTACTTTTTGGAGTAGGCTACAGTAGCAGGGACTAAGCTACGCCTCTCATTTGCAATATATTTTGTATAATACTACTATCAGAATTCATGCAACAATTAAAGCAAACATATAGAAATTTGGTAGGGATCAAGAAAATGTTAGTAGCAAAAACTTAATGCTACCACAGTTATTAATTCATGAACCAATCAGGATCATGACATATCATTAATTAATTGATCAAGAAAACGTTACATTCATCCAAGAATTCAAGTGATATTGATGCATACATTTCATGTAAATTTTAAATAAATTAGAGTGATTAGTGGTGGCCATGGTTGCAGCTTCTTCTTCATGCTTAAGCAATAAGGATTCTCTGGTGGTGACCATGCTTATTTATTCAGACCCAGCTGATTCCTGCACATATTTTAGAAACATTTAGGGGGTTTATTTGATCTGTGATATTGGAAACCTCGATGTTTTTAGTTCTGGATTTTGTTCCGTTTCCTTTATATATATATATATATATATATATATATATATATATATATATATATATATATATATATATATATATATATATATATGAAATTACTTCACATCCATCTGATACGTGCACATATTTTGCAAGAATTGCAGTTTATTTCATCTGCGACATCTGAAAATTTCAATCTTTTTAACTACCAATTTATCATCTCAATACATGCGAACTGCTTCTTATGTTCTCTCTCATTGATGCCTTTGTATAATTTATCCCATCTTGTTACTAGCATCGAATTCTCCCATTGATGTGCTAGCTGCCGCCGCCTTCTTCCTCTTTTTCCTTTGATTTTCACCCTAAAATGTCAAACTAGAATAAACTAACAAGTAACCAGGGGCAATCATATAATTCATTTGGGTATGTACCGCTATCTTAGGTAGTCTAGCAACATATATATACACAAATTTTCATCTCAGTTATTTCGAAAATATATGATGTAATAATATGTGGAAAAAATATGTTAGTTGAATATAAGGAATCCAAATACACCAATGGAGATGTATGAGTCGTGTGTGTATATATATACACAAATTCTTAATATTTTGATTTTAGTATTCACAAGAACTTTTATATATTCATTGTTCGATTGAAAAATTTATTGTATTTTGTTGAAATTTAATTGCAAAAATTATATACACATGAGACATGACTATACTCGCCAAGGCGTAGGGAATACTGATTAGACAATTATACTTGCCGAGATGTAGGGAAAATTGATTATACTATAAATTATGGATTCTCTAAACTTGAATGGTTTGTTAAGAAAATGCTTATCAACTTATTGAAGATGCTGTCAGTTATAGGTTTTATTTTTATTTGGATAAAATAGTTATTAGTTATTAATTTTATAATATATATTAGTAAATTTTTCTAATTTAAACAAGATTGAAGCTGGTATTTTTGCAAAAAAAAAAAAAAAAGAAAGAAAAAAAAGAGAGATTAACGCCTTTTACCCTTCTCTATTTGCCAAACACAAAAAGTTCACCCTTTGTCTTAACTATTCAGTCAAAAGAGGTGAAATAATAAGCTGACTTAGGATAAATAAAGGGTTAATTGCACTTAAATACTTATAGTTTCACCTATTTTGCACATATATACCCTTAATTGTATTTGGTTGCCCTTAAATACTCTAGAGTTTCTAAAAGTTGTAATTTAATATCCTCGGCTATGCTAGCTTGAGAATTCCCCCCTTAAAAATCCTCATGCAACACTCACATACTAATTTTAGAAGATTTTAACTTTTAAAAACTTTGCTTTTGCATGAAGCGTGACAACAAGCTTGAAGCATACATAACCTCGGCCTTATAGTAGTAAGATACATAATGCTTCCAATTAAGCTCAAAAATATTGATGCATCGGCAAAGTCACTTCCATCTTCTTTTGTAAACTTCTCATTTATGTCTGGGGTGTTGGAACTTCATTGCAATTCTCCATTTTAAGCTTATTGTGAATATTACATGTGGCACAGTCGTCGGTTTTGGCGGTTGTCAGTTGGTGATAGATTCGGTGCAGTTGGAAATCGTTGGAGGGAAACAATTAAACAAATCATATATACCAACCTTTATCTTGGGCCCTAAAATTGGAGACAACAATAAGCCCACACTAGGATCATTGGGCGACAAGTGAATAGTAACTTGGTAACAAAAATGAGGGATTGGTTGCTTAATCAAGCAATTAGGCCCTTTTCTCAAAAAGTCAACTTATTGGCATATTTTATTACATTTGGGTTTGGGATTATGGAACGAGTTGTCTACATTAAGTACAAAATGTTTGCCTTCTGCAGGAGTGTCGACATTTGAGCCATCAAGGTCACCAATTTCTGCAGTGACGTTTGGATCAGCGGGTGATCAACTTGGTCGCCATCTGGATCATCATGAGAATCAACTTGTGCAGGAGCTTGTCGATCAAATAACCACACTATGCAGCTGCAGAATCTCCCTACACAAAATTTCCAACTCTCACATACTAATACATGCAGTCTCAAGAAGTTACACCCAATAAATCAAATAAAAGCATACAAGAAATTTAAAGAAACCCTTACCATATTTGGCAATGTGGTTGACCCAGGAAGGGATCTGATTACCCGTTAGGGTGGCAGAGAGGAGGTCTGAGAAACCGTTGCTGTTGTTGTGAACGGTGTCGTACATGTTGCCGGGAAACCTGCTCTTCAGTTCTTCTACAGCTGCAGCGACCCGATATTCTAGTTGTATGAAAGTTACTTGAAATTTATTATTAGCGTGCCGTTGTTCACTTCATCTCGATATGAAAAGTTAAGAAAGGTAAATAATTACCATTATATTATTAATGAGGTAATGGGAGAGACGGCGCGAGAGAATGAGTGAGCAAGAGACTCAGCAAGTGGTAGGGTCGACGAAAAAAAATAGCAAGCAATCATGGTCCAAGCAATAGCTAACATGAGTGTATGGTTGAGGGCTTAACTTAAATCACAGAGAACGCCTGAGACAAAGAGGAGAAAACACTCGTTGATAGGGGAATTAATTAACTGAGCTGCCACGAGTCCAGTGGGAGGCGATCAGCTTCTCGTTCGGAACAGCTGGGTCTTTAAACCCGTTAAGAAAAATGCAATAACACTGATCATATGCGGATAATATTGCTTATATAATTCATACTTAGAGAGAAGTGCGAATAATAACAATCTCCCAAAGAGTATGAGGTAATGAAGATAGTGATTCAAGGTGGTCTGCCAACAACAATGGTATGCCATAATAGGAGAAGGTATATATGCCTCAACATGCAAAGGCTCGCAGCCCATCACCATGTTTGTCATTATCCCTGAAATAACTTCCAAGGCTATGTATGTTTATATCGAAATACCAAGATTTCCAAACGAAAGAGTGATGCCAAGGTAGTTTTCCTCTTTTATACAGAGGCTCTCTTCTTGGGCCTTCCCATACCAATTCCTATCCATACTAGTATTCAAATCCTAGCCCATCTTTCTTTCTTTAGGTTTAGGGTGTGTTGGGTAACAGTTAAAATCGCCGTGACCAACCTGCCTCAATTTTAACTCAATTTTGTTTGTAAATTTTAGCCGCCTTCTGGGCCATTTTTGTATGTAATAATACATCTTAAACCTGCTTTTTTGGACCGTGGCTCTGCCCAAACCAAAACTGGTTTAGATAAAACTGGGCCAGATCGGGTCCTACTTCGCTATTTCATTCGCTAAACCTAATTCTGTGGTCTGATCTCGATCGGAGGAGGAGAGAGGCAACGAAAGAGTGATGCCAAGGTAGTTTTCCTCTTTATACAGAGGCTCTCTTCTTGGGCCTTCCCATACCAATTGCTATCCATAGTAGTATTCAAATCCTAACCCTGATATCCGATGTTTTGGTTAAATTAATTTTGTTTAAGCTATTGTTATTTAGTTTAGGACTGAAATTTTGGATTTTAATTTAATATCTCTACTAGGTTTAGGACTATGATTCATATTCAAAATTCAAAACTCCCAACAAAAAAAAAAAGAAAAACTATACATGTTAGTCTTTCGTGACTAACTCATATCAAGGCTTGGGGAGTATTTTAGTAAATATGGATGATTAATTTGGAGTGTATGTAGACAAAAATCGTTTAAAAATTTAAGGAGGGGCACGAGATAATTTTTGAAATCTATGGATAATTTTAGATTATTTGATTTTTTAAATTTTAAATAATTATAAATTGATTAGGATTACCAAATATTTTATTATTATAATTTTCTAATGATGGATAGTTTTAGCTTGATGAGGCTTCTTAATTAAATATAGGATGGGAGAAACGTGATAATTTTTATCCACATGTTAGTCTTTTGTGCATTTACAATCAATTTACCAATTTCTCATTATTTATAAGGGATAGATCCCTTTAACTCAGAGCTGCATTCCTCCATATCCACCAAGTCTATCAAAACACATCCATCAATAGGATTTTATGCGAGCATAATATAAATTTCATTACACTTCTGATGAGTTTAATCATTTGGCACCACGCTCACAAAATTTTGAAACCTCAATAAGTTTGAGAATTTTAGAAACCCACCACAATATTTTAATTTTTCACTTAACCACATAAAGGCATTACCCCATAATTTGCAATGACAAACATTATCCCTCAAGGTCAATATATACCTCTTAAATCATTCCTATTTGTAGAATAACCCATAAAATTACAAACAACCTTCTAAAAATACAAAAATTATAAATAGCGCTCCAAAAATCTAAAACTACAAACAACCTCCTAAAAATATGAAAATTACAAACAACCCCTTTTGAATTCTAAAATTAGAGAGAAACCCTAAAATCCAAAATTATAAACTGCCTAAAAGTCCAAAATCATAAACTACTCCCTTTAAATTCTAAAAATTATATACAACCCCTAAAAGCTCTAAAAGGTACAAACAAATCACTGAAAAATACAAAACTTACAAACAAACCCCTTAAAAATAAAAATTGCAAAAAGTCTTTAAAAATATAGAAATTGCAAGCATACCATAGAAAATTCAAAATTACAAAAAAAACTACCCGAAAATTTTAAATATTACAAATAGCTCCCCACAAAAATTGAGAATTACAAAAACATCTTTTAAAATCTGAAAATTAGAAATAACGTTCTGAAAAATCCAAAACTTACATGCATAACTATGAAAATAATAAACAACCATTATCCGAGGTTTTCTATCAAAGTAATTAGGGGTTACACTGTTAACAGTGTAACCCCTAATTACTTGCTCAATTTTTTTATTAAAACAACCAGTCCTCTTGTGGGCTTATAATTGGTACTAACTTAGTATTTAAATCAGGGCCCTGTACCTTGATACTATTTCTACTGAAGTAAAATGCAACAATATTCCTTTTTTAGATCATATTCTTGCTCCTGCTATGAAGTTCTTACTGATTGACTCTATTTAGAGATTTGACCCTTCTCATTTGTGTTTGTGATGATTTTAGTTGATCAATGACATGTTAAAGGTTGTGACCCCCTTTTTTCAGGTTTAGCAGCTTAGCTTGTTATTGCTGCAGCTGTATGCTTATCTTGGTTAATGCTTATTGTACTTTTTTGGAGTAGGCTACAGTAGCAGGGACTAAGCTACGCCTCTCATTTGCAATATATTTTTGTATAATACTACTATCAGAATTCATGCAACAATTAAAGCAAACATATAGAAATTTGGTAGGGATCAAGAAAATGTTAGTAGCAAAACTTAATGCTACCACAGTTATTAATTCATGAACCAATCAGGATCATGACATATCATTAATTAATTGATCAAGAAAACGTTACATTCATCCAAGAATTCAAGTGATATTGATGCATACATTTCATGTAAATTTTAAATAAATTAGAGTGATTAGTGGTGGCCATGGTTGCAGCTTCTTCTTCATGCTTAAGCAATAAGGATTCTCTGGTGGTGACCATGCTTATTTATTCAGACCCAGCTGATTCCTGCACATATTTTAGAAACATTTAGGGGTTTATTTGATCTGTGATATTGGAAACCTCGATGTTTTTAGTTCTGGATTTTGTTCCGTTTCCTTTATATATATATATATATATATATATATATATATATATATATATATATATATATATATATATATATATATATATATATATATATATGAAATTACTTCACATCCATCTGATATGTGCACATATTTTGCAAGAATTGCAGTTTATTTCATCTGCGACATCTGAAAATTTTCAATCTTTTTAACTACCAATTTATCATCTCAATACATGCGAACTGCTTCTTATGTTCTCTCTCATTGATGCCTTTGTATAATTTATCCCATCTTGTTACTAGCATCGAATTCTCCCATTGATGTGCTAGCTGCCGCCGCCTTCTTCCTCTTTTTCCTTTGATTTTCACCTAAAATGTCAAACTAGAATAAACTAACAAGTAACCAGGGGCAATCATATAATTCATTTGGGTATGTACCGCTATCTTAGGTAGTCTAGCAACATATATATACACAAATTTTCATCTCAGTTATTTCGAAAATATATGATGTAATAATATGTGGAAAAAATATGTTAGTTGAATATAAGGAATCCAAATACACCAATGGAGATGTATGAGTCGTGTGTGTATATATATACACAAATTCTTAATATTTTGATTTTAGTATTCACAAGAACTTTTATATATTCATTGTTCGATTGAAAAATTTATTGTATTTTGTTGAAATTTAATTGCAAAAATTATATACACATGAGACATGACTATACTCGCCAAGGCGTAGGGAATACTGATTAGACAATTATACTTGCCGAGATGTAGGGAAAATTGATTATACTATAAATTATGGATTCTCTAAACTTGAATGGTTTGTTAAGAAAATGCTTATCAACTTATTGAAGATGCTGTCAGTTATAGGTTTTATTTTTATTTGGATAAAATAGTTATTAGTTATTAATTTTTATAATATATATTAGTAAATTTTTCTAATTTAAACAAGATTGAAGCTGGTATTTTTGCAAAAAAAAAAAAAAAAAAGAGAGATTAACGCCTTTTACCCTTCTCTATTTGCCAAACACAAAAAAGTTCACCCTTTGTCTTAACTATTCAGTCAAAAGAGGTGAAATAATAAGCTGACTTAGGATAAATAAAGGGTTAATTGCACTTAAATACGCTATAGTTTCACCTATTTTGCACATATATACCCTTAATTGTATTTGGTTGCCCTTAAATACTCTAGAGTTTCTAAAAGTTGTAATTTAATATCCTCGGCTATGCTAGCTTGAGAATTCCCCCCTTAAAAATCCTCATGCGACACTCACATACTAATTTTAGAAGATTTTAACTTTTAAAAACTTTGCGTTTGCATGAAGCGTGACAACAAGCTTGAAGCATACATAACCTCGGGCCTTATAGTAGTAAGATACATAATGCTTCCAATTAAGCTTCGAAAAATATTGATGCATCGGCAAAGTCACTTCCATCTTCTTTTGTAAACTTCTCATTTATGTCTGGGGGTGTTGGAACTTCATTGCAATTCTCCATTTTAAGCTTATTGTGAATATTACATGTGGCACAGTCGTCGGTTTTGGCGGTTGTCAGTTGGTGATAGATTCGGTGCAGTTGGAAATCGTTGGAGGGAAACAATTAAACAAATCATATATACCAACCTTTATCTTGGGCCCTAAAATTGGAGACAACAATAAGCCCACACTAGGATCATTGGGCGACAAGTGAATAGTAACTTGGTAACAAAAATGAGGGATTGGTTGCTTAATCAAGCAATTAGGCCCTTTTCTCAAAAAGTCAACTTATTGGCATATTTTATTACATTTGGGTTTGGGATTATGGAACGAGTTGTCTACATTAAGTACAAAATGTTTCTTTTCTCGAAAATAAATAAATAAATGAATATAAATATTTGATTAAATGTCAAACTTGTATAAAATGACAAGTAGCTAGGGCAAATCATATAATTCATGGTAGTATAAAGCGGCTATCTCCAACAGGTTACAGGTAGGTAGTCTAGCTAGCTTAACAATTTTCTTCTCTCCTGGATTTTCCATACAAAGATAAAAATAAGACGCGTGTTCAACTTTAAAGTCAAAAAAAAAAAAATAAAAAAAAATGGTTGGAATTAAAGTTTTCTTAATTGATTTTGTCGTAATTCTAAACTGCAAAATTTAGAACCAAGGGGCCAGTTAGATGGATATATGCGCGTACCTTTAAATTTATGCTAATTTCCTTTGGGACATGAATTGATTCCCAAGTCCACTATTAGCCACTAAGTTTGTCTCTAATAATTAAGACATTTAATTAGTTAATTTGGTCATTTCATATTTCAGACTTAGACGGTCAATTTAAGTGGCAGGGCAAAATTGATTGATTCCGTAGTATCCATGACTGTCCTCATCAATCAACCACCCACTATCTCGGAAGATTATTGACTTTTACCGTGTTCCCTTTTCGGTCAAATCTCCTTTATTTCCCTTTTCCTTTTCCAAATATATATATCAAGTAGAAAATGGATCAAAAAAAGATTGCACATGCTTTTCGGCTAGCAATTACATATTAACTAGTATGCTTTAAATAGGTCGGTGTTGGTTTATTTTTTTGGTGGGCCACAACACAAAAATATTTTTGTTCCTTGGTAATAAATAGTAAATAGATATAATATATGCATTTATTATTTATTATTATAATTGGGAAGCATGGCTCATGCTTCGTATTTTTGTAATCCAGGTTCCATCAACTAGGCAACATGGCTCTCTTTTGACCGAGGACCAGCCGGAGCGTCGACAGCACGTGACCTGGTGTTGGATCATGTAGTCCTGTTTCTCTCTCTCTCTCTCTCTCGAAGCGTTTGGTTAAAAATCCAAAATTTCCCCCCTATTTTTTCTTCTTCTTTTTTTACGAATAATAATAATAATAGATTAGAGACAAAATAATAATGAAATAAGGAAATCTCAGTAGTTACATGTTGAACCAACAACCGCCGTCCTCCCCATTTATATAGAAACCCAATTCCCCCTTCTCTAACCCCCATCTCAGGGGCGGACAGCAATTTGGAATTGGAATTGGGGATTGAATTCTGGAATTGGGGATTATTCTCTTCTCCTCTCCTCTCCCCTCCTCAGCTCACCATGTTTAACCCTGAGAATCAGGTACTTTTTCTTCCTTTTTAATTTATTATTATTATTATTATTATTATTATTGGCTTCAATCTCAGACAATTCTGTAATTATTATTATTATTATGTATCGGCACGTAGAAGAATTTTAGGAGTGAATCGTGAATGAGCAGCTAGAATTTGCATAGAGAGTTAGAGAGTAGTAAAATTAAACTAAATTATCAAGTATTATTCTTTCTAGGTGCCTTCCTTGTTATGCCAGTGGTTGTTTTGTTCACAACACCAAACAATAACGAAGTCATTATTCCTTATTTGGGTCACCAGAGCGAACCATAATTATCCCGTTAAATTCTCCATTTATTACATGACTGGTTTGGTTTAGTAAAGAAAACTTGTCTAGGGCTCTATGGATAAAAACATGCACTATAAGTTGAAAGACTGTTCAATTGTTTCTGAGCAATGTTTTTTACGCGACAAAAAATATTTCCCACATAAAATCTAATATTCTATGATAGTCACCTTTACCCGAAAGATTAAGCTTGTAGGTCGTGACTAGTAATGTACATCAGGGAAACACAATACTTAACGCTTCCTTTACAGCGGTCTTTTTCCATACATCATGTGGAAAAGCTTCAAGTCAAAACATGGCTCACGGGGACATGAAGAACAATGGGAGGTTTACAAACACATTTTTATAATTGACAATGATGAGTTTTTACTCGCAACCTCTTTGAAACATGGTGCTTTCATACCATCTTTAATGTTTTAGCGAATGATTAGGCTTGTGAGTTGTGAGATAACAATGTATATCAAACAAAACCAGCATTCTGTCGTTTAGTTGTTTTGGAGCTTTTCGTAGAATGTCGCTCCAATTTGGATTGGGTATTTGGAACACTGATAGTCAACCATGTCTTGAATTGCTTCCTGACATCCTGTCTTATTTTCTGTTTTAAGCAGGTTACTGCAGATAAAGTGAATGATGCAGCTTGCACACATTCAAGGAAAACAACAACAAAAGAACCTTTATCCCAACCCTTTGTGGGTAATGGTTTTCAGTTTAGTTACGCCTTAGACTCTGAAAGCAGCTCATGAATTTCTTCAACAACCACCTGTCAGGGCAGTTGATGACCATCTTATTGAGTTTTCAGAGGCTATGAGAAGTAAGTTGATATTATCTTTTCAGTCGACTTAATGGAGCTATCTTCTAGTTTACACTTCCTGACACAAGCAATAATCAAGCTGAACAAGAAATGTAGGAAAAATATGTCATTATGTTTGAGAAAATAGGAAAGTGCAAATAGATCACATAGTTGGGACTTGAGAGTGTGAAAAGAAGTTTAAAGGCTCAACGTAATACTACATGAAGCGAGTTTCTAATCTAACAAGTTGGCTAAATCTTCACATGTCAAGAACTATGTGCAATATAGTTATTATCGCTTTTGTTCCAGTTGAACTTTATCTTCTTTCTAATCCTGTATAATCAACATGCTAATAGAGTAACTGTTAATAAGCTTCTTTGATGGTTGCAGTTATGGGAAAGGAAGTAATGACATTGATTGATAACAGAAAACATGCAAGATTCTTATCTGCAAACTATTTAAAATTAGTATTTTGCAATAAACTGTATGATGTAAATTTCCATTTATATATTTAAAGTTTTAAACAATATCCACTTTCTGTGTTCTCTGCCCGTTGTTATTTCCCCTCTAAATTAAGGGTTTTCCATATTCTTGGCTCGGATTAATTGCTAATCATGTACTATTTTGCACTCTTTTTCCAACGAAATCTTGAAATAGGTGATGGAAAGAAGATGCAATATATTCTATAGAGGAAACCTATAAAGGCAGTTAGAGGATATGAAACCTTATATAAAGCTGGAGTTTAAGCACATGTAATCCTTGAGTAACAGAGTTTGCCTGAATTAATAAGAGTTATAGAGTCGAGAATCCTATGTATTTTAGGCATAAAATAAAACGATGTCTTGTGCTTACATATATTGGTTTGATATAATTAATTTCTGAAATGCTCGTGCGTTGGCCGCTTTAGTTTTTCCTTTTCCTGAAATGAGAAGTCTTGTGTGTATATAATGCAATACGTGCAAGTTCATCTGGTGTTAAAAATATTTATACTTTGTCTAGAGTTAGTTTTAGTACCAATTATATATTTCTGATATTGTAATCTGCATCCTTGTCAGCTGTGGCAAAGCGTTGGTAGTGCAGAAGGAAAAGCTGCAGCTCAAGAAGAAGCAGCTGAGTGGAAGCATAAATCACAATGGAAAGAGCACACAATCTGCGTCTTAAGCATATAGGTGACCAATTGATGTGTTTAAATTTGATATAGCTTTTATTACCTACTTTTATAAATAGTGACAAAATATGTATGCCTTTTAAATATTTTATTTCTTTAAATCTATTCACTGCACCTATAGATTATTAGTATGCTTAAATATGCTATGTGTGTTTTATCAATTTCGTTGGTGAGTGTCTTATTAATGTGCCTTCTTAAACCTTGCCATTTATCCTTTCTCTTTTCATTTTAGGCTGTAACATTATCTAAAGTTCTTAATTTAGTGACACAAATTCCACTTAACAGTGTACATAAACATACACTATATGTACTTTTGAGCTGAATTGAACTAAGCACCTCCTAGGTTCAAAATCGTGTCATCCTAGTTCTAAGGGATATACTTTTTTATATGATGGGTTTTAGGATATAAGTTCTATAAATATATATAACGTTAACTAGTTTTCCTTCAATTTGCAAAATCTTTTATCCCTACTATATTTGTTAAGATTGCTTGATATACATTGTAGGCCTACAACCCATCTAAGCTTTCAGACTGACATGAGATCACACACCAGGTAATCCAAGTGAGTCATCTTTCTTTTGGAAGCCTTTCATATTGCCCAAAGGTCAATGCAAGGGCCTATGAGCGATACTAAAATTGCTTGATGAACTTTGTTTGCCATAACCAATTAGCATGAGCTTATTTGTTTAATAGCTACCTGACGACCTTTATTAATCAGGTGCATTAATAACACAATTATTTGCTCTTTTATTGCAGCACCAGTAGCTGAGGTTTGTCACTGCACTTCCGACAACGATAAGTTTGTGAACCAATTGGATCAATCCATGGTAGCAAATCCTGTTAGTGAGCAAAGTGATAGATGTTGTGGAAAGCATGGAATTTGTTCACACGAGATTCTTAGGGATGAGGTGGCAGAGCCCATAGAACGCGCATTGGCTGCAAAAAAGGTAATACAGAGCTATATCTTTTTCATTTTGGTTTTCTTTGTCTGTAGTTTTCCTTTGCTTGTCCCGAGATTATGTCATTTGCTATTTAACCCCTTTTCCTTTTTTAGCGATCACTTACATTTGCTATGTAACTATATTAAGTAAGCTTTTTCACTGAACCATCACCATGGCTTGCAGTAAGTTGCTCGTATAGAAAATAAAACCAAAGGAGAGGAATTAGATAACTGTCTTGTGTATCCTTGAACTGATATTATCTGTTTCCTCAGTACTTATTTTATTATGATAAACTCTACTCATATCTTTCCTGGAATTCCTTATAAAATACCTTTCCTCCTTGGAAAATTTCATTTTTTCTCTTACCAATTATGCCCTCTTAGTTATGTTGTCTGTTTACAGTATGATTCACATTTAGGTCAGAAAAGCTTCCATATTTAGCAGTCTAAACACACTTAAAAAAACATCTTATTCCTTGTCAAATTCTCAGCTTACACCATATACCACTTGTTCTGGTCCAAGACACTTAATTGCCATTTTGTCACTAGTAATTAAGACATTTAATTAGTTAATTTGGTCATTTCATATTTCAGACTTAGACGGTCAATTTAAGTGGCAGGGCAAAATTGATTGATTCCGTAGTATCCATGACTGTCCTCATCAATCAACCACCCACCCTCTAGGAAGATTATTGACTTTTACCATGTTCCCTTTTCGGTCAAATCTCCTTTATTCCCCTTTTCCTTTTCCAAATATATATATATCAAGTAGAAAATGGATCAAAAAGATTGCACATGCTTTTCGGCTAGCAATTACATATTAACTAGTATGCTTTAAATAGGTCGGTGTTGGTTTATTTTTTTGGTGGGCCACAACACAAAAATATTTTTGTTCCTTGGTAATAAATAGTAAATAGATATAATATATGCATTATTATTTATTTATTATTATTATTGGGAAGCATGGCTCATGCTTCGTATTTTTGTAATCTAGGTTCCATCAACTACGCAACATGGCTCTCTTTTGACCGGGTGTTGGATCATGTAGTCCTGTTTCTCTCTCTCTCTCTCTCTCTCTCGAAGCGTTTGGTTAAAAATCCAATTCCAAAATTTCCCCCCTATTTTTTCTTCTTCTTTTTTTACGAATAATAATAATAATAGATTAGAGACAAAATAATAATGAAATAAGGAAATCTCAGTAGTTACATGTTGAACCAACAACCGCCGTCCTCCCCATTTATATAGAAACCCAATTCCCCCTTCTCTAACCCCCATCTCAGGGGCGGACAGCAATTTGGAATTGGAATTGGGGATTGAATTCTGGAATTGGGGATTATTCTCTTCTCCTCTCCTCTCCTCCTCAGCTCACCATGTTTAACCCTGAGAATCAGGTACTTTTTCTTCCTTTTAATTTATTATTATTATTATTATTATTATTATTATTATTATTATTATTATTATTATTATTATGTATCGGCACGTAGAAGAATTTTAGGAGTGAATCGTGAATGAGCAGCTAGAATTTGCATAGAGAGTTAGAGAGTAGTAAAATTAAACTAAATTATCAAGTATTATTCTTTCTAGATGCCTTCCTTGTTATGCCAATGGTTGTTTTGTTCACAACACCAAACAATAACGAAGTCATTATTCCTTATTTGGGTCACCAGAGCGAACCATAATTATCCCGTTAAATTCTCCATTTATTACATGACTGGTTTGGTTTAGTAAAGAAAACTTGTCTAGGGCTCTATGGATAAAAACATGCACTATAAGTTGAAAGACTGTTCAATTGTTTCTGAGCAATGTTTTTTACGCGACAAAAAATATTTCCCACATAAAATCTAATATTCTATGATAGTCACCTTTACCCGAAAGATTAAGCTTGTAGGTCGTGACTAGTAATGTACATCAGGGAAACACAATACTCAACGCTTCCTTCACAGCGGTCTTTTTCCATACATCATGTGGAAAAGCTTCAAGTCAAAACATGGCTCACGGGGACATGAAGAACAATGGGAGGTTTACAAACACATTTTTATAATTGACAATGATGAGTTTTTACTCGCAACCTCTTTGAAACATGGTGCTTTCATACCATCTTTAATGTTTTAGCGAATGATTAGGCTCGTGAGTTGTGAGATAACAATGTATATCAAACAAAACCAGCATTCTGTCGTTTAGTTGTTTTGGAGCTTTTCGTAGAATGTCGCTCCAATTTGGATTGGGTATTTGGAACACTGATAGTCAACCATGTCTTGAATTGCTTCCTGACATCCTGTCTTATTTTCTGTTTTAAGCAGGTTACTGCAGATAAAGTGAATGATGCAGCTTGCACACATTCAAGGAAAACAACAACAAAAGAACCTTTATCCCAACCCTTTGTGGGTAATGGTTTTCCGGATTTAGTTACCGCCTTAGACTCTGAGAAAGCAGCTCATGAATTTCTTCAACAACCACCTGTCAGGGCAGTTGATGACCATCTTATTGAGTTTTCAGAGGCTATGAGAAGTAAGTTGATATTATCTTTTCAGTCGACTTAATGGAGCTATCTTCTAGTTTACACTTCCTGACACAAGCAATAATCAAGCTGAACAAGAAATGTAGGAAAAATATGTCATTATGTTTGAGAAAATAGGAAAGTGCAAATAGATCACATAGTTGGGACTTGAGAGTGTGAAAAGAAGTTTAAAGGCTCAACGTAATACTACATGAAGCGAGTTTCTAATCTAACAAGTTGGCTAAATCTTCACATGTCAAGAACTATGTGCAATATAGTTATTATCGCTTTTGTTCCAGTTGAACTTTATCTTCTTTCTAATCCTGTATAATCAACATGCTAATAGAGTAACTGTTAATAAGCTTCTTTGATGGTTGCAGTTATGGGAAAGGAAGTAATGACATTGATTGATAACAGAAAACATGCAAGATTCTTATCTGCAAACTATTTAAAATTAGTATTTTGCAATAAACTGTATGATGTAAATTTCCATTTATATATTTAAAGTTTTAAACAATATCCACTTTCTGTGTTCTCTGCCCGTTGTTATTTCCCTCTAAATTAAGGGTTTTCCATATTCTTGGCTCGGATTAATTGCTAATCATGTACTATTTTGCACTCTTTTTCCAACGAAATCTTGAAATAGGTGATGGAAAGAAGATGCAATATATTCTATAGAGGAAACCTATAAAGGCAGTTAGAGGATATGAAACCTTATATAAAGCTGGAGTTTAAGCACATGTAATCCTTGAGTAACAGAGTTTGCCTGAATTAATAAGAGTTATAGAGTCGAGAATCCTATGTATTTTTAGGCATAAAATAAAACGATGTCTTGTGCTTACATATATTGGTTTGATATAATTAATTTCTGAAATGCTCGTGCGTTGGCCGCTTTAGTTTTTCCTTTTCCTGAAATGAGAAATCTTTTGTGTATATAATGCAATACGTGCAAGTTCATCTGGTGTTAAAAATATTTATACTTTGTCTAGAGTTAGTTTTAGTACCAATTATATATTTCTGATATTGTAATCTGCATCCTTGTCAGCTGTGGCAAAGGCGTTGAGGCGAGTCGCAGAAGGAAAAGCTGCAGCTCAAGAAGAAGCAGCTGAGTGGAAACGCAAATACGAATTGGAAAGAGCACACAATCTGCGTCTTAAGCATATAGGTGACCAATTGATGTGTTTAAATTTGATATAGCTTTTATTACCTACTTTTATAAATAGTGACAAAATATGTATGCCTTTTTAAATATTTTATTTCTTTAAATCTATTCACTGCACCTATAGATTATTAGTATGCTTAAATATGCTATGTGTGTTTTTATCAATTTCGTTGGTGAGTGTCTTATTAATGTGCCTTCTTAAACCTTGCCATTTATCCTTTCTCTTTTCATTTTTAGGCTGTAACATTATCTAAAGTTCTTAATTTCGCGTGACACAAATTCCACTTAACAGTGTACATAAACATACACTATATGTACTTTTGAGCTGAATTGAACTAAGCACCTCCTAGGTTCAAAATCGTCATCCTAGTTCTAAGGGATATACTTTTTATATGATGGGTTTTAGGATATAAGTTCTATAAATATATATAACGTTAACTAGTTTTCCTTCAATTTGCAAAATCTTTTATCCCTACTATATTTGTTAAGATTGCTTGATATACATTGTAGGCCTACAACCCATCTAAGCTTTCAGACTGACATGAGATCACACACCAGGTAATCCAAGTGAGTCATCTTTCTTTTGGAAGCCTTTCATATTGCCCAAAGGTCAATGCAAGGGCCTATGAGCGATGCTAAAATTGCTTGATGAACTTTGTTTGCCATAACCAATTAGCATGAGCTTATTTGTTTAATAGCTACCTGACGACCTTTATTAATCAGGTGCATTAATAACACAATTATTTGCTCTTTTATTGCAGCACCAGTAGCTGAGGTTTGTCACTGCACTTCCGACAACGATAAGTTTGTGATTTCAGTTTTATCGACATCTACAGCAAGGATCCATACAATTTCACTTCTCTCAAAGATCATGATGGTGAATGAAATTAAAATATTATCTTAGAACAACATGCAAGGGGCAGACATCTAAGATAGGAGAAAAAAACCGTGATTGCAAGTGATATTGTCACACTGCAGAGCAAAATCTAAGATGCCTTTGTGCAAAAATTTCTAAGATAAAGTCTATTCAAGTTGTTTTGGAGTCACTTTTGCTTTTAAGGTATTATTTCTTGGCTTCATATGGTTTTCTTGTAGTGTCTGTCTCCTGATTAGAACTAAAGTCCACAAATCTTCTACTTGAGTTTAATTCATCCTTTTCATTTTATTCAGGTGGCTGAAAGAAGAAAGGAGCATGAATGTTTTGTTGAGCCCAGAGTGAAGATTGAACTTGTTACAGAAGCCTTGGACTACAACTTTGTTCAGACGTGGGAAGATGGTAAGTTTTACAACTTTTGTTGTACTTTTTTGCATATGTCAAAACAAGTATTGTATGATTTCTCCAAGTTCCATACAGATATTGAAATTTTAACATTTTGTATGCATGCTTGTGCTAAGATACGGTTTGGGAAAGCATTCATCTTTTAATATTAACATTCAAATTGCCGTCAATATTTATAACTCAGTGAAGTTAAGATAGCACAAACTGAGAGAAAAAAGTTACCAACTTTTAAAGAATAATCCATGGAGCAAATATAGCAAACAAATTCAATTGTTTGGTACCCTTTGGCGTTGCTTGACTAAAGGATTGGGATTAGGACAAGAGGTAGGATTGGGATTAGATGGGATTGGGACTAACAATTCCATCCCATGTTTACTTCACCTAATCCCAATCCCACTACCATGTTAAGCGAAGCAGATCTTAATATTCCCATGACTAAAAACTTCCCTTTTATTATTTTACTTTTCAATTGTTCGATCAAATTTTCAATTTTGTCAATTGTAAATTATTCTACAAAATTTTAAGCAACAATTTACTTAACTTCATCTCAAAAACTTTCATTGAAGTCCTTGAATCTAAGTCACATAATAACGAATGTATATGGGTTATAAGTACAATTATTTTCCAACATCAAGAAAAAATTGTAGATAAATAAATACATAAAACATGACATTCATATGATTTCAACATTCAATGTACATAAACTACAAGAATTTTACAACTAAAATTAAACATCAAGTAATTGACATCAAGAAATTTTTTGACAATAAAGTAAAAATACTAGTAGATAAGGCATTAAAGCCAATAATATCCATATAACAATACAACATAGTTCAACATAGAATCGAGCTTAAACAAAATAAAAATAAACCCCAAACAAACAAGCATGAAAGGATACAACCTAAATAACAATCATCGAAGAAAAGATAGAAGCGGGCATCTAGAAAGTCTCATCGGTTTAGCTCTCCACTCAATAACATCCTCACAAATTCCTCTTTCCTCTCAACCTCCTCAAAAGTAAAAAATATATCAAGCCACTCATTGTCTTTAGCTAGCATTGCAGCAGCTTTAATTTGATCTCTCATGCTCAAATTTGTGAGCTTCATCATCTCCTTGTTTAGGTTAATTCTTTTCTTACTCCACTCAAAGTCTACACTCATCTTTTCACTAAATTATTAAGAGATTTACCAAATATACCAAATTTATTGCCAATAGAAGAAGCGACATCGGGCAACATCATCATTGCTCGCATTCTCTTCCTCTTGTTGCTCGTGCTTGAGATTGATCCACTATCAGCCATTGACTCATCCAAGCTTGCCGCATCATCTAATAAGTCAAGTTCTTCCACGATATCTGTTGCTGTTTTAGCCTCCTTCCCAGTGGCTCGATCCTTGCCAAATATAGTGCATAACTCTGCATAGTGGGGAAATGGTGTGCTCCTCCATTTTGCGGCAGTTTTGTGTGACTGCAAGTATAAGAAGAAGCATAAATATATTAGAAAGAAAATAAATGAAGTTGTAGGCTTATTCTGCAAAACTATACATGATTAGTTTTCTTTCAAAATATAAGATTCTTGATATTTTAATACTTGCATTATTATATAGATGATCCTACCAGTTCTTAACAATCCAAGTGGGAAAATTAATGTGAAAATATAGTACATTAAATAAAAGGCAATATTAAGATCAATCTCTCAAGTTCTAGCATAGAGTATTTTGCAATTTGAACCGCTGATGACTTGATTTGCATAAGTTTTAGAAAGCATTTGAACAATGTAGAGTATAAATGATGGTCAAGCATTGTCTGTACTAATTTACTTATTAAACCTCTTATTAGCTTAACTCACCTGCTCCTATGACCAACAAAATGCCTTTATACTGTTAATTTTGATTTCATTGAACTGGATTTAGGTAAATATATAGAGAAAATAAACTAACAGGCTTCACTTGTCACCTCTTGACCTTGTTTTTCTGTTTAATAGGCCATATTTATCTATGTTCCAGTTTTGCTCCTCCTGACATCAACATTCCAGATAAATTAGGTTATTTCTTACAGAAAATCACATTACTTTACCTCTTACCTCTATGTCTAGACGTTTTCCTAGTCCAAGGGAATTTGCAGGCTTTTCCCTTGGCTGCATTAGCTTAGAACCTATGACCATGTAGAGAAAGGCAGATCCACCTAGTCACTGACTGGCCACCTTAGTTTCATGGCATTACCTAATACAGTATAGTTGCTAACTTGCTAGGATTCGGTACCAAACCATGGAGGATTACCATTAAGTTGATAGTAGGTGCTAAACACACGTCGTTTCTTTTTTGAAAATTCTAGGCTTTTTAACCATGATCCAGGCAACCCATATGAAAAGAAAAGTCTTAACGATGGAACTATCTTGTTTTGCAAAACACATTCAAGTACTAAAGCATTTTATGTTACATTATTAGTTGCTTATGTCTAATAAACCCAATTTGAGAAAAACATTAAGTTACAGCAATAAATGCTTTAATATTATTGACCTAAAAAATAAATGCTTTAATATTTGAAAATCTAATTGAAACACAGTTTTTTGCTAGATAATCTGGCTCATTATTCATACATTTGGGGAGCTGGGCCGCCATGGCTGGTCCTTTCTACAAGAGCCCCTTATTGTTAGTGTAGGGTAATGGGAGGATCAGGTAAATTTGTAGTTAATTGGTTGGATTAGGACCCTCTGACATTCTAAATAACCCTTTCCTGTTAGAGTTGCTACCTCACTGGAACTCCTTACCTATCCCTTAACAAGTTTACACATGTATGCGTGTATAGGTTTCACTGTAAGCAATCTGACTCTAGTTCATTATCCATTCTAACCATGGTAAGTTACGGGGGTACTTCTAATATGAACCCGTACCCGTACACAATTATGCAATGCATATATTTATTCAGACCTGTACACAATTATGCATATATTTATTCAGACCAGTACACAATTATGCAATGCATATATTTATTCAGACCCATACTTCTCGGAAACTCCTTAAATATATGCATGTATTTATTCAGACCAGTACACAATTATACAATGCATGTTTAATTTAAAACCCTCATTACACTTCTTTGATATATATCCTACCACTTCACATCCATATTTAACTTGTTGGATGAGAGTCGAGTTCTTTTCAGCCTTAAAAACTACAATTTAAAAGGGCCATTTACATATATAGCTCAGAACTATGATTGCATCGCATGAGTTTTAGTCGTGTCCCCGTACTCTAACTTTTACAAATTTTCCGTGTCCCGTACCCGTGTCCGTGCCTGTGCAACTTAGGTGGTAACTCTTTACACCGAAGAACTTTACATTCCAAATATCACGACTATTTGTTAGAAGCTTATTGCATTCTATGACATCAGCATTTAGCATCTTCCCATGAACAAGCAGAATTCAGTAAGTTCCCATAAACATGCTGTCACTTATTTAATGGGAGAAAAATTCAAGGATGATTATATAAGAATTAACCTAATATATGAGTGGTTGTCAGTTTAATGTCACTTTTTACATGTTGGTGCTTGATTCCTGGCCAAGGGAAAGCAAGTGGGGGCCCCTGAGAAAAAGTTTGACTTGTGAGCATGTAGGTTGATGTATGTTTCATTCTCAAATTTAAGCTCATGGAACGAAGGACCAAGCCTTCAGATTCTCATCGACAAGGAGATAATATGACAAGACTTGCTATAAGGAGTTGGATTCGGTTCTTAGGCATCAAATACGAGAAAAAGGTGGAATCATATTCCCCTAGAATTTATATGAAACAAGAAAAAGGTTAAAAAAAACTTTAAACAGATAAATGTGTGATTTCAGTTTTATCGACATCTACAGCAAGGATCCATACAATTTCACTTCTCTCAAAGATCATGATGGTGAATGAAATTAAAATATTATCTTAGAACAACATGCAAAGGGGCAGACATCTAAGATAGGAAAAAAAAACCGTGATTGCAAGTGATATTGTCACACTGCAGAGCAAAATCTAAGATGCCTTTGTGCAAAAATTTCTAAGATAAAGTCTATTCAAGTTGTTTTGGAGTCACTTTTGCTTTTTAAGGTATTATTTCTTGGCTTCATATGTTTTTCTTGTAGTGTCTGTCTCCTGATTAGAACTAAAGTCCACAAATCTTCTACTTGAGTTTAATTCATCCTTTTCATTTTATTCAGGTGGCTGAAAGAAGAAAGGAGCATGAATGTTTTTGTTGAGCCCAGAGTGAAGATTGAACTTGTTACAGAAGCCTTGGACTACAACTTTGTTCAGACGTGGGAAGATGGTAAGTTTTACAACTTTTGTTGTACTTTTTTGCATATGTCAAAACAAGTATTGTATGATTTCTCCAAGTTCCATACAGATATTGAAATTTTAACATTTTGTATGCATGCTTGTGCTAAGATACGGTTTGGGAAAGCATTCATCTTTTAATATTAACATTCAAATTGCCGTCAATATTTATAACTCAGTGAAGTTAAGATAGCACAAACTGAGAGAAAAAAGTTACCAACTTTTAAAGAATAATCCATGGAGCAGATATAGCAAACAAATTCAATTGTTTGGTACCCTTTGGCAGCGTTTACTTGACTAAGGGATTGGGATTAGGACAAGAGGTAGGATTGGGATTAGATGGGATTGGGACTAACAATTCCATCCCATGTTTACTTCACCTAATCCCAATCCCACTACCATGTTGAAGTAAACAGAAACAGTCTTAATATTCCCATGACTAAAAACTTCCCTTTTATTATTTTACTTTTTCAATTGTTCGATCAAATTTTCAATTTTGTCAATTGTAAATTATTCTACAAAATTTTTAAGCAACAATTTACTTAACTTCATCTCGAAAACTTTCATTGAAGTCCTTGAATCTAAGTCACATAATAACGAATGTATATGGGTTATAAGTACAATTATTTTCCAACATCAAGTAAAAAATTGTAGATAAATAAATACATAAAACATGACATTCATATGATTTCAACATTCAATGTACATAAACTACAAGAATTTTACAACTAAAATTAAACATCAAGTAATTGACATCAAGAATTTTTTGACAATAAAGTAAAAATACTAGTAGATAAGGCATTAAAGCCAATAATATCCATATAACAATACAACATAGTTCAACATAGAATCAGAGCTTAAACAAAATAAAAATAAACCCCAAACAAACAGTACAGAAGGATACAACCTAAATAACAATCATCAGAAGAAAAGATAGAAGCAGGCATCTAGAAAGTCTCATCGGTTTAGCTCTCCACTCAATAACATCCTCACAAATTCCTCTTTCCTCTCAACCTCCTCAAAAGTAAAAAATATATCAAGCCACTCATTGTCTTTAGCTAGCATTGCAGCTGCTTTAATTTGATCTCTCATGCTCAAATATGTGAGCTTCATCATCTCCTTGTTTAGGTTAATTCTTTTCTTACTCCACTCAAAGTCTACACTCATCTTTTCAGCTAAATTATTAAGAGATTTACCAAATATACCAAATTTATTGCCAATAGAAGAAGCGACATCAGGCAAGACATCATCATTGCTCCTTCGCATTCTCTTCCTCTTGTTGCTCGTGCTTGAGATTGATCCACTATCAGCCATTGACTCATCCAAGCTTGCCGCATCATCTAATAAGTCAAGTTCTTCCACGATATCTGTTGCTGTTTTAGCCTCCTTCCCAGTGGCTCGATCCTTGCCAAATATAGTGCATCACTCTGCATAGTGGGGAAATGGTGTGCTCCTCCATTTTGCGGCAGCTTTGTGTGACTGCAAGTATAAGAAGAAGCATAAATATATTAGAAAGAAAATAAATGAAGTTGTAGGCTTATTCTGCAAAACTATACATGATTAGTTTTTCTTTCAAAATATAAGATTCTTGATATTTTAATACTTGCATTATTATATAGATGATCCTACCAGTTCTTAACAATCCAAGTGGGAAAATTAATGTGAAAATATAGTAGATTAAATAAAAGGCAATATTAAGATCAATCTCTCAAGTTCTAGCATAGAGTATTTTGCAATTTGAACCGCTGATGACTTGATTTGCATAAGTTTTAGAAAGCATTTGAACAATGTAGAGTATAAATGATGGTCAAGCATTGTCTGTACTAATTTACTTATTAAACCTCTTATTAGCTTAACTCACCTGCTCCTATGACCAACAAAATGCTTTTATACTGTTAATTTTGATTTCATTGAACTGGATTTCGGTAAATATATAGAGAAAATAAACTAACAGGCTTCACTTGTCACCTCTTGACCTTGTTTTTCTGTTTAATAGGCCATATTTATCTATGTTCCAGTTTTGCTCCTCCTGACATCAACATTCCAGATAAAAACTTCTGGTTTATATTTTTTGACGAAAAACATACCATTAAATTGTTTTCCTTCATAATTGCAAAATCTTTATGGTACCATTTTCATTCACATATTTATTTTATTTCCTGAAATTCTACGTATATGATCATGAAACTTGTACTCAACCACATGCTTTCTATTTGTGGCTATGGACAAGCTAGTTAAAGTTGTTACTTTAGTGATTCAGCATATTCTATTGTATTCGACAAACCCAGGTTAATATATCACATACTCAGTGAATTGATATATGTAATGGGGTGCTTACCTAGAATTGAGAAGTCCATCAATCCACTCATATTTATATCATATGCATAACATTGAAAATCTAGAGATAAAGATCCTACTAGCAAACACAAGAATGATGACAACTAGTGCTTACTGCTAAGTAGGTGTCCCACACGTCATCACTTGCAGTGAGGACTCCCGTTTCAGGGTGTATTCCAAATCCATTTGTTGCTGTCCCTGCTAGCATGTCATGAACGACTGCGAAATCCCTCCCGAGAACTTTATACCGAGACTCTATATGAGGCTTTGCTTTGAGCCATGATGTCGGACATTCCTTCGAAAGAACCTTTTCTATGCTCCTACTCCAACCGGGCTTAAACCCCTTTTCAGCCTTGTAGGTTCCATTGTTCACCATGTCCAATAAAGCTTCCACAAGCTTTGTATTCTCCCATTCTTTCCATTTTCTAGGAGGTGGAGGATTGTTTCTTTGGCTGGATTCCATCTAAAGACACAATAGAGAAAACATGATTAATTTTCAAAGCTATGGATACATATTCTATTTAAGACAATATGTAATTAAGAAGCTATGGTCTCTTTCAATGTGCAAGCTGTGAATCTTTGACTGGTACCACAAGACAGCATGATAAGCTCAAACTTTTAGCCAAATCTTTGAATCTCACATTAACATGTGAAATTGTTACAATGATTGTTGCACTTTGAATTAGCTCTTTATTTTTAATGTCAAAGCTTCAAGCACAATGAACATTGACAATATAAACAAAGTTCAAATACCTTTGTCCTGCCAGATAACTAGAAATAACAAATAGATTAAACAGACACCCTCTCTTTTCTCCTTCACATGGCATCAGCAATAACTACCAAATTCTAAACATAACATACAATGAACAGATAACTGCACTCAAAATCAAATTCTACCGAATCACATCAATAGCACTGAGAAATATATCTTTACAAACTAGTCAGTTTTCTTTGTGCTCCATAAAAACTACACTCATATTTTAAACATGAAATTAAAACTGCATCAAAAGTTCTCTTTTTTAAGAGTAATACATATTATGAGATTCCCCAATAATTCTCCAATGAATTCATCAGCTAAAACACCAAAACACAAACTAACCCATATCAAAAATTTATACAGCTCTCAATCAAATAAGACAATCAGAGCTATAATTAGCACTAAAACCTTGAACACAGATCCAAGATATACAGAACTGTCTCCTATTTCACTAACAAAAATCAATCATGAAACCAACTCAAGTCCCCTAAATACTCACACAAAACTCTAGGGATCAACAGAGACCCACATGCTCCTCACTTGTCAGAAAAGAGTATTTTGGACATTTGTCTTATCCTCTAACTCCGTTAATGATAACTTCTCAAAGTTCAGGGAGTTCTAACTCCGTTAACTCTACCAATAGTATTCGTATGCCTAAGTTGACATCTTATGGGATGCAACAGGGATCAGTATGCATGCTCTCTGTTATCGTGAATCTAACAAGAAGAACCGAGAGGTAGCAAAGTTTGTAAATCATAATGAAATAAGAAGCCTTTCAGAAATAATTACTGTGCATCAGTGCAATGTGATAAAAGAACCAAATGTCATTCAGTAATTTTACTTCTTTCCGAGACATAGTTCAATCTCATTGACATTGTGGTTCATCCTTCTGTATAACTATTCGAAACATATATGCATCTTCTAGATACAAGATCCTGCAGTTGAGACCTGAGATTGATTTCCCTTAGTTATAACTGCACACGCACCAATATTTGTTCGTGATATAAAGTTATCTCTATATGATGGTTCATTAGCTATTTCTAATCATAAGCAGTACCGGGATACTGCGATCTCAGTCTAGCTTTGATCCTCAATTTCTTCTGATTTCAACCTATTAGAATTGATATCTATATTTTTTTTTAATAATTTATTATTTTGAACAAAGTCTTCCTCCCTTGTTTGTGAGGACTAAACCCATCTAAAAGCTTTATTATTTTCCGAAGGCATTAGTCGAATAATTTGGCTTAAATTCCCTCCTAAAGGACTCATACAAGATGAACTTGATGTAATAATTAGAAATTGAAACTTGAAACTAGCTAATATAGCAAATTTTCACCATCAGAGGCTGAGATACATTGAAATTCACCCATGCAAATGCCAAATACCAATTTATCGTGAACATATGCGAAACTAAGAAACCTTAGCTCCTCTTTCAACAAAGTACCAAAAAGTAAGCAAAATATTACAGAAAGATCGCAAATTTCCACACCATAAACATGAGGACAAAAGGCAGAAGTTTTAATACAAATTAGTCTAAGGAGCATTTCATCAAACATTTAGAAAGAAAACCTAATTGAAGATCAATTTTGATACCTCAGAGTGAATTCAAGCGTTGGTGAACTCAACGATGGCCTTGGCTTCCTCTCTTAGATCAAAATCGAGCCTCTGATTATTCCATAAAAGGTAAAAAGTAACAAAAGTTAGAGAGAGAGAGAGAGAAGAGGGGGTTAGGGTTTACATCGAATAGTCTCAGGCGAAGGCGGCGGAGGCAACAGTGGGAATAGTCTCAGGTGAAGGCGGCGGAGGCGGCGAAGGCGGCAGAGGCAGAGATGAAGAAGGAGATCCGAGAGAGATCGAGGCCCCGAGGGAGAGAGATCGGAAAGAGGTCGAGGACGAAAGATGATCTCGAGATCGAGATCGAGAGAGAGAGAGAGAGAGAGAGAAGAGGGGTTAGGGTTTACATCGAATAGTCTCAGGTGAAGGCGGCGGAGGCAACAGTGGGAATAGTCTCAGGTGAAGGCGGCGGAGGCAACAGTGGGAATAGTCTCAGGTGAAGGCGGCGGAGGCAACAGTGGGAATAGTCTCAGGTGAAGGCGGCGGAGGCAACAGTGGGAATAGTCTCAGGTGAAGGCGGCGGAGGCAACAGTGGGAATAGTCTCAGGTGAAGGCGGCGGAGGCAACAGTGGGAATAGTCTCAGGTGAAGGCGGCGGAGGCAACAGTGGGAATAGTCTCAGGTGAAGGCGGCGGAGGCAACAGTGGGAATAGTCTCAGGTGAAGGCGGCGGAGGCAACAGTGGGAATAGTCTCAGGTGAAGGCGGCGGAGGCAACAGTGGGAATAGTCTCAGGTGAAGGCGGCGGAGGCAACAGTGGGAATAGTCTCAGGTGAAGGCGGCGGAGGCAACAGTGGGAATAGTCTCAGGTGAAGGCGGCGGAGGCAACAGTGGGAATAGTCTCAGGTGAAGGCGGCGGAGGCAACAGTGGGAATAGTCTCAGGTGAAGGCGGCGGAGGCAACAGTGGGAATAGTCTCAGGTGAAGGCGGCGGAGGCAACAGTGGGAATAGTCTCAGGTGAAGGCGGCGGAGGCAACAGTGGGAATAGTCTCAGGTGAAGGCGGCGGAGGCAACAGTGGGAATAGTCTCAGGTGAAGGCGGCGGAGGCAACAGTGGGAATAGTCTCAGGTGAAGGCGGCGGAGGCAACAGTGGGAATAGTCTCAGGTGAAGGCGGCGGAGGCAACAGTGGGAATAGTCTCAGGTGAAGGCGGCGGAGGCAACAGTGGGAATAGTCTCAGGTGAAGGCGGCGGAGGCAACAGTGGGAATAGTCTCAGGTGAAGGCGGCGGAGGCAACAGTGGGAATAGTCTCAGGTGAAGGCGGCGGAGGCAACAGTGGGAATAGTCTCAGGTGAAGGCGGCGGAGGCAACAGTGGGAATAGTCTCAGGTGAAGGCGGCGGAGGCAACAGTGGGAATAGTCTCAGGTGAAGGCGGCGGAGGCAACAGTGGGAATAGTCTCAGGTGAAGGCGGCGGAGGCAACAGTGGGAATAGTCTCAGGTGAAGGCGGCGGAGGCAACAGTGGGAATAGTCTCAGGTGAAGGCGGCGGAGGCAACAGTGGGAATAGTCTCAGGTGAAGGCGGCGGAGGCAACAGTGGGAATAGTCTCAGGTGAAGGCGGCGGAGGCAACAGTGGGAATAGTCTCAGGTGAAGGCGGCGGAGGCAACAGTGGGAATAGTCTCAGGTGAAGGCGGCGGAGGCAACAGTGGGAATAGTCTCAGGTGAAGGCGGCGGAGGCAACAGTGGGAATAGTCTCAGGTGAAGGCGGCGGAGGCAACAGTGGGAATAGTCTCAGGTGAAGGCGGCGGAGGCAACAGTGGGAATAGTCTCAGGTGAAGGCGGCGGAGGCAACAGTGGGAATAGTCTCAGGTGAAGGCGGCGGAGGCAACAGTGGGAATAGTCTCAGGTGAAGGCGGCGGAGGCAACAGTGGGAATAGTCTCAGGTGAAGGCGGCGGAGGCAACAGTGGGAATAGTCTCAGGTGAAGGCGGCGGAGGCAACAGTGGGAATAGTCTCAGGTGAAGGCGGCGGAGGCAACAGTGGGAATAGTCTCAGGTGAAGGCGGCGGAGGCAACAGTGGGAATAGTCTCAGGTGAAGGCGGCGGAGGCAACAGTGGGAATAGTCTCAGGTGAAGGCGGCGGAGGCAACAGTGGGAATAGTCTCAGGTGAAGGCGGCGGAGGCAACAGTGGGAATAGTCTCAGGTGAAGGCGGCGGAGGCAACAGTGGGAATAGTCTCAGGTGAAGGCGGCGGAGGCAACAGTGGGAATAGTCTCAGGTGAAGGCGGCGGAGGCAACAGTGGGAATAGTCTCAGGTGAAGGCGGCGGAGGCAACAGTGGGAATAGTCTCAGGTGAAGGCGGCGGAGGCAACAGTGGGAATAGTCTCAGGTGAAGGCGGCGGAGGCGGCGGAGGCGGCGAAGGCGGCAGAGGCAGAGATGAAGAAGGAGATCCGAGAGAGATCGAGGCCCCGAGGGAGAGAGATCGGAAAGAGGTCGAGGACGAAAGATGATCTCTCTCTCTCTCTCTCTCTCTCTCTCGAGAGAGAGCGACGATGTCGAGATCGGGAGGGTTTTTTTTCCCAGGGATTTCGAGCGGCTAATACCAGGGGTGGACTAGGGATCAGTTAGTACCAATTTTGAGTATTAGAGTTGAATCCCAATCCTGGCCTAATCCTAATCCCTTAGTCAAGTAAACACAAGATTAAGTCCTAATCCTAGGACTATTAGTCCTAATCCTAATTCTTGGCCAAGTAAACGCTGCCTTTGGGTATTTAATAAAAGCACACATAAGGCTAATTTTTCAAGAGCTTCCCAATGGTATAACATGCATCATTCTGGGAGCTTTGGCCCATTATCTTGCATGGCACCCTCCATTGGACCTTGTGCAGCTGTGCTTTCTGACTAGAAATCATTAAGATGCTCATCCCATGAGCTTACATACTACAAAGATGAAATGTTTTTGGTCTGCATGGTTCCATATACTGGAGATACCTCCTATGTAGTAAATGCTATCTAAATGAAATTAAACATTCTCTCTAAGGAGCCTTACAGCATAATGCACTGTATTGGAGATCTATGAAAGCTCAATAGCGATGCCCATTGTCATGGCTTCCTGATGTCTGAGCTTTAACAGCTTTGATTGTGAGGGATCATTGGATCCTGTATTTGTTGGTGCTGAAACCATATGGAGAAAAAACCCCCTGAAAGTTTATGATTGTAAGCTCTGATAACATCATCTTTACTTCTTCAGACAGAGGATCACAAATGACATACCTGTTTCTTTCTATTTTATAAGGGTATCTCATCTGAGGCTGATCTTTGGGACCTCAATATTAATAGGATGCATGGAAAAGGACCTAAAGCTTTACCACATGTAACCCTCTCCTGTTCGGATGACCGTTAAATACATACTCAACCATTAAATACATATTCCTAATTTAGAATTTTGGAGGCCTTGAGAAGTTTCAAGTTATTACAAGATAGAGGCACCTAAGTAAATCAGAGACATACCTTACCTTCTTGAAGTCACCTAGAATATATGCCAGGTCCCACTCCCTTATAATTATTTCCTTGTCTTTCATATCCACTGTAAATGTTCAGTCAAGATAGATCCAGAAAATATATTGATGCGCATGACATGTTCCACAGAAGCATACCATTCAGGCTAGATACATTTTGCAAGATTTAGGCTTCTTTTAGGAGCAACCAAAACTATATTTGGGCAACTTAAATATTTATTGTTTTCTCTTTGTTTCAAACCATAGCAAGACAAGTTGTTTATCTTATCTTGATATCCTAGACACATGAACTCCGTGTAATAATTTAACAAAATGTTTTTTCAGACTTAGTTTTGCTGACACCAAAATTCTGTTGATATGCAAGCAGTTTGTGCTAAATCTCTAATTAAACCCTGAGTAAACCCTCTTCTGCTGATAATGACCAATATTCTATAAAGTAACCAATTTAATATTCTCAACAGTCTAATTCTGGCAAAGTTCCCTATCCGTATAGGAGGAGATAGCATTTGTTATATCCTTATAGGAACCATGACTATCTGTTCTTCCATGATTCTGTTCTTTTATAGATGACAATCTAGCAATATATTCACTCTCAAATTATTAGCTCATGTATTCTACTATCTTCTACTGATTAACAATATGTTGTAGATGATGAAATAAGTCGTCTGCATACAAAAGTTGATCTTGTCATAACTCTTGGTGGAGATGGAACTGTTCTTTGGGTAAGTATTTTCAGTTTGTTAAAATTCTCAGTTTAACTTGTCTATAATAAGCTCTCTTTTTTTTTCTTCTATTTGAAGTATTTACCTGCAATCCTAATTCTGATAATGCAGGTTGAACCACATTTGTTGTTTTGGTGTGCCTCTACTTCCCTCACATCTTAATTTGCTTTATGTAACTTAAGTAGGTTTAAGGAACTTACGGTTGTGATATGGATACAAAACACACCATGTTCTTTAGATATCTATCTTTTGGGTTCTATATACATCACTTGTCCCACAGACTTCTAACCTAACTTATGCATTTGCAAGGGCTCTTAACCAGTAATGGGATTTACGGTTATTTACTAGTAATAAAGCTCCGTGAAACTCGGACTCAATTTTTTAATTGGGGATGTAACTTGAAACTGAGGGCCTGTTTGGCAACTTGCCCGCTAACCGGGTCCGGTTTATCGAGTTAATTTGGTTAAGGACTTAAAACTGTGTTTGACAAAAACTTATTTTAGCTCAACCATGGATTTCAACCCTTTTCAGGGTCTTCCTGGCTACAGATACAAGCTGGATTTTGGTGGCCAAGTAATTTGCCCATATCTTGGAGCCACCTTATTGTTGTTTTGTATAGCTGAGTCAAATGTTATGATCTGGTAAACTAACATCGTTTAAGACTATTCAGACCTATAATATGTAGTTTTGCTCTGAACTCTATCGCTGGCAAGTACTAATTTTTAGAAATGCTATGTGATTGACGTGTCCATGGTTGACACGTGTGTGATACTTGTTTCATATACGGGTGTCCGGTCACGTAATCCTTACTTATTTTTTTTCCGCTGCTGTTCTGGGGGCGTGACAGTAGAGTGCACACAATTGGACTAGTTTTTAGTTCAAAAAAAGAGGCCCCTAACTAGGATATCTTTGAACCACCCAAACTTGATTCAATCCTAATCCGGTTAAGGCTTTAACTGGATTAGTGTGAAGTTGCCAAGCACGCCCTGAAATTTTGGCTGTATCTGAGACCCACACATCTGATTTATTGAATTCGTATGTCACTCATCAGGTAGGCATTTTAGATGAATAAGAAATAGTTTTAAAGACACGAAGATAAACCTACTTTCGATTTCGGTTTCTAGAAACATACGGTCAGTATTTCTTCCACTAAAGCACACAAATGAACATCTCTAACATTGCCTACTGGTGTGTGGATTTGTGAGGTTTTTCTTTGTATGCATGACAAGATCCTTGAGAGAGATTCTTCCAATGTTGAAGCTTAAACCTTATCTTTTCTTTATAATTATTGGAATTTCTAAATTTAAAACCATTAGTATTCATTTTTGAGTTTGAAGTTTAAACAAATGACACATATTTTGATTACTTTAAAATGTAAAAAGTACAGAAACCATGAATTAAATTTCAACACTTCAGAAAACCAAGTCTTCTTACTACCATAAGCATAGACTTTCATGTGCTCTGTTAAAAGGTCATTGATGTTGAACTTTCATGTGCTTTAGTGATGCATTGCTGCATTTTTAATATCACAATTGCATGGTTATAATTTTTTACTTGTCATGTTTAACTTATTAGCTTGTGTTTTTCATTAGCTAAATATGTCTTCCCTCTGTGTGTATGCTAGTCGTGTTTGGTCTTAATGTTGTACCGTCATTTGAAGGTTTAATTAGTAGTTCAGGTTGACGGCATTCTTAGTAGCATCATGCTTCTGTTGAACCAGCTATTAAGACTATGAAGAATGTCCTTGATACAAACTCCCGATGTAGATTAACTTTTTTTTTTAAAAAAAATCTACAGGCTGCATCTATGTTCAAAGGACCAGTCCCTCCTGTTATCTCATTTTCCTTGGGATCGTTGGGATTTATGACCCCTTTCCGTATCCTCTCATTTACATATTCTATTGTTCTGAAAATTTATTTTAATTGATTTTATTTTTCATCTAAAGCAATATTGTTCCTGCATAACTATTTCTTGTTTATGTGGGGGAAAGTTCAGTTCTGTTTGTTAATAGATGTACATGTTATATTTACGTGATGAAGAACATGCTGCAGTGTTTTCCACTTATGACTGCACTCTACTTTTATTGTCTGCACATGCTTTGAGTGAAAGTATTGATAGACAGGCCTTATGTCATGCGTAGTGTTCCTTAGAACCCACTCTCTTTGTCTCTTTCCGTATTTTAATTAGTCACGATGAAATTGAAAACATTCGTGCATGTTTGTCTAAATATTGTCAAAGACACGAGTCTAACGTGTTTTTTGAAGATTCAGAACCTTGATATAATCTTTCCTATTTGTTAACATTCCCTAATTTTGAATGTGCAATCCGAATTACAGATAGAGGTGGGGTGGGGTTCCCGTGTTTTCTGGTAATGTAGGCTTAAACTATCCTTTAGTCAGCAACCATATCTCTTTACTTGCCCACTTCATTTAATCGAGTGATGTTATTGCTTTCTTTCTCTAATGGTGTTGAGAAGAATAATTTGGGGATAGTTCTATCTTCTACATTGTTAGAAGTAAGTGAATCATGGGGTAATTCCTTAAAATCCATAATTAGTTGTTATCTGTAAAGTGCACGTTCATAAAAATCATAAAATAATTAAAATGCAAAAGGTTACTGACGGGAATATCAGTAGAACAAGCTGAGGTATGTTAATCTTCAAATTGTAAAAGCATATATGTAGATTTTTTTTTTTGGCTAGTGAAGACAGTTGATCCGTGTTCAACCGACAGTTTGAGCCTGTCATTGGTACTTTCTTTCAAATCTCAATTCCAAAACACAAGCTAATATTTAGACTTTCCTTCCTTATCCATTGGCTTAATTAGATATCAAATTCGATATTCTTATTGAAGTTTTACCCTTTCGTTCTTTAGGTAAATCATTGATTTTCATTTGTACGAGGCTGTTGAAGGATTCTTTTAATGTCACAGAAAATAGTAGTTGTTCCCGTTTGTAAATTTTGTAGCGATCTTTAACAGCTATCAGATAGTGAACATTATCGGGACTCCTTAGATTCAATATTCAAGGGACCTGTTGGCATTACTTTGCGTAATCGTCTGCAATGCCATGTTATTCGAGATGCAGCTAAGAATGAAGTGGAGACTGAGGATCCCATTCTAGTCCTAAATGAAGTAACTATAGACCGTGGAATATCATCGTACCTCACTTATCTGGAGTGCTATTGTGATAACTCCTTTGTCACATGTGTACAAGGAGATGGATTGATTTTATCAACAACTTCCGGAAGCACAGCATACTCACTGGCAGCTGGAGGATCAATGGTTCATCCACAGGCATGTTTCCATCTCTTATCGATTTCTGCAAATCATATTTGTTTTATTTTCTTTTACCAAACAATTAAATCATTAGGAAGAGTTATTACATCTTGATTACTTACACATGCATATACAATTATACATAGATCCATCTTAATCCTGTCAAAATTGTTGCTTCTTGGAAAATGGAAAGAAATTCCTACTGGATAGGACAAACTAGCATCATATCGTTCTGAGCTGAATTGCTGGGCTTACCGAGCCTGGATAACTCAAGTTATTTTGTACGGCATCCTTTTCTAATCTCAAGTGGTGGGGTAATATATTAAATTGCATTATCTCCTATATAATACTAAATATTCACTCTCGATGTTCTTAAGATTCTATTCAATACGATATTTACACTTTTTAAGTTTCAAACAATAAAGTAATCGTATTGTAGACCAGGAATAAAGTTTCTTAGTTATGGCTGTTCATTATTGTTGTGATGAAAACCAAATGTTGACCAAGATGCTGAGGCTTTTGTGTTTTTGTTGTCTACTTCAGTTGGTAATGTTTATGCCTTCCATTAACTGGGAGAATCGATTAAAGTCATACCTATTGCTTGAAACAGCAAAATGCCTTGATAAAATTTCACAATGCAAGTTAATACCATCCAGACCGTGCATCTAAGACGCATCATGTTGCAGGTTCCTGGAATCCTCTTCACACCAATTTGCCCACACTCTCTATCATTCCGACCTCTGATACTGCCAGAGTACGTGACAATTAGGGTTCAAGTACCATTCAACAGCAGAGGACATGCATGGGCATCATTTGATGGCAAAGACAGAAAACAATTGGCTCCAGGTGACGCTCTCATCTGCAGCATTGCACCATGGCCAGTGCCCACTGCTTGCCAAGTCGACTCCACCAACGACTTCCTTCGCAGCATCCATGAAGGCCTCCATTGGAATTTGAGGAAAAGCCAGTCTTTTGATGGTCCCCGTGACTAGGAAACCGAGTGAAAAAAAATCATGTGGAGGGTCCTTTATAGAAAATCATATCCGGAGATAGGATGATTTGACACGTGTCCCTCAACATAAGTCCTAAATCCGGTGGTTAATCACCATATAAGATATTCTATATAGAACCCTCCATAGAATATTCTCTCTCTCTCTCTAGACTGGTGTTATTATTCATGCCAATTGTATGCTTTGTGCCATTAGAGGGAGCAAAACTCCCTTGTTTACTGCTATGCTGATTCACAGCTCCTCTGCAAGGCTAGCTGGTGGGTTGCTTGCTTCTGTATGTAATGAAGGTTATTGTAAAAGAAACTCATAGATGTATAGCATGGAAAGAAGTAGTTACTATTCAAGCAAGCAGAGTGTAAGAGATTGTTATCATTATTATTATGGACTCTAAGAAGTTACTAAAAGGAATAAGTTAAAAGCTTCTGTATGAGGGTAAACCAAATTTCCTTCTAAGAGCAAGATGTATACATGGCATCAGTCTATGATCAGTTTTTAGACATAATCTGATGACCAAGAATGCAAAATTGAGTGGTGATATATTTATTTTGACAGGTTTTTCGCTTAGTTCTGCTTGTGTTGATCTAGAAACTTTATGGTAAACATTGTCTGTTAAGGAAGCAAGCACCTAAAGATTTACATGTGTAGCGCAGAATAATTCAAAATTTTGTTCATGAATTTTTCCTCTGTGCTCTATCTTCAAGCATATGCTATTGTGGATGTTTTCTTTCAGCAATAATAATGTTGTAGTGGGATTGCTTGAAGAACTCGATGGTTCCGACGAGGAAGGGTTTCTTCTTTCTCTAAAAGTATTTACCTAATTACCTATGACCGAGCACATGAACCCATATTGTATCCACTAAAGCAAGTTTATTGGGTTTGCCAAACAGGACCTAAAAGTGCAATCAGAATATTATATTAGTGTAATCACCAACCTCAAAATCTTGACTAGAACACTTATCATCATGTTGCAGTAAAATTCACGATGCAATAAATGTTTGGAACACTGTTCATGTTATAGCAAACCTTAGATCGCCTTTCATGCTATTTCGTGCTACAGTAAAATCTATTTCGTGCTACAGTAAAATTTTGAAGCTTAATAGCATCTTTCATTCTAGTGTACTATTTGTTGAAGTCGTATCTTATTACTTGGTTGTTTGTTTTCAAACCTGATAGTGTAAAATTTTATTAATTGTCAACTTTGGTCACACCATTTGGTTATTTGTTGTATGTTATTATTCGGTTGTTTCAAACTTGATAGAATAAAAATAGAATAAAATTAACGACACAAGACCGATCCTAATTAGATGTACAAATCAAAACACTAAGCGGATTGATACTAGTGACTTTGTAACGGAGAGGTTCTGGTCAAATTACATATCAAGGTTCGATGAAATAGGCAGTGATTTTATTTTATATCTGCAGAGATCTAGGAGAGAACTGTAGTAGTGGAATGTGGACACGGGGCCTTGCGGAGGGGGAACCCCCACCAGGGGCAATATAGGAAAAGCGAATCCACATTATCATCTACCCTTTTAATTAAATAAATTTAAAAATGAAACTAAAAAAGGAAAATAGAAAAAGGGGGAGGAGATGGGAATAGATAGATGACGATGCGGATGATAGGGTGATATAATAGACGACAACTCCCCTCCGCCAATTAAAAAGATAACTCCTTTTGTGTGTTGTTTTGTTTTATGGTCGGAGGAGCCAACAAGCGAGAGAGAGAGAGAGAGAAGATAAGTGAACAGTTCAATGGTGGTAATTAGGGCGATGGGGATGGCGGCTGTTTCCATGGCGCCCTCCTCCGCCGTTCCAAATCAACGTTCTCCTTCTTCTTCTTTCCTCTTCGGGAGGAGGAACTCCTCAGCGTCTCTCTCGCCGTCTCGCCACTCTCTCCGCCTTCGTCGCCGTCCTCCTCCCCCTCTGTTTCAACTGCGGATGAAGAGGTGGCCTCGGCCACGGAGGCCTCTTCTTCTTCTTCTTCCGCTGCAGGTGGTTTCAATCTCTTCTCTCCTTTCTTTTATGAAATTGATCCTGTTCTTGAGGGAGCTTCTGCCTTGTGTTTTGATCTGTACATCGATTTTAGATCTTCAAACCAAAGCAGCATAACTAAATATTAAACATTTTGTGGTCTTTTTTGTCTGAAACCCTAAGTCTTATTACAGACTTCTGCTTTGTGTTTCTTATTCCTTCATCGATATTCCTTTCTGCTCTCATTTATCTTGTGCGAATGTGTTCTTTTCTTCATGGGAATAATTGGAGACTTTTGCTTCTTGGAAGTCATTAGTGGGTCTTGTGCATTTGTTTTTCTTCCCTTGATCGTATCGCAGATTAATGTAAACATTTGATACTTTTTATTTTTGATCGATTCCGTATGTCAATTTTTAAGGATTATTGAGATTTAACCATGTAATGTTTCTCAGGTATCTTTTAAAGTATTAGTAGGCCTCTTCTTCATTATAATAAATTGAACTAGAAATGTTATTTATATGTAGAGTCGATTGTTGAATACTTCTTGCAGCTTCTTATGCAGGAGTCGAGAATTTAGTTATCATAGGCTCTGGCCCAGCTGGATACACGGCTGCAATTTATGCGGCACGCGCAAATTTGAAGCCTCTAGTGTTTGAAGGGTATCAAGTAGGTGGTGTTCCGGGGGGACAGTTGATGACTACAACTGAAGTTGAAAATTTTCCTGGGTTTCCTGATGGAATAACCGGTCCTGATTTGATGGATAGGTATACAACATATGTGGTTTATCCAGTTAAACATTTTCTTTCTTGTGGTTGATATTTCACTGTTATAAGCAGCCTATAGATTATACGGTGGTCCTTCCATACCGATGTGCTAACTGTCTCATTGTCATTACCTTATTAGGATGCGGCGGCAAGCTGAAAGGTGGGGTGCAGAACTTTTTCAAGAGGACGTTGAATCAATTGATGTGAGGAATCACCCATTTACTATCAGGAGCAGTGAAAGAGAGGTGAATGCTATTTTCTAAGCACATTTCTCCATAATTATTTAGACTTCTCTTTGTAGATATATAACTGCAAGCGTCATTACTTGGGCACTCAACTGACCAAATCAGTAAGTCCAATAGGCAATATGTGGGTAATGCATGTTTTTGTATTGTCATTTTCTCTGTTTAATAGAATATGAATTTCATTTCTTCTCTTCTTATCTTTAAGATTCAGGTATCAAGTCAAACGCTTTGTTTATTGTGGAGAAACAACTAGAAATAACTGCTCTTAGGAGATCTTTCAGATAAGTAGTGGAGGGATTACGATACGAATGCCCTAACTACCTTACCTGATACTCACTGAGAAGAGATGAGAAAAATACATTACGCGGTACGAAAATAATGATGTCCTTGGCAATCATTCTGTTGAGACGTGCAAGTAGATGACTGGTGTGAGGGAAGGTCCATTGTGGCAGGAAGATCTCCCTCATTTGGAAAGTGTTAGTATTTGTAAATGCACTTAGATTGAAAATATTTGATCCTAAACCAAATAAAATCTCCAATATGTCTGGTGAGGCTTCAGCAAGCATATGATAAGGGCCTAAGGCCAACAAAAACTAGGGTGATATCTACAGAGCACACTTAAAATTAAATCATATTCATCTAAAGTAAGGGGGCCCAAACAAATCTTAGCAGATGTAGAGGCATTACAGGGAACAGTTTGTTGAAAGCAACAAGTGGTGCTGCAAATAGGCGAATGGAGCTTTATGATAGATTGCAAGCATTGCAGTCTAGCTGATCATGGAGCTATATGGGGAGTGAGAATCATAATGTGATCTAATACAGAATGGTATTCACATACATGGATACATGTCTTCTGTTTCAAAGCTGAAGACTAACTAGGCAGCTTGGATCCTAATTCTGGTGCCCCACTTTTGTCACCTTTGTCGGTTAAATGTCATAGTCAATACTCTGCTGTTTCCTTTGTTACAGATGAGGTCTTGTCATATGTTTAACAACTTTTTTTTTTTTGGATGGAATATTTTCTACTTATATGGTTACCGACATTACATTAATCCTCTTTGGAGCGTATAAGAACAATATCAATTATTTTTATTGGCGTTTCTAATTATTTCTACTATAAAAGTATCATCATCCTTTCGCTGCTTGTACTGTGGTTATTGATAAACATCTACTAATATAACTAAGAAATTTATATGGGATTTAGTGGCCGTTACCAATATTATGTTATTGTATGCAATTGTTGCCTAGTTATTAAACCTCTTTTTGTGCTTGTTTTAGAAGTCATGTCACGTTTGACACGCCATTAGCTATGCAAAGGAAATCTTGTTTTATCTCATTAATGCCTGTCTTTGATGATTCCCTTCAACATGAGTATACAAGTTAAATCCACTCTTGCAACTTGTCTGCTTGATTTTATGATTTGTTTCTAATTTTTATAATTTGTTTATTTTAGGTGAAATGTCATACTCTGATTGTAGCTACAGGAGCTACTGCTAAAAGGCTTAGATTACCACGTGAAGATGAATTTTGGAGTAGGGGAATAAGTGCTTGTGCAATATGTGATGGGGCATCACCACTATTTAAGGGTCAAGTTCTTGCAGTTGTAGGAGGAGGTGATACAGCTACTGAGGAAGCATTGTATCTTACCAAATATGCTCGTCATGTGCATCTTCTTGTTCGGAGAAATCAACTGCGAGCATCAAAAGCTATGCAGGACAGGTGATTAGCTGTAAACTTTGTCATTTCTTCTCAATATTAGTTGCAATACATAACCAAAATATGCTGCTTAAAAAGCATGAAATTCATCAGTCATAATTGCCCCGTCTTCAAAAAATTTCATGTGTTTTATTTTGCATTATATTTTTGTCCAATAGATTGAAGGTTTTTCAACTATTAGGAAGAAGCCTCTATTCAATAGTCACTCATATTAGAACTTAAGGACTTCTGAAGAACGAGAACTTCTTGCATCATAATGAGGGATATAGTACACTAGTCCCCTATACTTGGTTTTATAACACAAGAATTTTTTGCACGATATTGTCAAAATATGTAATAGTCTGTTACAAAGTTGAATGATAATAACATAATCAACAGTTGTAGACTTGTAGTTGTAATGAACTATTCATCTTGGTAATTTTTTTTTACATGAACAGCAAGAATATCCATGAACTGTATAACTGTATTGTGGAGGGACTTAAAAGTTCACTGCAAACTGACATTCAAAAACTGTTCAAATAATGGTAAATTTAAGTAAGGTTGATGTTTATGGTCATTAGAAATTTGTGATGGGTTTTTCTTGTTATGCTGTATATGTGCAGCAACAACCCCTCTTCCAGGTGGCTGCATGTTATGTAGTATGTTCTATAATGACCTTACAACGTATTTAGGCTGTGAAAAGTAGTCTCAAGCCAGAATCTGATCAGCATCTGGTGGAGTGTATTCACTTTATTTTTGGCATCCTGCCACAAAAAGATTGTATATAGTGGTATGGCATCATTATGGCATCATGAGTGTACAAGTGGTCCATATGTAAGATTATACATTCACATCGTGAAGAAAGCACACATGTAAGAACTTAAAAAACATAAGCATGCTTTAATTTATATAATTATATAGCTAAAATGCGAAACCCTTGTCCTAGAGAGTTGTAGAAAGAGGTTCATTCAGGTCAACTTCACTGTTTTTGGAAGATATAGCATCATATTGAATTGAAAACTAGGCATATACTCCTATATTTCTTGATTGGTTAAGGTTCCTTTTCTCCCCTTGTCTAAAAGAATTGCATGTTCATGTCAATCTGTTAGTACAACTTTTAATGATGGTAAAATTTCAATTTCCTGAATGTTTTTTTAACAGGTTGATTATGGCGAATGTTTCACAGAGTATTCAACAATCCGAATCTTACAGTGCACTTCAACACTGAGGCTGCGGATGTCGTCAGCAATAGCAAGAACCAGATGTCTGGCATATTATTAAAAAGAGTTGATACTGGAGAACAGTCGATTCTAGAAGTGAAAGGTCTATTTTATGGTATAGGTCATACTCCAAACAGCCAGTTGCTAGAAGGTCAGGTTGAACTGGACAGCGCTGGCTATATTTTGGTCAAAGAGGGTACTGCTAAAACTTCTGTGGAAGGTGTCTTTGCTGCTGGTGATGTTCAGGTAATTTCCATTTTATTCCTTAGCTTTCTGTTGGCAGTATATCGCTATTCATCAGACTCCTTAAACTGCTACACTTCTGATGGTAAGTCTGATTGGTAGTAGGCAAGTATTATTATATAGTTGCTTTGAGCTACTCCTAAATATATTGTCCATAAATTTTCAATGTTCAAGAATTTTGCTGCTAGGATCATGAGTGGAGGCAAGCAGTAACTGCTGCTGGATCTGGATGTATAGCTGCTTTATCTGTTGAGAGATATTTGGTGACCAATGATCTTCTTATTGAGTTTCACCAGGTAATATGCTTCTAATACACTCAATTTGTTCATGGACGTTTACCATAATTCATCTAAAAATTTAAGCAGCTCCTGATTCTTTTATCATATGTTTTTATTAAAAAGGGATTTAAGGTTTCTTCAGCATGAGTTTGGCACTAAATTATAAGCAAATTTGCTATAATGCGTGTGTTTGCATTTCTTCCTACACTATTTTGAAGTTACAGAGGTTCTCAACTAAGCACTTTTCTTACATATTTGTTTTATCAACAGCCTGTACGTGAAGAGGAAAAGAAGGAACTTTTAGATAAGGACGTGCAAATGGGCTTCGACATTACACGTACTAAGCACAAGGGCCAGGTAGTTATAAACATAATTAATGACTTATCATTCTAGAAGCTGGAATCCTCTAAAATGATATGGTGTTGTCATCTATTTGAGAGTATGATGCTGTTTATGCTGTCCATCAGATAGTTTAACTTTGAACTTGTATATTGCAGTACGCTCTAAGGAAGTTATATCACGAAAGCCCGAGGCTAATATGTGTTCTATATACTGCACCAACATGCGGTCCATGTAGGACATTGAAACCTATACTGGGCAAGGTATTGTGCTCTTGGCCAATTATGTCATTTCAAATGTTCATTGTATAGAGAGGTTTTAAACAAATAATCAGATCAGTTCTGTCAAAAGTTAGATATGAAGCCCCCATATACCTCCTGTATATAACTAGACAATTATCTGTCAAAATGAACCATATTATTGATCAGTTTATACATATGTGTACTTGTCTGGTTAAAGAATATGGTAATCAATCATCAATTTCTTTTATGTGCAGGTGATAGATGAATTTGATCAGAATGTACATTTTGTTGAAATTGACATAGAGGAGGATCCCGAAATTGCAGAAGCGGCAGGGATTATGGGAACACCGTGTGTGCAGTTTTTCAAAAATAAGGAAATGATCAAGTAAGAAAAAGACTCTTAGAACCATATTGCCTTGCTAATTCAACTATCTAGCATTTCTTGAATGCACGTATGATGCACACAACTTTGGGAATTGAAAATAAAGTCTAAATGTCATCTCATTGAAGAGATCTAGTTTATTTGGATTGGAGAAATCATAACTAATTTACGATTAAGTATTTGATTTGAGTTCAGATAAGGTATTTGACTTGAATTGGAATAGTTATTTGATTTGAAATTTGAATTTAGGTCTTTAGTCTATAAATACTCTTCTAATTTTCAGTTCTTATATGGAGAAGTTGATTTGATTTTGATAAAATTCTATGAGTTGATTGCATGTGATTTGCATCTGGGTTTTTGAGACTTCAAATTCGTTATCTTTTTCTGAGAGCTTGACTCCCATCTATTTAGTTGGGTAAGAATAGAATCTAAAAGCGTTTAGAGTAGAAGAATAGGGAGATAAAATTCGGAAACACATTCTACCAAAAGAGAATTACACCCTCAAAAAAGGACAAGCATCTTAACAAAAGAGAACCACACCCTTGGAAAAAGAGAAGGAACCACACCTTCTAGGATTTTGTGGTTTCACACCAAGGTGTTTCTTGCACCATCAAAAGCTAGTATCTGTTAATGTCCCTGAGGAGGATGTCCTTAATGGATCTAAATGGAAGAAAAGGATTGGTGTAGCCTTGGAAAAGGCTCTGTTGGTGGTGGTGGTTTGTTTCTATGCTTTAACATTTTAATGTTCATAGATTTTCATACTTATTATGCATTATTATGCAGCTCATATCATAGACTGAGGTGTCTGAAAGCGCTATTGTACACGTAGCTAACCTGGTCTTGTGCTTTTGGCGTGTGCAGGTCTGTACCTGGTGTAAAAATGAAGAAGGAATACAGGGAATTTATTGAGGCAAACAAATGAAATGGAGTCTGGATGCTCCGCAGTTTTCTTTGATATTATTTCAGATTCTGTTTTTATCTTGTGAGATGCCATCTGATTTGAGCTGGCCATTTTTTCCCATCTGAGTTATTTAAAGCATGGTGCTTATGCATGTTCATGCTCTTTTTTGTATCAAGGGAAATAAATTAATACCTCACCTTTTCATTCATGTCTGTTGAATTGTAATTCTACATGATCCATCAAGCTTCATGACATTCAAAGTTGATAACTATCACTTCTTGCAACTGCTTTTTTTTTTTTGTTTCCAGCTCACTTGTTCAGATATCCTTACAAGATTAAGAGCTTGTGCTGAATATCTCAGTTTCTGCCCTTGTGTGTTTATGTTAAAAAACATCTTCTCGGTTGTTGATCAGCTGCTTATGGTTTTAAGTTTTGTTTCTGCAAATAATATGTGCCTTATTTTCCCAGTGAACTTGTGACTTGACATACTTTGATACTTCTCTTTTCTTTCCTTTTCCACAATAACTAGTTATTATTCTGTCCGCAAGAATCTTGCTGCCTTTTCCATGAATTATGTGCTCTTTCTTGGGTTTTTTTTTTCATGTAATATGTGCTCCACAGGTTTTGATACTCCATGCACGCTCAACTTCGCGAACAAGACCGCTAAGTTTCAAGAACTTTGCAATTAAATAGCAAATTAAAATTTCTGCTCAGGATTACATCCTGCGTTTTGATGTCTCATATAAAAAGCTGTGAAATGACTCCATGGTATTTTTCAATTTCCTTTTCTTCATATTCCTATTGCGCACGTATTGACTTGCGTAATATAACTACGTTTGATCCTCTTTTTATTTCCTTATGGGTTCCTAGGTAACCCTATCCCTAATCCTATTTACAGTTCAATAGCCTGATCATAATCAATCAAAAATATTGGAAAACCTATCATCCCGGTCTGTAGCAAGGTCATCTTTAAATTGGGTCCGCATTAAACAAATAAATAAATTTATGCGATAACAGCTGGCCCAAAAACAATGGGCTATCGCCCAGGCCCATTAGCATATCGACAAGTTTATCTTGTGGAAGAGAAGCAAAAGCCGAGCTCCCCAAAAGAGAACCGAGAGCCTTATCCCCTCCAATCAATCCCTCACAAAACCAGAAAACAAACAAAATATCATCTCACTCAGCAATAGCAGCAGCAAGGGAGCAGCAATGGCCGCCACCGCCGCCGTCGCTGCCGTCGCCGCCGTATCCTCTTCTTCTTCTTCTCTCTCGCACCCGAAACCTAACCCTTTCCGCCTCTGCTCCCACAATTTCTCCCCAATCTCCCTCCATCTCACGATAAAGCCATTCATCCCTATAACCTCCAAGAGAGTCAGCCTTCCTCCTCCTGCGGCCGTGGCGGAGGCCGAACTCGCTGAAGATGCCACCGACGACGGCGACGCTGCTGCTGCTGCTCCTGCGACTAAGCCCAAGAAGGGAAAGGCCGCTTTGCCCCTCAAAAGGGATAGGGTAATCTTACTTTGAAATGATTGGTACCCATTTGTTTAAATTCGTTAGGTTTTGGGTTGAAATTGGAAAGGAGGAGTCTTTTCCATACAATTTCTATAAATTCGTCAGATTGCCTTCTTCTTGAAGGCACAAGTTAAAGCTTGAGGGTTTACAATCTTACCTAAGTAATCAATGTCTCTTTTCAATGGTTTCGAAAACTGGATTGATCTAATCTAATGTTACTGGTCTTGGTGCAGACTCGATCGAAGAGGTTCTTGGAGATACAGAAGCTGAGGGAGAACAAGAAGGAGTATGATATTCCCACGGCCGTATCACTTCTCAAGCAAACTTCAAGCACCAAATTTGTGGAGTCAGCAGAGGCTCATTTCAGGCTGAATATTGATCCTAAGTACAATGATCAGCAGCTGAGGGCCACAGTTCTGTCCTAATTCTGTTTCTTTTCATTTCTAAAATTCAAAGTTAGAAATTCTTTTGAGGCGAGTTGCTTATTTTCCAACGTGCCTGTATATGTAGGTGAATCTGCCCAAGGGGACAGGACAGACTGTGAAAGTGGCCGTTCTTACTCAAGGTGGGTAACTAGATGTGATCAGTCTTATGAACTTAACTTAATTCAACTTCGATTTGAAACTGAACTGTGTACAGTGTGATGCCACTTGTTCCTACTGATAAAGCATGCCAGTTTTACCTTAACTGCAAATTATTCTCTGATCTCTTTTGCTGTGTTTCTTATTCTTGTGTTTTATCCATTCTTTTAGACAGTTACATGTCCATTAGTGTGAGGTTTAAGAGTTGCTGACTTGTTGGTGTTAGCATTTAAGAGTTTCCTCCCCGCTATACAGTCGTTGATTAAAAGCGTTGAAAATATGCAGATGTTGCTTTGGTCGTACCTATATTTGCTTAGATCTTCTGTTTATAATACATCCCCATAATCATGATTTTATAAGTTTTCTAATTATGTGACCATTTACATGTTTGAGTGTAAGGGGGAGAGAAACACGCATATACATATGTGCATGTACAAAAAATATGGACACAGCTTCACATTAAAATGTGGAAACGTGTTTGTAATAATTGAATATGAGATAATGGTTACATAAGCTAACAATTGATATCACACATTTTTTTGACATTTTGCTGGGAAAAAGTGTTAGATCTTCATCCTTTAATAGAATACCTTTACAAACTAAATTACTTTATCTCATTTCCTAAGTCTTATGTCGGTACTGTATTTTTATAAACCAGCTTCTGTTTCAACATCCCTTTCCATTCATATATAAATGAAAGCAAACACATGTCTTGAGTCTCTTGACATGTAACAAATATGAAAGAAGTTCATGAGAAATACTGTAAAATCTATCTTGAGAAGCATTTGATGAGATGCCTAAATTAAAAACTACATACAATTTTGAGTAGAGGTGTTCTTCCAGGAAAGTTGATAACTGCTCAAGGGACATGATTTCAAGGGACTACAAGGAAGACTATATTTGATATGTATGCATTACCTGTTGGCAGATCACCATGTACAACATCTACAATTGGGATGAATGTATAATATGAAGGAGTTCAGGATCAAGGTTTAAATGGAGGAAAACAGTCACCAACATTTTGACCCTATTATTGATGCTGATTGCATTCAAACGTAGATTGCCCTATAGTGGGGACAAACTTGGGTCATTATTTATGCAGAGCATGCTCTTGCAACAAGGAAATTCTTTAAATTTCCCTGTTTATGGAGTCTAGGCTAACAGTTTCACAGCATGATTAATTGTTTGATGTAAAGTTGCAACGCTACCCTTAGATCATTCTCCTACAATAGCATTGTAAATTTATCAGTTATTATTATGTTGAACTTTCAATAAATATCTAATATTTGGTACTCATTGTATTGGAACTTTACAGGTGAAAAGATCGATGAAGCGAAAAATGCAGGAGCTGATATAGTAGGTGGAGAAGATTTAATACAGGAAATCAAGGGAGGATTCATGGAGTTCGATAAACTTATAGCTTCTCCAGATATGATGCCCAAAGTATGTTTCCTCAATGTCGAATTCATTATGCTATTTTATAACACTATGCTACTGGTTTTCTGTCCAGCATGTACAATATCTATACTATTAGGTTAAAATTTTTTTTTTTTGGGGTGTTAACAAAAGTTTGAAGGACATTTACATCCCGATAGAAATGTGAGGGGTATATAGGTAATTTTCCTTCCTTTCTTTTTCTTTTCTCTTTTCTTTTGTAGAACATGCTAAACTGTAACATGAATTTACAATTAGAGCTTACTAATTAAATATCTATCACAATATGTGTTGTAGGAGATATAAATATAAAGTGATAATGTTCTTTTCTAAAATAAATTATTAGATATGAATGAATATAAATACAGTAATTGGAATTTCCATATGATTTAATCTAATATTATCGAAAGTCAAAATATATCTACATACTTGGGTTAACAAAATTAAATATAATAATTTGATGATAAAATATGAAACATACTCTTCTTATTTACATTATTTAAAGTGCTCTTAGGATGATAGTTTGTAAATAATCCACCAAATTATGATGATACATGTACCCTATTTTCTTTCATTAAGATCACATAAACAGTAGTGAAATATATGTTATACCCAATTTCAAATAAGGTAACATAAAATAGCTCATCTCCAATGAAAAAATATCATAAAAATATCTTACAAAACTTCGATGAAACTTTACTGTAAGTGCCCTTTTATATAAAATTTGGGATGATTAAGTTTTCGTATCTGTTGCACGTGCATTTACATGTGCAATAAGGCTAGTTGTGTTAAATGGTTATTTTAAGATTTAAATGATCCTTCTAATGAGACTACTTGAAAATCTTGTGATTGATGTTTGTTTTACCCAAGTCTTTAACCATTGACAAACTTTTGTTTTTCTCTATAACCATTTAGCTAATTGCCTGTATTTTTAAACAGTCATCATTGTATAACTAAAAGGGATGCCAACCTTTTTGTGTGGTTATTCTGTTTTAGTGCAGAACCTGCTATTCCTAGATGTAGTTGATTGTTTCCCTTATCAAATGTTAGATAGTGCATCAGACTTTTTCAGCTACCATTTAAACTTTTGTGGTTATGTTCTATAAGCGCAGTTTTTCTTATTTGTCTAGTCAAATGCTTTTTAAGGCTGGTTTTTCCCATTTTTCTCTTATTGAGAGTTTTACATTATCTTCCTTTCTCAGAAATCTATATAATGAGAGAAAATTTTAATAAAAAATTTTGAATAGCTCGTCGTCTTTTCTTCTTGTTTTTTTGCATTCTTCATACACATTACAAAGTTTCATTCACTGTTATTCATTCTTTATATTTACGACTTTTTTAAGGTTGCAAGTTTGGGAAAAATTCTAGGACCACGTGGACTCATGCCAAATCCTAAAGCTGGTACAGTCACTACAGATATACCTCAGGTAATACTCGAGCGCTGTGGAGAAAGTTGTTTCATTTGTAATTTCTGTAATTTAGTCTCAACAATCTTCTGACATTGCTTTCCTGTTGATTATGTTCTCTTTTTTAACATCTCCGGAGGCATAAAGCTCTTATTTTTACTGCATTTCCATTGACAGCTATATTGACTTGATTTTTTTAGACAGATATTGACATCTACAAAAGGTTTTAGCTCTGTCCTTTTAGATCTGTTGATAATGACTCGTACAGGTCAATATTGGCTACACACGACTAGTACTAGAAGAATTTAAGGTCTAAAGTATTGAAAAAAATATATTTGGTAGTGTTATATTGAGAAAAAGCAAATGGAGAAATCTAATGAACAGAAAGCTTCTACCATGCATTCTGATCCAAAATGGCTTGAACTGTTGAAACTCCCGAGCTAAAATCAAGACATACTGAGATTTCAGACCTTGTTTATAGATTGTGGTGGATGGTATGTATGTTAAATTTGAATTGTCCATAAAGTTAACTGATAGGAAAGAGCATTCTCTTGATATGGCTGAGACAATACAGCACAAAAAGAAAAAAAAGGCACAGCTCACCCTTTTTCTCTTTGTTTAGGTGTTGGGTTTACCTTTTAGCTTGGGAACCGTAACCTTTTTCGCATCCTTAATTTCCATGTAAACTAGGTTTTTCGGCATGCAATATTTTGCATGCAACTAAAATGATTGTTAGATGATATTATATGTTTAACTATTTAGGTTTTTGGCTAATTGGGCCAATATCCATATCCGCTTATGGAACCCTCCTAATTTCTAATTTAAAAGATATTAGGGAGATTAGTGTCAAATGAAATAATAACTGTGCCTTCTCTATTTTTCTACAATGATAATGTATGGGATGCAAATTTGACTCATGAAGGGTATAAACAGCATTTGTGGATTGTATAAGATTGTGAGCCCTACAATAATCAATAACCATGCATCATCCTATGATAATCATTAACCATGTATCAGCATTCATCCAGTATAATCATCCGATTCATGCATAATTTAAGGAGATTTGTTTCTCTTATCTCATGTGATCTCCTTATTTAAGGTCTTGTGATACACACCAAACAGTTCTTCTTGCTTGTTGAAAATTTTACTCAGAAATGGATTTTTACAGGCATTCTTTCAGCTGCTTTTCTAGTTAAGGATTTTTCTAGTGAGTTTTGTTATCAGCATTCAAATAAACGTTCATGTCTTCAAATTGTGAGCAGGGTGGTTATATTTTGGTTAAAACTATACTTACAGTTCTTTGTTCAATTTTCGAAGTCTCTCTTTGTGAATTGAACAGAGTAAAATTAATATGGAGCTCTCTTCTTCTTTTTCAGGCTATCCAAGAGTTCAAGAAAGGGAAGGTAGAGTACAGAGTAGACAAGACTGGGATTGTTCACCTGCCTTTTGGAAAGGCAAACTTTCCCGATGAAGATCTCATTGCTAACTTAATGGCAGCAATTGTATGTTCCTCTATCATCCTTCGAGTGCCTAGTAAAAACTTGCAGTATGTCATAGACTAATGCAAACTGATACATGCTTGTTTATTGTTACCCATTGCAGAGATCTGTGGAAACAAACAAGCCCCCTGGTGCAAAAGGAGTATACTGGAAGAGTGCACATATTTGCTCATCGATGGGCCCATCAATAAAACTCAACATAAAAGAAATGCTTGACTACAAGCCCTCGGTGACAGTCTAACTATACTTTTAATCTGCAATCTCCATGTATACAACAATGTCGATGCTCACAGAGAGAAGACACGCAATGGGCGGAGAAACTAAAAGGTCCAATTTTTGATTGATACAAAATCTATGGAGTAAGCGATAGGAATGTAATTATTCTGTCAGTACCTGTAGTGAGCTGGCTTTAGAATATGTGAGATTAGACTGTGGTTTGTTTATATGATGTGTTATGCTTCTACGAGATTATTTTTCTCCTCCTGTATGAAATCAATTTACTTTCTCATTCATCCTAATGTATAATCTGCAGCCAGTCTTAGTCTTAAGTCGAGCATTTGACTGAACCTGTAGATGGAATGCGTTGTTCTGGCTTAGTGAGGAGGTAGACAAACTAGTCATAGATTCAAGCTATTTAAAGAGTTACGATCTATATTGGGATTTGCGGTACCCTAACAAATGAAATTTAGCATATTTTTTAAGGAACGCTATTTATGGATTGATTTGCCGATATGAAGTGGGTTGTCATCATATGATCTCTGTACAGTATTCTTTCATGTGCAACGCACGTGTGGCATACTAGTACAAACAAATATCTAATGCTTTTTTTTTTTCTCGGTCGGTAGATATATTTCCAAACACCACTTACACGTTGAATTTGTCGGAAAGGAAGCAAGTGGAAAGTTGACAGGGACATATAAAAAACCCCAGCACCACTGATTCACATAATATATCTTCTCTCTGCTCTATCATCACTTCACTTTGTCTCAGGAGTAGTTAAACACTTCCCCCATTTTCCAGATTTTAAGTCATGGCATTATTAACTATGGCATTATTATGAATTATTAAATATGTACAATTATTAAATATAATATGAGTAAAAATTATTTATTTACCAATTCAACTAAATAAATATATAATATAATATTTATAAATATGAAAAGTCGTCAACTTTTATTATTCCACCATCTTCTTAACCCCTTTTATTAAGGAACTCATTCATGTTCATGAAGGGTTACCCATTTCTCCATTAATCATTTGTAAATTGCATCATTATAACAAATAGGAAAATTGTACATAATTTCCTCATCTATATATTGAGTTGCACTAAATCCTTCTCAATATACTAGCACTTAACACCCTCGAATGCAATTTTAGAGATATAAATTGCAAGTATCAAATATAAATTGAGGGACTCTAAAAGCTAACAATAAACTAGGGAGGTTTAACAATTTCTAGAAAGATAATTTCAAAATGGCATCCCTCTCTCTCATGAAAATGTACTAGAGCTTGCTGCTCTACAAGTAGTTTATATTTTATAATAGAAACACATGTAAGCTAATTTTCTATGCAGAATTATTATTTCAATAAAAGTAACTTATTCATAACCTCCTACAAATATACCCGATTAATCTTTATGCATTAAATCTCATTTCATTGAATAAATATTAATTCTTTATTAATTACCTATAATATCTTATTAACTGTGCACTTTCTAACCCAATAGAACCAAAAGAATTCTAAAAATTGATCAACAAGCGTGCCTAGGTGCAACGCATTACACAATACTAGTAAATATAAAAGAGGATTGGGGTGCTAAAACTTTTGATTGCCCTTTTACCCATATACTTTAATTATTTTATTTATTTAATTAATTTATCTCAAAGTCTCATTCAATGAGTCTTAAATTAAATTAAATTAAATTAATTAAAAATCATAATAATAATAGGAGTTAATTAGTTTCTAAAGCTCTTAAAGATTCCATATTTAATTAGTTTCTTATGCTCTTAAAGATTTCATAGTTTATTTAATTAAATACATATGTTATGGATCCAATTTACTAACCATTCTTTTATTTTCCTTTTGTATTACCTCTTTCATCTACATGTAATCCATTTTCTTCAACCCATCACATCACCTACTAAGCCAAATTCCTACACCAACATAATGGTTTCGAAAATATGTTATATGGAAAGTTTGTCAAATGGCTTATAGTGTACGTAGGTTGTGTATGTATGTGCACGTGCATACATTGGATAATATTTGTCAAATGATTTGCGACTTAAAGATTTATTTTTATGAAGTTGAAAACTATGTCCCATGTTCAATTCAGTAGCTATTAATTTGTGTTTTGTCTCTTGAATCCTTGAAAAGAGAAGGATAATAGATTATAGGAATGTTATTATTTGAAAGTCTTGATATTTAAGAGTGCGTGTAAATTTGATTTGGGAACCGAATGTTATTTTCAAGATGTACCTTTTTTCTCGTTGATTGGGTAGGATTCTTATTGATCTTTTAATACTTAGAAAGAATGTATGATCTTATTTTTGGAGTTTATGCAAAGCTATTTAAAGAATTTCCCCTCGCACAATGTTGTAAAGAGCATTTTGTGTTTTTTATCATAAGTTGTGCTTTTTTTGAACATAGATCATAAGTTCGCTTTTTGTTCATTAGATATATTCATGGTTTAATTCTTAACTAATTACTAGGTTCATATGCACTTTAAGTTCAGAGGTGCTTCTCCAACGCTTTTAATGTTTCTTATCCTTTTAATTTTCTTACCACTATTAAGCATCTTTTATGTTCTTTTGTTAATAATTATGTTGAATCATAAAACTTTATTTGTCTTCTTTCGATTAATCACCAATAGGTTCTTTGTTCCTATCAACTTTAGGCTACAAAGATTAACTAATAAAACATATTGGCTATCTATCCTCTATTCATTGAGTAAATCGGAATAGACAAATCTATATATGATATATTTGATTGAATTGCATAAAAAATTTGATTTTTATATAAAATCTAGATTAATTTGTCTCTTGATTGAGATTCTTTAATTTGGATTAAAAAATTGACTTATACAATTCCCATGAACTAAGCTATTTAAACAATATATTTATATCGATTGTGATTTCATTTTGCTATTATAGCTTTTGTAATTTTGCATCTAATAACAATTTTGCTATTCCAACAAGAATCACTGCACCATAAGTAAATATTTTATCATAAGTAACGTATGTAAGAATCAATAATATAGAAATTAATTAATAATTTTTTAAACCAAATACGCCACGTGCAACGCTACTAGTACAAACAAATATCTAATGCTTTTCTTTCTCTGGCTCGGTATATATTTCCAAACACCACTTGCACGTTGAATTTGTCGGAAAGGAAGCGAGTGGAAAGTTGACAGGGACGTATAAAAAACCCCAGCACCACCGATTCACATAATATATCTTCTCTCTCCTCTATCATCACTTCACTTTGTCTCAGGAGTAGTTAAACACTCCCCCCATTTTCCAGATCTTAAGTCATGGCGCTATTAACTATGGCCACCATATGCATCCCCTCTCATTCAATTGGGCCAACGAAAATCAAAGGCCCTGCTGCAGGTCCAAACCTGATCCATCGCCGGCTACCGTTATTAGTTCATTCCCCTTGCTGCACTATGAGTTCATCCTCACCGTCATCATCTTCATCCTCATCCAACTCTCCTTCCACCGCCACTCCCTTCTTGGATCCTTCATCATCAACAACGGCGACGACCCACTCCAGTTACAAGCTCGCCGCCGCTGATTCTTCTCCTAGGTCCAGCAATAGTGCCCTTGTGCACCTCACTCCAGAATCGGCAATTGAGAGGGTACGCTCATCGCTGACTTTCTTTTCATCATTCTGCTCTCACTATTGTTTGATGTTTGAAATCAATTTGGCTTTGGATTTTCCATCTCTCAGTGTTGCAACATCCTTTCCCTGTGTTTCCTTTTCTCAGATGCTCATCTATCCATCTTGACTTTATGGCTTGTGTATGGCGTTGTTGAGCAGGTGATTTTTGACTTCCGTTTCTTGGCTCTTCTTGCTGTTGGTGGCTCGCTGGCGGGGTCTCTGTTGTGCTTTCTGAATGTAGGTTTTCTTTAAATGATTTGTTAAAAAAACCTAAATATATATTACAATCTAGCTAGTCCATGTTGTTAATTAGGTCCTAACTATTGGGAACACTTTTTTTTAAATGTTAAATAGGGTTGTATTTACATAGTCGATGCGTATAAAGTATACTGGACATGCTGTACGAAAGGAGTTCACACTGGCCAAATGGTCCTGCGATTAGTTGAGGCTATCGGTATGAAAATCTTTCGCAAGCTCATTTTAGTTATCAGTCTTCTTCTCTCACCGTCTATTTCTTCAGCAAGTTGTTATTATTTTTAATTCCAGTGATTATATATGGTCACCATGCTCTCATTTATGTTACTCTACTGTTTTATTTTCCTTGACAGATGTGTATCTTGCCGGTACTGTTATGTTGATATTTGGAATGGGTTTGTATGGATTATTTATCAGCAATTCCCCTCCCGGAATACCTGCTGATATAGACCGTGCTCTCAAAGGCTCTTCTTTGTTTGGAATGTTTGCTCTTAAGGTATTAGAACTACTATATATATACATTTTTTTTAAATTTCATTAGATAACTCTCATTACATTTCTCTTCTGAAGACAACTGCCTTCTATTTTTAGAATATTCCTCTCTTTACTTGCATTTGACTGGTATCGATGTTCCGAAATCTAAATTACACTCCAAAACTTCAAATGCTTTCATACTTTAAGATACGGTGTTCCTCTCTCCTTCCTGTAAATTAAAGAAAGAAAAAGGAGCAAGCAATAAAGTTTGAAGTAAATCACTTTTAGTATCGACTCAAGCCTAAACATTGCAGGTTATTATCTAGGTTTTCACTAATAATAATAATAATAACATTATTATTTGATATTATTCAGGAAAGGCCAAAATGGATGAAAATTAGTTCACTCGATGAACTGAAGACAAAGGTTGGCCACGTTATTGTGATGATTCTCCTGGTAAAGATGTTTGAGAGAAGCAAAATGGTGGTAATAGCTACCGGCATGGATCTCCTTAGTTATTCCGTGTGCATTTTCCTGTCATCTGCATCCTTGTATATCCTCCACAACCTTCACAAGTCGGACTAGGAAAGGGTGATTTCACTCTGTATACAGTCAAAGAACCTATTCAACGTTTGTCAATACAAATGTTGTAATTGAGATGCTAAGTTTCAATATATATGTAAGTTATATCATCTTCTGCGTACGTTGTTCCATAATTAGGAGTAGAAGAGATCTCACCTGCTGAAAATATTTTTCAGGGGGGAGAAAAAAGAGGTCTCATGTGCTTAAATTCATGCATCCAAATGCTTGTTGTTTTCTAATAGAGTTATAGGGGTGCAGAAAGGAAGATATAAAATACTGCAAAAAACTCAATGATGTGCATAGAGATCAAGAACAGAGCAAGGAATTACACAGTACCATCCGCTTGATTTCAACCACTCTGATTTGAGGTAAAAGAAATGAAAATTTCAGTGAAGAAAAAGTTCACAAAGAGAGTAAAAGAAACATCTGGTGTATATCATTTGAATAAGAACTCAAGTTTAAGGAAGAGATAGATACAACTTATTTCCTTTGTTGCTGTGCGCTAATTCCCTGCTGGGTCATGAACAACTATTACATACAAAATTTCATGCCCACTGTCATGGCTAACTCTCCTAGATATTAACTGTAAACCATAAAAGCAAGGTAAAGAACATTGATGAAGCAACTGCTGAGTGAAAAAACGAGAGTAACAGGTATAGAAGAGCCATTTACTGACTCCTGTGATTCTTTTCTAAACATTTAAACTAAGCTAACTATGTCAAATGTAAGGAGGTTAATTTCATTATCATCTGTATAGATCTTGGTTCCCCAAAGCAGAGCTATAGTCAACTCTGTGTTGTCCCATTCGGTGCTACCTGATCAAAATTAAAAAAGAACATATATCAGAAATTAATTAGTTAATTAGCATTGTAAACATTATTAATGCTCATGTACCATGTACAGGAATGGATCTGTGCGCCCTCCTGTGCCCGTACGCTTCACTTTGGCCTTCTTCACCAGCCTGCAAGGTTCCCAATGAAACAATTCAATTAAGTACTGAATTATTGGAGTCACTTAATGAAGAGTTTCTCCCACAAAAAAAAGAAAAAAAAAAAGAAAAAAAAAGTTGTCTATACACATGTAGATAAACAACAGAACTACATAAACACATTAAATACAAAGAGAATATAACACAAGGATTCAACATAGGTCAGTATCTTGACCTACGTCTACGGGCGAATACTACAAGGGAAATTCACTAGTCAAATAAAGGAGATCGCTGTCTAATCTTATTACCCAAACCCCACAAAGGGAATACACAATTAAGAACTCAAGAATGCTCTTGTTCACTTCCTTTTATAATGAACTCATCTTAGAGTGAGATAAACAATTGAGTTAGTGAAATACTGAGACAAGAGATTGATGTAATAGTGGGACTAGCCCAAGTTCACACATGTGAAGAGTGAGAGAGAATTCCAATATTAAAGAGAATTTCACTTTGATTTTTCTTCTTTGATGTTCACAGCATTCACATTCACAATAAGGCTGAAGCTGACATGAAATTAAGAGGTAACAATTAGTAACGATGGGAGTATAAGGTGGTAGGGGTGAGATGCGAATGGTTGAACCGACAGATATAGGAGAGGATGGCAGCAATGATGTGCGAGAGGAGAGCTTGTTGAAGGTTGGGGGAGGGGAAGGTGGGTGTCCAGTGAGTGGGAAGAGAATTAATACGGAGAGGGGTTGTCGATAGGGAGCGAGGGGTCAGGAGGAGACTTACAGAGATGGGGGCAAATTGAGGGAGGTGGGGTGGGCTGACAGAAGGGAAGGGAATTGTAGTAGCAGGGAGTGGCACTGGCAAGATGGGGTGGCAAATGGCTTGTGTATGGCCAACAATTGGGGTTTATATCAAAATATCAAATTTATCTAAATTTTATATATTCTGCGGAGACTATACGGGCAATTATTTTCTATATTGTTGGTATAAGAGAACTATTATTAGGGTAAAAAGTAAATCAAAGTCAAAATTTGATAGAAAGACAAATTTCACTGAAAGTAAAATTTTTCACTTATCTATACCTCAAGTCTTTGGTATTTTAAAATTATCCATGATGTCATGTTGTTTTACTAATTTATCTTCCAATGATACTTAAATATGTTCTCTATCTCTCCTGTCTATTGTTGTTAGAAATAAAAGTGGAATGTTATCTTTTTTTCTATTAAGAAGATTTAAAACTTAAAAGATGACCAAAACTATATCTTGTTAATTAATTCGACAATTCTATTTTGATTTCTCTTCTTAATTTCTCTCGCTCACTCTTAAAACTTATCCTTAATTAAAAAAAATCTTCCTCTAATCTATTCTCCCCATTCTACATCACTCCCTCTAACCTCTCCCAAACTGATCTAGAATTGTCGAGAGCAATTTAAAAGACATTTTTTTTATTATAAAGCAATAATGCATATCAAACTAATACTTATAAGAGTTTAAATCCTCAATCCTCACCATAATTTGGGGGAAGGGTTTTTTGACATGGTACTAGAGCAAGTCAGGTTCAAATCCACAAAATAAAGCGGCTTTAAGAATAAAAAAGATATTGTTGTATGAGTCCACATTTCAGCCCAAAAAAGGGGCGTTCAACCTATAGAGGCATGTTTAACTATAAAATTATAACCCTCAACTCTTTGCAACTTTGGAGTATTAGTGTAGTGGAATAGTCCTTCGAAAATATTAAATATTTAGCATCCTTCCTCACTTGGACAACTCCAAACTTTAACTTTGTTCGAAAGGCAAAACATGAGAATAAATAAATTTATTATGATTTTGACAATGAAAAAATTTGAATTGAGCATATCTTAAAACCCCATGCTACATACTATAAAATATGAACCATTTATCCAAAATTTTGACTTTTGATATTACAGCTAACGGTTTATATTCAGTTAACATTAATTATTAACATCAGAAGTTGTTAGGTCTCTTGCTCTACCAATCAGCTCTAAATGCAACCTCAGGTCAGGTCAGAGAAAAATAATTTCTTAGCCCACGACATGTTTGCCCCAGATATTGTCATGCTAAATCAAGTTTGATTTCAACATCATTAAAGAGTGTCGTTATGGTGGAAATTAAAGGATTAAATTACCAGAATGGTATTAAAAGTAACACCTAATGACTAGATCGGTATTAAAAAAAAATTTGGCGACAATAAGGTATATAAACTTGCATGACACGACATATAGATCCCCAAACAGTAGCAGTAGGACCACTACAATGTTAGGGTTTCACGAGTTTATGTTGACAGAAGGCCCGCATCACCAACAGCGGGAGAGAATCTCTGTCACTACAGTCCTTTTTTCTCTTTTCTTTCTCGAAGCTCAGCTGGAGGTGGAAATGGGGAAATTTTGGGCAGAGATTTAGTTTCAGGGTAGTTAATTCCCAGCCTTTATCACTACCACATCACCTACATTTCTTTCGTTTCCTTTACGACAGCCACCTAAGCCGCACGTGAAAGATCACGTGATAGGATGCCGGAGATTTTTGCCGGAAAATCAAAATTTGGGCCTATTTGTCTCGTCGTGCAAGTTTATATACCATATTGCCACCAGAATTACTTTTAATACAAATTTGGTTATTAGGTACTATTTCTAATACCAATACGATAATTTTATCCGAAATTAAAGTGTGGTAATTTATCCAAAATTAAAGTGTCACAGACATGACCATATCTCTTGTTAGGTCATCGGGTTGGAAGTAGAAGAGTGTTTAACAAGAAGAACGATGATATTTTCATTTTATAAATGGCGTGTTTGTGTTGATTTTGTCACACATTGGTTAAATGGGGAATCAATTGTGAGTTTAAAAGAGATTATGGTTTCCTCACTCTAATAAATAGTTTTGGAGGTGATTTCTCTTATCATAGTCAACCTCATCTTCCCAGTTGCAAGGGAGTGGCACAGGGGGTAACCAGTGTTGTCAATGCGCGAGGCGCAATGCGGGGCGCAAAGCATCTTTACGAGTACACGAGCAAGACGCAACGCGATGCACGCGCCCGAGTGATGCGAGGCGCACACCGCACGCATAATTTTTCAATATATATAATCAAGCACGAAAGAACATGTTTAGGAATTCACATAAAAAAATATGTCAGGATAAATAATATCTTACTACAAAATCACAATATAAGGCCTTAATTTCTAATGCTAACACCCAACATAGTAGCAAAATTTATAAATTTTCAAATCAAATGTCAAATCAAGATTAATATCCAAGCAAAGGATTAGTAATGGTCCTCAATTAAAGGCTACTAAAAAGGCCTAATGGATTTATTTTGCTTTTTGGGATATGGATTATCGAGTATAAAGACTCGATTGAAATGTTAGCAAACAAAACTATATGAGGGTATGTGCTACATGCACCCTGCGCAAAGACAGGATGTATGCGAGGCGCAAAAGGTGCTGCTGCATTAGATGCGGGGCGCTTCGCCACCACCCCGCATCGCAAGGCGAGGCGCAGTGAGGCGCGCGCCTTTGAAAACACTGGGGGTAACATTGGTATTTCAGTGTTCAGCAAGACTAGTTTAGTGAAAAATCATACAACTAGCTTTGATTAGTGCACAGGCAGTCTGTATGGATGCAAGACTGCAGAAACGTGGTGGTATATGAGTCAAATGTGGAATTGTAAGAGATTTAAATTCTCTCTCTACCAACTAGCTATTAGAGTGAGTTCTCTTAGATCTTTGTGGGATGGGATTGAGAGGATAAGGAAATGGTGTTAATAGCTAGTGGTTTATTTTGGTTGAATAATTTCTTTTAAGGAAAAAGAAAATACTTTTTACAGGTTCTTTTAGTGAAAAAGGATAGATTTGATGGAAAACAATAAATGTCAATGTGAAGTTTAATCTCATTCTAGCGGAAATATATTAGAATGAGTGGAGAAATATATTAATTTGATTGTTGTTGTCTAGAGCACAAATTGGCACAAAAACAGGATTTAGAGGATAATTTTGAAATACCAAAGATTTGGAATACAGATAGGCGAAACTCCCAAGAAAATACCACTAGTAAAGTTAAAAAATGCATTCAGTTACTGGTGTAACCAACAAGAAGTAATAATCTAGTATAGGTGGACCAAAAATTGCATTGTGGTGTATCATACTCACAATCGGAGGGCTTTGCTGGTGTCAGGAGTGTTGCCGATAACAGATCGGATGTTGACCTCTGAAGCACAGCCATTGACTGAGAGCCAATCCATGATGGCATCCGCTCGGCGCCTGATGCTCTTGGTCGTTGTTCTGGGTTTTGTTCGAATGTTTTTCAAGCTCGAGCTTGACCCGTCGTCATTGTCCTTATTCTTCGCAGACCTCGTCCTCAAAGGCGATGATCTCATGGTGATGCGTGTGTCGGCCGTGACTGAAGAAGGAGAAGCAGCAGCAGCAGCAGCAGCAGCAGGAAGAGTGGTGGTAGTAGGCAGAGAGAGGACAGATGTGGCCTCATCGTCCTGATCCTTACTCCCTTGGGAGTTGAGCAATTCGTATACTACTCTCATCTTATATCTATATCCTTCCTCAGTTTGAATTTGCTTCTTCCTCTTCTGCTGATTCTTTACCGACTGCAGACAAATTATTAATTGATTATTTATATATTCTTGCTTTTTCCTTAAAGTATTTATTGTTCACTTAACTCAGAAATAATAATAATAATAATAATAATAATGATGATGATGATGATGATGTGGGACAGATTTAATTAAATGAAACTGTTAAATTACACCTAAAAATCTAAAAATCAGCCAAATTAAGAAAATAGACGGTTGATTGAGGGAGATAAAATCCTCCGACCAAAATCGGATAGTTAAAAGATGACAGTTTGAATAAAAAGTGAGAACAATGACTTTTGCTCTAAAAAGGCAATATTTTTTCCCTTCACGGATCTCAATAATACAGTAGATCTAACGCCTTAAAAAGAGAAACACAGTTTGATGTTTGATGATGAGGGAAGGGAGATGGAACGTACCTGAGGCCTGAGAGAAGCGAGAGGAGCAGCTATCAACGGATCGCCGCCATGGATCTGATCATCTCCTTCAGTCGCATAAAAGATCGAGATCGGGATCGGGATCGGGATCGAGATCGGGATCGAGGAGAAGAGAGCGAGGGGTGAAGAGGAGAGAGAAAGAGCAGGAGCACAATGGTTGTTCCTCTCTCCTCTCCGGCGACGGCGGCAATTCTCTCTCTATCTCCCCCTTTCAGTTTTGGTTTTGTGGGGGGGTGAATACGGATCAGATGGCGCCAAATTACTATAATAATACGAATTATTATAATAATTATATCTTTTTCTTCTAATTTTGTTTCATCTGCTCTCACTTCCAACTTTACACGCCGACACAAGACTCATCCGTTTCGAATTTTTAGAAAATTTTCGAAATGGCGGGCGATTATCTTTCCCCGTCTCTCCAAAACTTTCGTCTGTGGCGGGCTCTGCTCGGCTGGCTTGGGTGAGGACAGCTTGCATTTTATAAATATATAAAATAACTTAGCCCCGCGATGTTGGGGAATATTTCGGATATGCCATTAGCGGTTTCCAGTCCGAGGCGAGTCGTTTCCTCTCTCCTTCCTCCGTCCGAGCGTTCGACACGTGGTCCGCATGCATCAATTATGGGCTTGTTGGGCCTTACTCGTCCTCCACAGGCCGTAGCCTCAGCCCACTGGAGTTTTTAGGAAAAAAACAGCTAATCAATTGGATTGGGATGGATGGAAAGGAAGAACAGTCGGCCTCTGATCGAGCGAAGAAGGGAGGAAGAAAGACAAGGGCTTTTTCCTATTCTTTTTTATAAAAATAAAAATAAAAAAGTAGATCTGCATTGCTTTAAACAATTACAGGTAGGAATTGATAATATGTGGGTAATTTCGTCAGCCTTTTGAGTTTTAGCAGGTCTTGAATAGTATCTGATTATTTAAGTAAGATGATGACAAGGCTCTTGATTTCTTCTCGGAGCAGTGTGAGTGTCGAAGCCCGTTGGCAACATCTCAGTGCATACATCTCTCTCCTCTAACGACAGCATCGATAAGGTAATTTTACTCTGTTTTATTATTGTTGAGTATTCATAATAAAGATTTATCCCAAATATTTTCGGTCTTAGCAACATAGTAAAAGTAAAATGAACTTTCATTTGGCTTTCTTATGGACCGTCTTCGTGGTTAAATTAACTATTATCATTTTTTTTTTTTTTGGCATCCATTAGAATTTAAAGCTATCGACTAGTCCTCATTGCTCCATTAATTTGGATACTTATAGTCCTTAGGTTGCACATAATCACCAACCCGAACCCTTTTAAGTGATTGTCAATTTAGATACTTTCATTCGTCTTATTTGCATTCATTTCTTATCCAGTCTTCTAAGCTCCTATATCTTATTAGATGCTTCGGTTTTTTTCATGCAGGAAAAGTCAATACTAGAGGGGAAACGTTGCAGGATTTCTGCATGTACAACGCCACAGAAACAAATGCTTTCTTACTGCTTGAATGTACGCAGTCTCTTACCGTAAGTGATAAATCTGAAACCCTTAGTTCATTTTACCAAACTGGTAAGTTATATGTATTTAGTCTTGAAATATGTCCCTTTTTTTGGCTTTAATTAGATAAAGAGTAAAAAAGGCTTCATGGACTAAGGGATCATCATTTTCCATCAAGAAGGTCACGAAGGCTGTTCCCAGGATTCAGCTTGACGATGAGTAAGATCTTATAGATGAAGACAGTCTCCTGACTGAAGAAGACTAGAAAAAGAAAATACACAGCTTCCAGTTGGTAAGAATACCTACTGTTATGTCTTATGGTCTCTCTCTTATCTGCTTCAAGTTAGCAAATGTACTACGATTGCTTAATGCATTTAGTCAGGAATTTTAGAAGTACAAGGAAGAATAATACTTATGGCGGGCATGTGGCAGTATAAGTAAGTAATAACATTGCTATATGTACTGCGTGCTATGTGTTTGGCTGACTAGTCTTTGAACATTGCGGTGTGGGGATGCATTCTGTCGCAGTAGATGCCCTTACAAGGGTATTCGTGTCCATTCAAGTTGGGAGGAAAGGTATTTCCAGAATTCCAGCATGTTTTTTGTTTTTGTTTTTGTTTTTGTTTCATTAATCTGCAAGAGATTCTGATGTTTAAATTGCTTAGACCATGTAATTGCTGCTGATATTTAGTAAAGAAGTTTCCACAATGTTAGTTAGACTGTATGTATGCACGAATTCATTGATCATTTGTGCGTACATTCTATCACAGACATCTATACTAGAAGCAAAGAACAAGAATATGAAGTTAGATATGACTTCTGTTTACAAACTAATGATCTTATCAATTTCTTTTTTGTGCTTATCATATAATGTCTAGTTGTGGAATGCAGTGTTCATTGTTCGACAGCAACGAGAATTAACGATGAGCCTATTATTATGCGGGGTTCGTCGTTCAAAGGCATTGTGGAATGTTATGAGAATGAGGGCATTTCGACGAACTTGTTGTGTGGGGTTCCTTGGTCGGCGACAATGTTGATGAATGATGACAGCAAGAGCGTTTTGATGGACATGTCGTGCAGGCTTTGTCACTCGACGACGATGTTGGTGAGGGTCCGTACCGTTGATAGGCTACGACGGTGATGATGAGTTTGTTGAGGGAAAGGGAATGTCGAACGTTTCGTTTGAATAATCACGATGATAGTGCCATTTTCCGAACAAGGGTATGTTAGAACGTTGGTATTCTCGATGAAGAGATTACAAGAATGCATATATTGCTCTGTATACATTAAACTGTGTACGTTGACGGCTTATAAATCGCCTTGGCCTTTTCACGTGTCTACAGGCCCAATGATATTATGCTTACTTCAAATTAGGATTTTCATGGGTTATAACCCACAATCTTTTTGTTCATTTTCTTTCATTGCAACTGTAGACACGGGAAAAAACCAAGGCGAACTAATAAACATGAGTACTTTAAAATTCGTGATTTTCATGGGCTATAGTTCATGATTTTTTTCTATTTTGTTAGTATCGACTATTTAATAATTAATTGTGCTAACTTCAAAGCGATTTTCACGGGCTAATCCATGACTTTTGTCCATTATTGTTCATTCGACGTAAAGGCAATAAATTATAAACTACTTCAAAATTCGCACTTTTGGTGGGCTATAACCAACAATTTTGGATATTTTCGCTCGTTTTGTCTCAATGACAAGTAGTTATATGTCTCAATGACAAGTAATTATACGTACTTCAAAAATCGCAATTTTCATTAGGTATAACCTACGATTTTAGTTTATTTTAGATAGTTCTCACCTGATGGCTATTAAAATTTCTTTTTCCTGATAAATCGTGACTTTCATGGGTTATAACAAATGGTTTTTGTAATTTTTCGTTCTTCAATCCAATGAAAAATAAATATGCGTCCTTCAAAATTCATGATTTTCATCAGTTATAGTCCATGATTTTTGTTCATTTTATTTGTTTTAACTATTTAGCAATTAATTGTGCGAACTTACATATTCGTGATTTTCATGGGTCGCAATCCATGATTTTTGTCCATTATGTTTACTTGATCCAATGACAATTAATTATGACTACTTCAAAATTCACGATTTTGGTGGATTATAAGTTATAGCCACAATTTTGGTAATTTTTATTCGTTTTGTCTCGATGACAAGTAATTATACATCAAAATTTGTGATTTTTGTCATTATTCATTTGTTTCAACCCAATAGCAATTTATTATGCGTATTTCAAAATTCATGATTTTCATGGGCACCCACAATTTTTGTCAACTTTTATTTGTTTCATTTCAATGATAGTTAAGGTTTCTTTCTTTAAAATTGCGATTTTAATGGAAATTACCTACAATTTTTGTTTATTTTTTTGCACAATGTCGATAGGTATGCATACTTTAAATATCACGTTTTTCATGGGCTTCAACCCCCAAATTTTGTTCATTTTTGTCCGTTTTGACCTAATGACTACAAATTATGCATACTTCAAAATTCATGATTTTCATGGGTTATAACCCACAATCTTTTGTTCATTTTTGTCCGTTTTGACCTAATGACTACAAATTATGCATACTTCAAAATTCATGATTTTCATGGGTTATAACCCACAATCTTTTGTTCATTTTTGTCCGTTTTGACCTAATGACTACAAATTATGCATACTTCAAAATTCGCGATTTTTTGGGGTTATAATCAACAAATTTTGTTACTTTCTGTTCATTTTGACTCTATGACAAATAAATATGTATACTTCAAACTTCACGATTTTCATTGGTTATATAACTCACGATTTTTGTATATTTTTGTTAGATTCGTCCTAAAGTCAATTAACTAAGCATATTTCAAAATTTGCAATTTCATTGGTTATATAGCCTATGATAGTTACTCATCTTCGTTCGTTTCGACCCTATGAAAATTAAACATGCATATCAAAAACTTTGCAACTTTCATGGGTTCTAACTCATGGTTTTAGTCTTTTTTCATTAATTTCGACCCAATGGAAATTAAATTTGCTTTCATAAAAATTTGCGATTTTCATGGACTATAACCCACGATTTTTGACATTTAAGGAGTGCTAAGGACAAAAAAGTTTCTAGAGAACTTTTTGGTTGACTTTCTTTATAAGGTATATTTCTTCATTAGTTGTTCTTTTAATAGCCTCCTGATAGTTATAGCATTGCCCATATGTTCATCTAGCTTCTCCGATTGGATTAGGTCCTTAATCTTTTGTGAGTGGGAAATTTCATTTGCATAATATTATTTGAACGATGACATAGTGAAATAAGTAGACCATAAATTATTTAAATAAATCAAATCCTGCTAAAAGATACTCTTCATAATAAGTTTATCCGCTAATTTATATATTCATCTAGAGACAGATGAATCCATCTTCCTCTGTTATTAGCGCTCAGTGGATATATGCCGATTCATTTTTACACTCTTGTTTTTGTGCTTACGTTTCGCTTGCTTTAATGACAGGTGCATCGCCTTTACTATGTTGATTTCTTGGTACATTGTAAATAGATATTCTAATATCACGGAAATAACAAAGAAGCTTGGGAGAAACGTTTTGTATAGTTTAGTGTTGTGGAACTATATAAGCTAAAGTGGGTTTTCTTTCCTTTTAGATCTTACCAAATTACTCAAGTGGAAACCTTCTGTCATTTACTTATCGAATCAAGTAATTCCTGTCTAGCTGGAGGAAAAAAAGAGGTAACTTAAAAATATAGATTCATCTCATTCACATGGGAATAGCTTAAGATAACCATTCCCTGTGAGTAATTGTACGAAAATCAAGTCTATAAATTCGGCAATTTTCTCTTCTTCAACACATAACCTTAGAAATTTGTAGCAGAATTAAGTATCTTTGCCAGACGAAAAAAAATGGCTGATGGTGGTGAGAATCCCATTCGCGAGAGAGATGAAAGAGAGGAAGATCCAGCTGAAAGTGTCGAGGATGGAGACTCCGTTCTAACTGATGATCAAGAGGTAAGTCAACATTTTATGCATGAAATATTTATATGCTTTGTGTTGTCGCGTCTCTTAGTGATCCCATTTTGTAGTTCGGTAGAATGAGCTTGATCTTTTTGCTCTTCTAAGATTTGCTTAAAGATGAGTTAGAAACAATTCCATGTACTTTATGATTTTCACAATTCATCTTGTAAGATCCAAATTTATGAGTTTCTAGGACAGCTAGAAAGAAGAATGGGGATTAAAGATTCATGTGTATTTATACGTGTTAATGTCTTATAGTTGCTGACTTTGTAGGATATGATTATAGTGTATTGCAAATTATTATAAAGTAGGATGTTTACTTTGTATATAACTGGTTTCCATGGCTAGATATTGTTCGCCTGGATATTAGTAGAAGCATTAACATGCTCTATCATGATCAATAAGTTCCATTTTTTTCCTTTAAAATCATTTGTGATTAAGTTTTGATTATCATCTTTACTTTTTAAGCAGGATGTTGACGTAGACCCGTTTGACTTCTTGTTTGGTGATCTGGATGGAAAATCTGATCTTATATTTGGTACGGATCTACTTGGTTTATTTATGGATCTACTAGGGGGCGCTCAGTCTACACCACTGGTAGATCCCTGGGAAGAAAACTTGTAAGTATTAATATTCTTTTCAATTTTATAAAGTTGGGCTCCTTCATATAAATATGTTGGATCTGCGGTGAGTTACACAATAAACGTATTTTTGCATTAAGCTTCTTTCGCAGAAAGATACTTTTCTTCATTCCTTTGCACCAAGTTTGTCTTTTTAGTAATTTAAGACAAAAAATTATGTCCCTTCTTATCACTTGGTTTTAAATTGCCTCTGGGATGTAAAATGGTCAATTCTTTTCAATTTTTGTTCTTAAGGGTTATAGCTAAAATTGGCTCCACACTAGACACAATTTTATTTTTTCCAAATGAAAAATATTTCTAGGCTTTAGTCAAAGAATGCAATCTATAAGTGAAAATTAATGAGGAGGATTCAAGAAAAATAATGTCTTCTGTCATGTAAATGTCTGACTGAAATGCTCAATTTAGTGTCAATTTAAGTAATATCCGTTGCTTCAACTCGGTAATGATGAAGTATGTCGTAGTTTAATTTGCTGCTTTTATAATGGTTTTAAAGGACTTATAAAGTTCACCTTTATTTAAAAGGGATCTATTTAGTACAATGAACTACCAATTACATGTTAATAAATTTTTTGCAAGGAAATTAACTAGATGAGCTGGACATTATGAATCACATTGATAAGGAAAATATATGTACAGTACAATACTGTATTTTCTGTCAAAACACTTTTTATGTACCCGTTGGATCAATTCATTTACCTGGGATGCCATTACAAATACCTTTTCATCATTTTGGAAAAATTAACTTATCATGCTTTATCTATTATATAAGGTAGTATGAAAACAATGAAGAAAGAAGACAATTGGGTTTTCAAAACAGAAGTGCCAATTTAAACTTGTGAAACTTCCTTGTAATCATTTTTATTGCTTCCAATAGCATGTACAGAAGCTTGAATTTAAAGAGTTTAGGTCATTCTTTCAGTAAGAGTCACGAAATGACAATATATGAAGCTTTTCGATCACGTATATATTTTTCAAACAAATCTAGATCAAGTTTAAATTTAACAACCCCATGCTTAAAAAAATTGTGTGATTCAGAAGCTTGTTTATTTGGTCGAATAAACATGTATTTAACTATGAATATTATGGAGTATTTCACTAGCAAATGAGAGAATATCATGGTACATATAGTTCATCTAAGATAATGCATGTTTAGACCTGGTCTGAAGACCACTAGAGAGTTTCTCCTCCAAGATTTCACCTTGTGCTTTTTAACATCAATGCTATTTTTTTCAGGCTAGACTTTGACATATTCGCATTTGAGGAAAGCAACCGTCCACAAAAGAAGGCGAAGACAAAAAAGGACGAAGCTGATGAATCAAAAAAAGATCCTTGAAAATTGGAAGAATGATTCCCTGCATCAGATACAAAGGTATCTTTATTAATAAGTTGAGTTTTTTCAGGTATTAGTTGCTTGAAGAAGACAACAAGATATTAACAAAAGTTGTTGTTTGGCGAAAATAATTTCTATTGTTATTGACTTCTTATTTGATATTGCTTAAAGTTGTAGTTTCTGGAAGCATTGAGAAATTTATGTATGATGGAGTTATGATATAAATTTCTGAGAGTGAATGCTCGATCCTGTCTAGTTTATGTTATGGAAGTTTTTGCTGGTTGCTCTCCAAATGCCTGAATGCTCTCTAGACTTTAAATGCCTCTGGATGTTCTTGATCTAGCATGTGATGACATCTCTAATGTGTGGTTCTTGATAAGGATATTTTGTATTTACTATTTGACTTTGCTAGAATGATAATTTCCATATGAAGTTTGGCATGGATGCCAAATGAGACTTGAGGACATTTTTCCAGAATTGAGTAATAGTGAAGCGTTTCAATTTCTCAGCTTGTTATGCATTTCTCCACGAGGAACTTGTTTCGCTGTCCAATTTCTCAGCTTGTTATGCATCTTCTCTATGAGAATTTTCTTTCAAAGTGACAGTTTGTTTCATATAATATGTGATGCCCTAAGATTTAGTCCTACATCGGATGTTGATTGAATGATTGAATGGTCTATAATGTAAGTCTACAGAGTCAAATGCAACATTGACTAGTCAATTTTGGTAGTGGTTTGAGTCAAACTATGTGTTGCACTCCGTGGGTCTCGGTGCTTACATCGCCCCCAACAGGCTCGCGGGCTAGGGGTGAGTGCGAGCCTGGGGTGAAATAAACCACCTTTTATGTTAAAGATCCTCTTCTGCTACGCAATTATCAGATTTAAGAGAGAGAAAGCGAAAAAAACTTGATCAATCAAACCAAGAGAAATGTCGATTTGAGAGAGAGAGAGAGAGAGAGAGAGAGAGAGAGAGAGAGAACATTGAAGGTGTAAATTTCAAGGGAAAAAAACTGGATCAAGTAAACCAAGAGAAATGGCTGTCACAAAAATATGTAACAACCATAGATGTCTTCTTATAGATTATAGCCTATGAAAATCGCTAATTTTGAAGTATGCATACTAAATTATCATTGAGTCAAGATGAAAACTAAAAGAAACAGAATTGGATAGAAGATGTCTTCTTATAGATTATAGCCTATAAAAATCGCTAATTTTGAAGTATGTATACTAAATTGTCATTGAGTCGAGATAAAAACTAAAAAGAACGGAATTGGACAGAAGGAATTTTAGCTTCTGGGAAATTATTATCCGATGGGTTGAAACCATGGGTTATATAGTCGTGAAGTCGTGACTTTTAGCTTCTGGGAAATTATTATCCGATGGGTCGAAACCACTAAAAATAGTAAAAAATAATAGGTTATAGCTCATGAAACGTGCATTTTGGCCTCCAGGAAAGTATTTGCCTATATGTCAAAATATTAAAAATGGCCAAAAACTGTGGATTATAGCTCATGAAACTGTGAATTGTAGCTCATGAAATTATTTGCCAATAGGTTGAAATCACAAATTATGGCGAAAACTCGTAGGTTATAGCTCATGAAATCGGGAAATTTGGCCTTCAGGATATTATTTGCTTATGAGTCTAAACCACTAAAAATGGCTAAAAATCATGGGCTATAGGTCATGAAATCGGGAAATTTGGCCTCCGAAATATTATTTGCTTATGAGTCTAAACCACTAAAAATGGGTAAACATCATGTGTTATAGCTCATGAATTTTAACTTTCGGGAAATTACTTACCAACGGGGGAAACCACTAAAAATGACCAAAAATTATGGGTTATAGCTCATGAAATCCTGAATGTTGGACTTTAAGAAATTATTTGCCTATAGGTTGAAACCACTAAAAATGTTCAAAAATCATGGATTTTAGTTCATTAAATTGTGAATATTTGCCTTTGCAAAATTATTTGGAAACGAGTCGAAACCACTAAAAATGGGTAAAAATCATGGGTTATGGCTTATGACGTCATAAATTTTAGCTTCCAGGAAATTATTTTCCTATGACTCGAGACCACTAAAAATGGCCAAAAATCATAAGTTATAGCTCATGAAGACGTTGATTTTGATTCCTAGGAAATTATTTGCCAACAAATAAAGAAAACTAAAAATGGCAAAAATACGTGGGGTATAGTTTACGAAATCGTGAATTTTGGCCTCGAGGAAATTATTTGCCAATGGGTCGAAACCATTAAAAGGGGCCAAAAATCATCGATTACAGCTCATGGAAGCGTGAAGTATTGCAATATTTTTAATTGTCACTTTGTCATCAACCGAAGCAGAGTTTGTAGCTGCAACAGCCTGCGCCTGTCAAGCAATTTGGCTGAGGAAAATACTTGAAGAGCTGCATTTCAAGCAAGAGGGAGCTATTGCAATTTATTGTGACAATATTTCTGCCATCAAACTCTCTAAAAATCCTGTTCTACATGGAAGAAGCAAGCACATAGATGTGAAGTTTCCCTTTCTAAGGGACCTCACGAGGGATGGAATAATTTATCTTTTCTACTGCAAAAGTGAAGATCAGATTGCTGACATAATGACCAAGCCATTGAAGTTGCCTACATTTCAGAAGCTAAGGAAGCTGCTTGGAGTCTGTGCACTTGATAAGTCTTATTAAACTGAATGTTTGAAAACTTTCAGTTTAAGGGAGGGATTGTTAGAAATATTTGCTCAATTTCTTAGTTGTCCATGTCAATATGAGTTTGTTTTCTTTAATGGTTTAAAGTTGTTTTGGTTTTACCTAGTCTATAGGAGAATATGTTGCTTTAGGTGGGCTTTATTGGAGTCTGTCGCACTTCATTAGGAGTTAGTGGCTGCACTTCCTTGTTTCAAGCATTTATCTGTTGGCTTTAGCTCTATAAATAGAGCAGTCTCTTGTTGTGAGAAAATGCATCAGATTTCAAAGCTATAAAAGTTCAGTTCTTTGTTTCTCTTATTTAGTCTTTTCTTCCTCGATATATATTTAACAGTACTAAAAATCATTGATTACAGCTCATGAAATTATGAAGTTTGGTCTCCACCAGACCATTTGGAAACAGGTCGAAACCACTAAAAATGTCCAAAATTCGTGGATAATAGCTCATGAAATCATGATTTTTGGCCTACGTGAAATTATTTGTCTACACGTGAAAACCATTAAAAATGGCCAAAAAATTGGGGATTATAGCTCTCACGAAATCATAAATTATAGCTCATGAAATTATTTGCCAACATGTTGAAACTACTAAATATGCCAAAAACTTGTGGGTTATAGTTCATGAAATTGTGAATATTGGCCTTCAGGAAATTATTTGCCAACGGGTCAAAAGCACTGAAAATAGACAAAAATCGTGGGTTATAGCTCATGAAATTATGAATTTTAGCTTCGAGGAAATTATTCCAATGGGTCAAAACTACTAAAAATTACCAAAAATCGAGAATTATAGCTCATGAAATCGTGAATTTTGGCCTCCAGGACATTATTTACCTATAGGTTGAAATGACTAAAAATAGTAAAAAATTATGAGTTATAGCTCATAAAATTGTGAATTTTAGCCTCCACGAAATTATTTGGAAACGGGTTGAAACCACTAAATGGCCAGAAATCGTGCATTATAGCTTATGAAGTCTTGAATTTTACTTCAAGGAAACTGTTTGCCTACAGATCGAAACCACTAAAAATGGCCAAAAATCATGAGTTATAGCTCATTAAATTGTGAATTTTTGTGTCCAGGAAATTATTTGCCTTCATGTGGAAACCATTAAAAATGGCCAAAAAATTATGGACTATAGCTCATGAAATTGTGAATTATTGCTTATAAAACTATTTGCCAACGGGTTGAAACCACAAAATATGGAACAAAAAACTCTTGGGTTATAGCTCGTGAAATTGAGAAATTTATCCTCTGGGATATTATTTGCCTATGAGTCAAAACCTCTAAAAATACCCAAAAATCATGGGTTATAGCTTATGAAATTATGAATTTTGGCTTTTGGGAAATATTTGACCATGCGTCGAAACAACTACAAATGGCCAAAACTTATGGGTCACAGCTCATGAAATTATAAATATTAGGCTTCAAGAAATTATTTGCCAATGGGTCGAAACCACTAAAATTGGCCAAAAATCATGGGTTATAGCTCGCTAAATCATAAATTTTGGCTTCTAGAAAATTATTTACTAACGGGTCGAAATAACTAAAAAGGCCAAAAATCGTGAGTTATTGCTCATGAAACTATGAATTTTGGCCTCCGGGAAATTGTTTGCCTATAGGTTGAAACCACTAAAAATGGTTAAAAATCACGGGTTATAGCTCATAAAATTATGAATTTTGGCCTTAGGGAAAATATTTGAAAACGGGTCGAAATCACTAAATGGCCAGAAATATTTGGTTATAGCTCATGAAATCATGAATTTTGGCCTCTAGGAAATTATTTGCCCACATGTGGAAACCGTTAAAATGGCTAAACAATCGTGGATCATAGCTCATGAAATCGTGAATTATAGCTCATAAAATTATTTTCTAAAGGTTTGAGACAATAAAATATTATAAAAACTCGCGGGTTATACCTCATGAAATTAGAAAATTTAGCCTCTGGGATATATTTTATCTACAATCAAAACCTCTAAAAATGGCCAAAAATCGTGGGTTATAGATTATGAAATCATGAATTTTGGCCTTCGGGAAATTATTTACCAACAGATCAAAACCAGTAAAAATGGCAAAAAATTATGGGTTATAGCTCATAAAGTCGTGTATTTTAGCTTTTAGGAAATATTTGCCTATGAGTCGAAACAACTAAAAATTGGCCAAAAATCATGAGTTATAGCTCAAGAAACCGTGAATTTTGGCTTTCGGGAAATTATTTTCCAACAGGTCAAAACCGCTAAAAATAGCTAAAAAACGTGGGTTATAGCTCATAAAATCGTGAAATTTAGCCTTCTGAAAATTATTTGCTGATGGGTTAAAACCACTAAAAATAGCCAAAAATCTTGGGTTATAGCTAATGAAGTCGTGAATTTTGGTTTCCAAGAGATTATTTGGCAACGGGTTGAAACCACAAAAATGGCCAAAAATCACAGGTTACAGTTTATGAAATCGTGAATTTTGGCCTCCGGAAAATTACTTGCCTATAGGTTAAAACTATAAAAATGGTCAAAATTCATGGGTTATAGCTCATGAAATTTTAAATTTTTACCATCGAAATTTTTTTTGCCAATGGATCGAAACCACTAATAATGGTCAAAATTTGTGGGTTATAGCTCATGAAGTCATGAATTTTGGTTTTCAAAAAATTATTTGCAAATGGGTAGAAACCGCTAAAAAAAGCAAAGAGCTAATGAAATTGTGATTTTTGGCCTCCAGGAAATTATTTGACTATAGGTCGAATGCACTAAAAATGGTAAAACATCGTGGATTATTGCTCATGAAATCATGAATTTTTGCCTTTGTGAAACTTTTTTCCAGCTGGTCAAAACCACTAAAAATGGTAAAAAATCATGGGTTATAGCCCATGAAATCATGAAGTTTCCCCTCTAGGAAATTATTTGCCTAAGGTTAAAACCACTAAAAATGCCAGAAATTTAGGGTTATAGCTCATGAAATCATGAGTTTTGGCCTCTTGACAATATTTTCCAACGGGTCAAAACCACAAACTATGGCCATAAATCGTGGGTTATAACTCATGAAATCATGAATATTCACGTTTGAGAAATTATTTTTCAATGGGTTGAAACCACTACAAATGGCCAAAAATCATGGGTTATAGCTCATGAAATCATGAATTTTGGCTTCTAGAAAATTATTTGCCTATGAGTCAAAACCTCTAAAATGGCCAAAAATCATGGGTTATAGCTCATGAAATTGTTGAATTTTGGCCTCCTGAAAATTACTTGCCTATAGGTTGAAACCACTTAAAATGGTCGAAAGTCATGGGTTATAGCTCATGAAATTGTGAATTTTAGCCTCCACGAAATTATTTGGAAACGGGTTGAAATCACTAACAATGGCCGAAATCATGGATTATAGCTTATGAAGTCATTAATTTTAGCTTCTAGGAAATTATTTGCCTATGAGTCGAAACAACTAAAAATTGGCCAAAAATCGTGGGTTATAGCTCATGAAATCGTGAATTTTGGCTTTCGAAATTATTTGGAAGCGGGTTGAAACCACAAAAATGGCCAAAAATCATGGGTTATAGCTTATGAAGTCATTAATTTTAGCTTCTAGGAAATTATTTGCCAACATGTTGAAACTACTAAATATGCCAAAACTTGTGGGTTATAGCTCATGAAATCGTGAATTTTGGCCTCAGGAAATTATTTGCCTTCATGTGGAAACCATTAAAATGGCCAAAAATCATGGGTTATAGCTTATGAAGTCATGAATTTTGGTTTTCAAAAATTATTTGCAAATGGGTAGAAACCGCTAAAAAGCAAAGAGCTAATGAAATTGTGATTTTTGGCCTCCGTGAAATTATTTGACTATAGGTCGAATGCACTAAAAGTGGTAAAACATCGTGGATTATTGCTCATGAAATCATGAATTTTGCCTTTGTGAAACTTTTTTCCACCGGTCAAAACCACTAAAAATGGTAAAAATCATGGGTTATAGCCCATGAAATCATGAAGTTTCCCTCTAGGAAATTATTTGCCTAAGGCCAAAACCACTAAAAATGCAAAAATTTTAAGGGTTATAGCGCATTAAATCATGATTTTTGGCCTCCTTGGTAATTTTTGCCAACAGGTCAAAACCACAAACTATTGCCATAAATCCTGGGTTATAACTCATGAAATCATGAATATTCACGTTCGAGAAATTATTTTCCAATGGGTTAAAACCACTAAAAATGGCCAAACATTATGGGCTATAGCTCATGAAATCGTGAATTTTAGCTTCAAGGAAATTATTTCCCAATGCGTCGAAACCACTAAAAAAAGGCAAAAAATGTGGGTTATGGCTCATGAAATTGTTGAATTTTGGCCTCCTGAAAATTACTTGCCTATAGGTTGAAACCACTTAAAATGGTCGAAAGTCATGGGTTATAGCTCATGAAATTGTGAATTTTAGCCTCCACGAAATTATTTGGAAACGGGTTGAAATCACTAACAATGGCCGAAATCATGGATTATAGCTTATGAAGTCATTAATTTTAGCTTCTAGGAAATTATTTGCCTATGAGTCGAAACAACTAAAAATTGGCCAAAAATCGTGGGTTATAGCTCATGAAATCGCGGAATTTTGGCTTCCGCGAAACTTATTTGGAAACAAGTTCAATCACAAAAAGGCCAAGAATCATGGGTTATAGCTTATGAAGTCATGAATTTTAGCGGTGGAAAATTATTGCTTATAGGTCAAAACCACTAAAATAGCCAAAAATCTTGGGTTATAGCTCATGAAATCGTGAATTTTGGCCTCTAGGAAATTATTTGCCTTCATGTGGAAACCATTAAAATGGCCAAAAATCATGGGTTATAGCTCATGAAATCATAAATTATAGCTCATAAAATTATGAATTTTGGCTTTCGAAATTATTTGCCAACGGGTTGAAACCACAAAATATGGAACAAAAACTCTTGGGTTATAGCTAATGAAATTGTGATTTTTGGCCTCCAGAAATTATTTGCCAACATGTTGAAACTACTAAATATGCCAAAACTTGTGGGTTATAGCTCATGAAATCATAAATTTTGGCTTCTAGAAAATTATTTGCCAACATGTTGAAACCACTAAAATGGCCAAAAATCGTGGGTTATAGCTCATGAAATCGTGAATTTTGGCCTCAGAAAATTAGTTGTCTACATGTAGAAACCATTAAAATGGTCAAAAAATCATGGATTATAGCTTATGAAGTCATGAATTTTGGTTTTCAAAAATTATTTGCAAATGGGTAGAAACCGCTAAAAAAAGCGAAGAGCTAATGAAATCGTGAATTTTAGCCTCCAGGAAATTATTTGACTATAGGTAGAATGCACAATAAATGGTCAAAAATCATGGATTATTGCTCATGAAATCATGAATTTTTGCCTCTGTGAAACTATTTTCCAGCTGGTCCAAACCACTAAAAATGGTAAAAAATCATGGGTTATAGCCCATGAAATCATGAAGTTTCCCCTCTAGGAAATTATTTGCCTAAGGTTAAAACCACTAAAAATGCCAGAAATTTAGGGTTATAGCTCATGAAATCATGAGTTTTGGCCTCTTGACAATATTTTCCAACGGGTCAAAACCACAAACTATGGCCATAAATCGTGGGTTATAACTCATGAAATCATGAATATTCACGTTTGAGAAATTATTTTTCAATGGGTTGAAACCACTACAAATGGCCAAAAATCATGGGTTATAGCTCATGAAATCGTGAATTTTAGCTTCTAGGAAATTATTTGCTAATGCGTCAAAACCACTAAAGAAGGCAAAAAAAATATGGGTTATGGCTCATGAAATTGTTGAATTTTGGCCTCAGAAAAATTATTTATCTATAGGTTGAAACCACTTAAAATGGTCGAAAGTCATGGGTTATAGCTCATGAAATTGTGAATTTTAGCCTCCGAGAAATTATTTGAAAACGGGTTGAAATCACTAACAATGGCCAGAAATCATGGATTATAGCTTATGAAGTCATTAATTTTAGCTTCTAGGAAGTTATTTGCCTACGAGTCGAAACCACTAAAAACGACCAAAAATCGTGGGGTATAGCTCATGAAATCGTGAATTTTGGCTTCCGCAAACTTATTTGGAAACAGGTTCGAATCACAAAAAAGGCCAAGAATCATGGGTTATAGCTTATGAAGTCATGAATTTTAGCGGGTGGAAAATTATTTGCTTATAGGTCAAAACCACTAAAATGGCCACAAATCATGGGTTATTGCTCATGAAATCGTGAATTTTGGCCTCCGGAAAATTACTTGCCTATAGGTTAAAACTATAAAAATGGTCAAAATTCATGGGTTATAGCTCATGAAATTTTAAATTTTTACCATCGAAAATTTTTTTGCCAATGGATCGAAACCACTAATAATGGTCAAAATTTGTGGGTTATAGCTCATGAAGTCATGAATTTTGGTTTTCAAAAAATTATTTGCAAATGGGTAGAAACCGCTAAAAAAAGCAAAGAGCTAATGAAATTGTGATTTTTGGCCTCCAGGAAATTATTTGACTATAGGTCGAATGCACTAAAAGTGGTAAAACATCGTGGATTATTGCTCATGAAATCATGAATTTTTGCCTTTGTGAAACTTTTTTCCAGCTGGTCAAAACCACTAAAAATGGTAAAAATCATGGGTTATAGCCCATGAAATCATGAAGTTTCCCTCTAGGAAATTATTTGCCTAAGGTTAAAACCACTAAAAATGCCGAAATTTAGGGTTATAGCTCATGAAATCATGAGTTTTGGCCTCTTGACAATATTTTCCAACGGGTCAAAACCACAAACTATGGCCATAAATCGTGGGTTATAACTCATGAAATCATGAATATTCACGCTTGAGAAATTATTTTTCAATGGGTTGAAACCACTACAAATGGCCAAAAATCATGGGTTATAGCTCATGAAATCGAATTTTAGCTTCTAGGAAATTATTTGCTAATGCGTCAAAACCACTAAAGAAGGCAAAAAATATGGGTTATGGCTCATGAAATTGTTGAATTTTGGCCTCAGAAATTATTTGACTATAGGTCGAATGCACTAAAAATGGTAAAAATCATGGGTTATAGCTCATGAAATTGTGAATTTTAGCCTCAGAAATTATTTGAAAACGGGTTGAAATCACTAACAATGGCCGAAATCATGGATTATAGCTTATGAAGTCATTAATTTTAGCTTCTAGGAAATTATTTGCCTAAGGTTAAAACCACTAAAATGGCCAAAAATCATGGGTTATAGCTCATGAAATCGTGAATTTTGGCTTCCGCAAACTTATTTGGAAACAGGTTCGAATCACAAAAAAGGCCAAGAATCATGGGTTATAGCTTATGAAGTCATGAATTTTAGCGGGTGGAAAATTATTTGCTTATAGGTCAAAACCACTAAAAATAGCTAAAAATTCAGGGTTATAGCTCATGAAATCGTGAATTTTGGCCTCCGAAAATTAGTTGTCTACATGTAGAAACCATTAAAAATGGTCAAAAAAAATCATGGATTATGACTCATGAAATCATAAATTATGGCTCACAAAATTATTTGCCAACGGGTTGAAACCAAAAAATATGCCAAAAACTCATGTGTTATAGCTTATGAAATTGTGAATATTGGCATTCAGGAAATTATTTGCCAACATGTTGAAACCACTAAAAAGGCCAAAAACTGGGGGTTATAGCTCATGAAATCATAAATTTTGGCTTCAAGGAAATTATTTGCCAACGAAACGAAACCACTAAAAATGGCTAAAAATCGTGGGTTATATATTTCATGAAATCGTTAATTTTGGCCTATGGGAAATTATTCACCTATAGGTTGAACCCACTAAAAATGGGCAAAATTCATGGGTTATAGCTTATAAAATTGTAAATTTTAGCTTCCATGAAATTATTTGGAAATGGGTCGAAATCATAAATTGCCAGAAATTGTGGGTTATATCTTATGAAGTCAAGAATTTTAGCTTCTAGGAAATTGTTTGCTTACAGATCGAAACCACTAAAAATGGCCAAAAATCGTGGGTTATATAGCTCATGAAACCTTAAATTTTGGAGTCCAGCAAATTATTGCTTACATTTGCAAACAATTAAAAATGGCCGAAAAATCATTGATTATAGCTCTTGAAATTGAGAATTATAGCTAATGAAATTATTTGCCAACGGGTGGAAACCACAAAATATGGTGAGAACTTATGGGTTATAGCTCATGAAATTAGAAAATTTGGCCTTCAGTATACTATTTTCTTAGAAGTCAAAACCTCTAAAAATGGCCGAAAATCGTGGGTTATAGCTCATGAAAGTATGAATTTTGGCCAAAAATCATGGGTTAGCTCACGAAGTCCTGAATTTTGGCTTATTGGAACTATTTGCCTACGGGTTGAAAACACTAAATACGACTAAAAATTATGGGTTATAGCTCAAGAAGTTGTGAATATTAGCCTTCGGGAAATTATTTGTCAACGGGTCAAAACCACTAAAAATGACAAAATATCGTCGGTCATAGCTCTGGAAATCATGAATTTCGACTTCGAGGAAATAATTTACCATCGCGTCGAAACCACTAAAAATGGCCAAAAATCGTGGGTTATAGCTCATGAAATCGTGAATTTTGGCTTTAAGGAAATTATTTACCAACGGGTCAAACCACTGAAAATAGCCAAAAATCGTGGGTTATAGTTCATGAAATTCTAGATTTTGGCTTCGTAGAGATTATTTGCCTATATGTTGAAACCATAAAAATGGTTAAAATTCATGGGTTATAGCTCCTGAAATTTTGAATTTTGACCATCAGGAAATTATTTGCTAATGGCTCGAAATAACCAATAATAATAAAAAATGGTGGATTATAGCTCATGAAGTCGCGAATTTTTATTTTCAAAAAATATATGCCAATAAATCGAAACCACTAAAAAAGACAAATAGCTAATGAAATCATGAATTTTGGCTTCCAAGAAATTATTTGACTACAGCTCAAAGGCACTAAAAATGGTAAAAATTTTTGGATTATAGCTCATAAAATCATGAATTTTTGCCGCTGTGAAAATGTCCAAACCAATAAATATGGGTAAAAATTATAGGTTATAGCTCATGAAATTGTAAAATTTGCCCTCTGGGAAATTATTTGACTATATGTCGAAACCATTAAAAATGCCAAAATTTTAGGGGTACAGCTCATGAAATCATGAATTTTGGCCTCCTTGAAATTTTTTACTGACGGGTTGAAACCAAAAAATACGCCAAAAACTCGTGCGTAATAGCTCGTGAAATTGTGAAAATTGGCCTTTAGAAAATTATTTGCTAACGGGTCAAAACCACTAAAAATGGCCAAAAATCAAGGGTTATAGCTTATTAAATCGTGAAGTTTGGATTCTAGGGAATTATTTGCCAACGGGTCGAAACCACTATAAAAGGCCAAAAATCATGGGTTAGAGCTCATGAAATCGTGAATTTTGGCCTTGAAATTATTTGCCTATAGGTTGAAACCACTAAAATGGCTAAAAATCGTGGGTTATAGTTCATGAAAATATAAATTTTGGCCTCCACTAAATTATTTAGAAATGGGTTGGGACCACAAAAATGGCCAAAAATTAAGGGTTATAGCTTATGAAGTCGTGAATTTTAGCTTCTAGGAATTATTTGCTAATGGCTCGAAATAACCAATAATGATAAAAATGGTGGGTTATAGCTCATGAAATCATGAATTTTGGCCAAAAATCATGGGTTATAGCTCAAGAAGTTGTGAATATTAGCCTTCGAAATTATTTGCCAACATGTTGAAACCACTAAAAGCGACCAAACAATCATGGATTATAGCTCATAAAATCATAAATTGTAGCCCCAAATTATTTGCCAACGGGTTGAAACCACAAAATATGCTAAAACTCATGGGTTATAACTAATGAAATCGTGAATATTAGCCTTCGAAATTATTTGTCAACGGGTCAAAACCACTAAAATGGCCAAAAATCATGGGTTATAGCTCATGAAATCATGAATTTCGACTTGAGGAAATAATTTACCATCGCGTCGAAACCACTAAAATGGCCAAAAATCGTGGGTTATAGCTCATGAAATCGTGAATTTTGGCTTTAAGGAAATTATTTACCAACGGGTCAAAACCACTAAAATGGCCAAAAATCGTGGGTTATAGTTCATGAAATTCTAGATTTTGGCCAGAGAGATTATTTGCCTATATGTTGAAACCATAAAATGGTTAAAATTCATGGGTTATAGCTCATGAAAGTATGAATTTTGGCCTCAGAAATTATTTGCTAATGGCTCGAAATAACCAATAATAATAAAAATGGTGGATTATAGCTCATGAAGTCGCAATTTTTATTTTCAAAAATATATGCCAATAAATCGAAACCACTAAAAAGACAAATAGCTAATGAAATCATGAATTTTGGCTTCCAAGAAATTATTTGACTCTGACTCAAAGGCACTAAAATGGTAAAAATTTTTGGATTATAGCTCATAAAATCATGAATTTTGGCTTTAAGGAAATTATTTACCAACGGGTCAAAACCACTAAAATGGCTAAACATCGTGGGTTATAGCTCATGAAATTGTAAAATTTGCCCTCTGGGAAATTATTTGACTATATGTCGAAACCATTAAAAATGCCAAAATTTTAGGGTACAGCTCATGAAATCATGAATTTTGGCTTCCAAGAAATTATTTGCTAACGGGTCAAAACCACTAAAATGGCCAAAAATCGTGGGTTATAGCTCGTGAAATTGTGAAAATTGGCCTTTAGAAAATTATTTGCTAACGGGTCAAAACCACTAAAAATGGCCAAAAATCAAGGGTTATAGCTTATTAAATCGTGAAGTTTGGATTCTAGGGAATTATTTGCCAACGGGTCGAAACCACTATAAAAGGCCAAAAATCATGGGTTAGAGCTCATGAAATCGTGAATTTTGGCCTTCGGGAAATTATTTGCCTACAGGTTAAAACTAGTAAAAATGGTAAAAAATCGTGGATTATAGTTCATGAAAATATAAATTTTGGCCTCCACTAAATTATTTAGAAATGGGTTGGGACCACAAAAAATGGCCAAAAATTAAGGGTTATAGCTTATGAAGTCGTGAATTTTAGCTACTGGGAAATTATTTGCCTACGGATCGAAATCACTAAAAATGGCTAAACATCGTGGGTTATAGCTCATGAAATCGTGAATTTTGGCCTCAGGGAAATTACTTGCCTACATGTGGAAACTATTAAAAACGACCAAACAATCATGGATTATAGCTCATAAAATCATAAATTGTAGCCCCCGAAATTATTTGCCAACGGGTTGAAACCACAAAATATGCTAAAAACTCATGGGTTATAACTAATGAAATCGTGAATATTAGCCTTCAGGAAATTATTTGCCAACAGGTCGAAACCACTAAAATTGGCCAAAAATCGTGGGTTATAGCACTTGAAGTCAAGAATTTTAGCTTTGAGGAAATTATTTGCCAACGGGTCAAAACCACTCAAAATAACCAAAAAATCAAGGGTTATAGCGCATGAATTTGTGAATTTTGGCTTAGAGGAAATTATTTGCCAACAGGTCAAAACCAGTAAAAATGACCAAAAATCGTGGGTTATAGCTCATGAAATGAGGAATTTTTGCTCTTGGGAAATTATTTGCCTATAGGTTGAAACCACTAAAAATCATCAAAATGCATAGGTTATAGCTCATGAAATTGTGAATTTGGGTCTCTGCGAAATTATTTGGAAACGGGTCAAAACCACCAAATGGCAAGCAATCGTGGGTTATAGCTTATGAAGTCGTGAATTTTAGCTTTCGGAAAATTATTTGCCTACCGACAAAACTACTAAAAATGGCCAAAAATTGTGAATTAGAGCTCATGAAATCGTGAATTTGACCTCCAATAAATTATTTTCTTACATGTGGAAACCATTAAAAATGGCCAAAAAATCATGGACTATAGCTCATGAAATCATGAATTATAGCTAACATAATTATTTACCAACAGGTTAAAACCACAAAATATGGTAAAACCCGTGAGTTATAGCTCATGAAATTGGGAAATTTGGCCTCAGGATATTATTTGTCTGAGCCAAAACCTCAAAAATAGCCAAAAATTATGAGTTATAGCTTATGAAATCATGAATTTTGGCCTTTGGGAAATTATTTGCCTACGGATCGAAATCACTAAAATGGCTAAACATCGTGGGTTATAGCTCATGAAATCGTGAATTTTGGCCTTGAAATTATTTGCCTATAGGTTGAAACTACTAAAAATGGCCAAAAATCATGGACTATAGCTCATGAAATCATGAATTTTGGCCTCCAAAATTTATTTGCCTATAGGTTGAAACCACAAAATATGCTAAAACTCATGGGTTATAACTAATGAAATCGTGAATATTAGCCTTGGAAATTATTTGCCAATGGGTTGAAACTACTAAAATTAGTCAAAAATCAAGGGTTATAGCTCATGAAGTCATGAATTTTAGCTTTGAGGAAATTATTTGCCAGGTCAAAACCACTCAAAATAACCAAAAATCAAGGGTTATAGCTCATGAAATTGGGAAATTTGGCCTCAGGATATTATTTGCCTATAGGTTGAAACCACTAAAATGCCAAAAATAGAGGGTTATAGCTCATGAAATGAGGAATTTTTGCTCTTGGGAAATTATTTGCCTATAGGTTGAAACCACTAAAAATCATCAAAATGCATAGGTTATAGCTCATGAAATTGTGAATTTGGGTCTCTGCGAAATTATTTGGAAACGGGTCAAAACCACCAAATGGCAAGCAATCGTGGGTTATAGCTTATGAAGTCGTGAATTTTAGCTTTCGGAAAATTATTTGCCTACCGACAAAACTACTAAAAATGGCCAAAAATTGTGAATTAGAGCTCATGAAATCGTGAATTTGACCTCCAATAAATTATTTTCTTACATGTGGAAACCATTAAAAATGGCCAAAAAATCATGGACTATAGCTCATGAAATCATGAATTATAGCTAACATAATTATTTACCAACAGGTTAAAACCACAAAATATGGTAAAAACCCGTGAGTTATAGCTCATGAAATTGGGAAATTTGGCCTCCAGGATATTATTTGTCTACGAGCCAAAACCTCAAAAAATAGCCAAAAATTATGAGTTATAGCTTATGAAATCATGAATTTTGGCCTTTGGGAAATTATTTGGCAACGGATCAAAATTACTAAAAATGGTAAAAAGTCATGGGTTATAGCTCATGAAGTCATGAATTTTGAATTTTGGAAAATATTTGCATACTAGTCGAGACAACTGAAAATGGCCGAAAATCGTGAGTTATAGCTCATCAAACCGTGAATTTTAGCACTTGAGAAATTATTTGCCAATGGGTTGAAACTACTAAAAATGGCAAAAAAATCATAGGTTATAGCTCAAAAAATAGTGAATTTTGGCATTTATGAAATTTTTTGCCCACGGGTCAAAACCACAAAAAATAGCCAAGAATTGTTGGCTATAACTCATGAAGCCGTGAATTTTGGCTTCTGGGAAATTATTTTCCAATGGGTCAAAACCACTAAAAATGGCAAATTGGTAATGAAATCGTGAATTTTGGCCTCCAAAAATTTATTTGCCTACAGGTCGAATGCACTAAAAACGGCCAAAAATTATCGATTATAGCTCATGAAATCGTGAAGTTTGCCCTCTATGAAATTATTTTCTATAGGTCGAGTTTGTCCTCTATGAAATTATTTTCTATAGGTCGAAACCACTAAAAATGCCAAAAATAGAGGGGTTATAGCTCACGAAATCGTGAATTTTGGCCTCCTCAAAATTATTTGTCAACGGATCAAAACCACAAACTATGGCCATACATCATCGGTTATAGCTCGTGAAATTGTGAAGATTGGCATTCGAAATTATTTGCCAACAGGTCAAAACCACTAAAATGGCAAATTGGTAATGAAATCGTGAATTTTGGCCTCCAAAATTTATTTGCCTACTGGTCGAATGCACTAAAACGGCCAAAATTATCGATTATAGCTCATGAAATCGTGAAGTTTGCCCTCTATGAAATTATTTTCTATAGGTCGAGTTTGTCCTCTATGAAATTATTTTCTATAGGTCGAAACCACTAAAATGCCAAAAATAGAGGGTTATAGCTCACGAAATCGTGAATTTTGGCCTCCTCAAAATTATTTGTCAACGGATCAAAACCACAAAAATAGCCAAAAATTATGAGTTATAGCTTATGAAATCATGAATTTTGGCCTCCAAAATTTATTTGCCTCTGGTCGAATGCACTAAAACGGCCAAAATTATCGATTATAGCTCATGAAATCGTGAAGTTTGCCCTCTATGAAATTATTTTCTATAGGTCGAAACCACTAAAATGCCAAAAATAGAGGGTTATAGCTCATGAAATCGTGAATTTTGGCCTCCTCAAAATTATTTGTCAACGGATCAAAACCACAAACTATGGCCATACATCATCGGTTATAGCTCAGAAATTGTGAAGATTGGCATTCGGAAATTATTTGCCAACAGGTCGAAACCACTAAAATGGCAAATTGGTAATGAAATCGTGAATTTTGGCCTCCAAAATTTATTTGCCTACAGGTCGAATGCACTAAAAACGGCCAAAAATTATCGATTATAGCTCATGAAATCGTGAAGTTTGCCCTCTATGAAATTATTTTCTATAGGTCGAGTTTGTCCTCTATGAAATTATTTTCTATAGGTCGAAACCACTAAAATGCCAAAAATAGAGGGTTATAGCTCACGAAATCGTGAATTTTGGCCTCCTCAAAATTATTTGTCAATGGGTAGAAACCATTAAAATGGCCAAAAATCATGGGATAAGCTCATGAAATTGTGAATTTGGGTCTCTGAAATTATTTGCCTACTAGTCGAAACCACTAAAATGGCCAAAAATTATCGATTATAGCTCATGAAATCGTGAAGTTTGCCCTCTATGAAATTATTTTCTATAGGTCGAAACCACTAAAATGCCAAAAATAGAGGGGTTATAGCTCATGAAATCGTGAATTTTGGCCTCCTCAAAATTATTTGTCAACGGATCAAAACCACAAACTATGGCCATACATCATCGGTTATAGCTCGGAAATTGTGAAGATTGGCATTCGGAAATTATTTGCCAATGGGTTGAAACTACTAAAATGGCCAAAAATCGTGGGTTATAGCTCAAAAATAGTGAATTTTGGCTTCTAAGAAATTATTTGCCAACAGTCGAAACCACTAAAAATAGACAAAAATCGTGGTTTATAGCTCATGAGTCATTATTTTGGCTTTCAAGAACTTATTTGCCAATCAAAACCACTAAAATGGCCAAAAATCATGGGTTATAGCTCATGAAATTATGAAATTTTGCCTTTCGAATTTATTTAGAAACGAGTGAAACCATAGAAATTGGCGGAAATCATGGGTCATAGTTCACGAAATCGTGAATCTTGGCCTCTGGAACTTATTTCCCTACATGTGGAAACCATTAAAATGGCCAAAAATCATGAATTATAGCTCATAAAATCATGAATTATAGCTCATGAAATTATTTGTCAATGGGTTGAAACCACAAAATATGCCAAAACCTTTTGGGATATATAGCTCATAAAATTGTGAATTTTAGCCTCCATAAAATTATTTGGAAATGGATTGAAACCACAAAAATAGCCAAAAATTATGAGTTATAGCTCACTAAATCATGAATTTTGACATTCGGAAATTATTTTCCAATGGGTCAAAACCACTAAAATGGCAAATTGGTAATGAAATCGTGAATTTTGGCCTCCAAAATTTATTTGCCTCTGGTCGAATGCACTAAAAGCGGCCAAAAATTATCGATTATAGCTCATGAAATCGTGAAGTTTGCCCTCTATGAAATTATTTTCTATAGGTCGAGTTTGTCCTCTATGAAATTATTTTCTATAGGTCGAAACCACTAAAATGCCAAAAATAGAGGGTTATAGCTCATGAAATCGTGAATTTTGGCCTCCTCAAAATTATTTGTCAACGGATCAAAACCACAAACTATGGCCATACATCATCGGTTATAGCTCGAAATTGTGAAGATTGGCATTCGGAAATTATTTGCCAATGGGTTGAAACTACTAAAATGGCCAAAAATCGTGGATTATAGCTCATGAAATCGTGAATTTTGGCTTCTAAGAAATTATTTGCCTATAGGTTGAAACCACTAAAATGCCAAAAATAGAGGGTTATAGCTCACGAAATCGTGAATTTTGGCCTTCGTGAAATTATTTGCCTATAGGTTGAAACTACTAAAATTAGTCAAAAATCAAGGGTTATAGCTCATGAAATTATGAAATTTTGCCTTTGCGAATTTATTTAGAAACGAGTCGAAACCATAGAAATTGGCAGGAAATCATGGGTCATAGTTCACGAAATCGTGAATCTTGGCCTCTGGGAACTTATTTCCCTACATGTGGAAACCATTAAAAATGGCCAAACAATCGTGGATTATAACTCATAAAATCATGAATTATAGCTCGCGAAATTATTTGTCAATGGGTAGAAACCACAGAATATGACAAAAACTCAAGGGTTAGAGCTTATGATATCGGGAAATTAGGCCTCGGGATATTATTTGCCTATAGGCAAAAATCATGGGTTATAGCTCAAAAATAGTGAATTTTGGCTTCTAAGAAATTATTTGCCAACAGGTTGAAACCACTAAAATGGCCAAAAATCGCGAGTTATAGCTCACTAAATCATGAATTTTGACATTCGGAAATTATTTTCCAATGGGTCAAAACCACTAAAAATGACAAAAATATGGATTATAGCTAATGAAATATTGAATTTTGGCTTCTAAGAAATTATTTGCCAACCGGTAGAAACCATTAAATACATCAAAAATTGAGAGTTATAGTCCCTGGAATCGTGATATTTGTCCTGATAGAAATTATTTGCCTATAGGTTGAAACTACTAAAATTAGTCAAAAATCAAGGGTTATAGCTCATGAAATTATGAAATTTTGCCTTTGCGAATTTATTTAGAAACGAGTCGAAACCATAGAAATTGGCAGGAAATCATGGGTCATAGTTCACGAAATCGTGAATCTTGGCCTCTGGGAACTTATTTCCCTACATGTGGAAACCATTAAAAATGGCCAAACAATCGTGGATTATAACTCATAAAATCATGAATTATAGCTCGCGAAATTATTTGCCAATGGGTTGAAACTACTAAAATGGCAAAAATCATGGGTTATAGCTTATGAAATCGTGAAATTTGGCCTCTAGAAAATTATTTGCCTACGAGTCGAAACCACTAAAAATAGACAAAAATCGTGGTTTATAGCTCATGAGTCATTATTTTGGCTTTCAAGAACTTATTTGCCAATCAAAACCACTAAAAATGACAAAAAATATGGATTATAGCTAATGAAATATTGAATTTTGGCTTCTGTGAAATTATTTGCCGGTAAGTCAAATGCACTAAAACTTGCCAAAAAATCGTGGATTATAGCTCATGAAATCATGAATAATAGCGCATGATGTTATTTGCCAACAGGTTGAAACAATAAAATATGGAAAAACACTAGTGGGTTAAAGGTCATGAAATTGGAAATTTGGCCCCTAGGATATTATTTGCCTACTAGTCGAAACCACTAAAAATGGCCAAAAATCGCGAGTTATAGCTCACTAAATCATGAATTTTGACATTCGGGAAATTATTTGCAAATGGATTAAAACCAAAATAATGGCTAAAAATCATGGGTTATTGCTCATGTTGTCGTGAAGTTTGGCTTTCAGAAAATATTTGCCTATAGGCAAAAAATCATGGGATAAGCTCATGAAATTGTGAATTTTAGCCTCCATAAAATTATTTGGAAATGGATTGAAACCAAAAATAGCCAGAAATCATGCGTTATAGCTTATGAAGCCATGAATTTTAGCTTCGTAGAAATTATTTGCCTACGGGTTGAAACCACTAAAAACAGCCAAAAATCGTGGGTTATAGCTCTTGAAATCGTGAATTTTGGCATCTAGGAAATTATTTGCCTATAATGTGGAAACCATTAAAAATGGCTAAAGAATTGTAGATTATTACTCATAAAATCATAAATTATAGCTCATAAAATTATTTGCTAACAGGTTGAAACCACAAAATATGCCAAAACTCATGGGTTATAGCTCACTAAAATGGCCAAAAATCAAGGGTTATAGCTCATGAAATCATGAATTTTGGCTTCAAGAAAATTATTTGCTAACAGGTTGAAACCACTAAAAATAGCCAAAAATCAAGGGTTATAGCTCATGAAATCATGAATTTTGGCTTCGGGAAATTATTTGCCTACTAGTCGAAACCACTAAAATGGCCAAAATACATGGGTTATAACTTATAAAATTATGAATTTTGGCCTCCATGAAATTATTTGGAAACGGGTCAAAACCACTAAAATGCCAAAAATAGAGGGTTATAGCTCATGAAATCATGAATTTTAGATTCTAGGAAATTATTTGCCTACGGGTTGAAACCACTAAAATGGCCAAAAATCGTGGGTTATAGCTCATTAAATCTATTATTTTGGCCTTCGTGAAATTATTTGCCTACATTTGCAAAAATTAAAATGGCCAAAAATCAAGGGTTATAGCTCATAAAATCATGAATTATAGCTCATGAAATTATTTGTCAATGGGTAGAAACCACAGAATATGACAAAACTCAAGGGTTAGAGCTTATGATATCGGAAATTAGGCCTCGGGATATTATTTGCCTACTAGTCGAAACCACTAAAATGGCCAAAAATCATGGGTTATAGCTCATGAAATCATGAATTTTGGCATTTATGAAATTTTTGCCCACGGGTCAAAACCACTAAAAATGACAAAAATATGGATTATAGCTCATGAAATCGTGAATTTTGGCTTCGGGAAATTATTTGCCTACGGGTTGAAACCACTAAAAATGACAAAAATATGGATTATAGCTCATGAAATCATGAATTTTGGCTTCGTGAAATTATTTGCCAATGGGTTGAAACTACTAAAATTAGTCAAAAATCAAGGGTTATAGCTCATGAAATCATGAATTTTAGATTCTAGGAAATTATTTGCCAATGGGTTGAAACTACTAAAATGGCAAAAATCATGGGTTATAGCTCATGAAATCATGAATTTTGGCTTCTAAGAAATTATTTGCCAACTACATCGGAAAGTCCAATCAAAAATATTTGCCAATCAAAAGTTTTGGGTTATAGCTCACGAAATCGTGAATTTTGGCCTTTAAGAAATTATTTGCCAACAGGTTGAAACCACTAAAATGGCCAAAAATTATCGATTATAGCTCATGAAATCGTGAATTTTGGCTTCGGGAAATTATTTTCCAATGGGTCAAAACCACTAAAAATGACAAAAATATGGATTATAGCTAATGAAATATTGAATTTTGGCTTCGTGGAAATTATTTGCCGGTAAGTCAAATGCACTAAAACTTGCCAAAAATCGTGGATTATAGCTCATGAAATCATGAATAATAGCGCATGATGTTATTTGCCAACAGGTTGAAACAATAAAATATGGAAAAACACTAGTGGGTTAAAGGTCATGAAATTGGAAATTTGGCCCCTAGGATATTATTTGCCTACTAGTCGAAACCACTAAAATGGCCAAAAATCGCGAGTTATAGCTCACTAAATCATGAATTTTGACATTCGAAATTATTTGCCAACAGGTTGAAACCACTAAAATGGCCAAAAATCATGGGTTATAGCTCATGAAATCGTGAGTTATAGCTCATCAAACCGTGAATTTTAGCACTTGAGAAATTATTTGCCAATGGGTTGAAACTACTAAAAATGGCAAAAAAATCATAGGTTATAGCTCAAAAAATAGTGAATTTTGGCATTTATGAAATTTTTTGCCCACGGGTCAAAACCACAAAAAATAGCCAAGAATTGTTGGCTATAACTCATGAAGCCGTGAATTTTGGCTTCTGGGAAATTATTTTCCAATGGGTCAAAACCACTAAAAATGGCAAATTGGTAATGAAATCGTGAATTTTGGCCTCCAAAAATTTATTTGCCTACAGGTCGAATGCACTAAAAACGGCCAAAAATTATCGATTATAGCTCATGAAATCGTGAAGTTTGCCCTCTATGAAATTATTTTCTATAGGTCGAGTTTGTCCTCTATGAAATTATTTTCTATAGGTCGAAACCACTAAAAATGCCAAAAATAGAGGGGTTATAGCTCACGAAATCGTGAATTTTGGCCTCCTCAAAATTATTTGTCAACGGATCAAAACCACAAACTATGGCCATACATCATCGGTTATAGCTCAGGAAATTGTGAAGATTGGCATTCGGGAAATTATTTGCCAACAGGTCGAAACCACTAAAAATGGACAAAAACTGTTGGTTATAGAAATCGTGAATTTTGGCTTCTAAGAAATTATTTGCCAACTGGTAGAAACCATTAAATACATCAAAAAATTGAGAGTTATAGTCCCTGGAATCGTGATATTTGTCCTGATAGAAATTATTTGCCTATAGGTTGAAACTACTAAAATTAGTCAAAAATCAAGGGTTATAGCTCATGAAATTATGAAATTTTGCCTTTGCGAATTTATTTAGAAACGAGTCGAAACCATAGAAATTGGCAGGAAATCATGGGTCATAGTTCACGAAATCGTGAATCTTGGCCTCTGGGAACTTATTTCCCTACATGTGGAAACCATTAAAAATGGCCAAACAATCGTGGATTATAACTCATAAAATCATGAATTATAGCTCGCGAAATTATTTGTCAATGGGTAGAAACCACAGAATATGACAAAAACTCAAGGGTTAGAGCTTATGATATCGGGAAATTAGGCCTCTGGGATATTATTTGCCTACGAGTCGAAACCACTAAAAATAGACAAAAATCGTGGTTTATAGCTCATGAGTCATTATTTTGGCTTTCAAGAACTTATTTGCCAATCAAAACCACTAAAAATGACAAAAAATATGGATTATAGCTAATGAAATATTGAATTTTGGCTTCTGTGAAATTATTTGCCGGTAAGTCAAATGCACTAAAACTTGCCAAAAAATCGTGGATTATAGCTCATGAAATCATGAATAATAGCGCATGATGTTATTTGCCAACAGGTTGAAACAATAAAATATGGAAAAACACTAGTGGGTTAAAGGTCATGAAATTGGAAATTTGGCCCCTAGGATATTATTTGCCTACTAGTCGAAACCACTAAAAATGGCCAAAAATCGCGAGTTATAGCTCACTAAATCATGAATTTTGACATTCGAAATTATTTGCCAACAGGTTGAAACAATAAAATATGGAAAAACACTAGTGGGTTAAAGGTCATGAAATTGGAAATTTGGCCCCTAGGATATTATTTGCCTACTAGTGAAACCACTAAAATGGCCAAAAATGTGAGTTATAGCTCATGAAATTATTTGTCAATGGGTAGAAACCACGAATATGACAAAACTCAAGGGTTAGAGCTTATGATATCGGAAATTAGGCCTCGGGATATTATTTGCCTATGAGTCAAAACCTCAAAAATGGCCAAAAATCGTGGATTATAGCTCATGAGTCATTATTTTGGCTTCAAGAACTTATTTGCCAATCAAAACCACTAAAAATGACAAAAATATGGATTATAGCTAATGAAATATTGAATTTTGGCTTCGTGAAATTATTTGCGGTAAGTCAAATGCACTAAAACTTGCCAAAAATCGTGGATTATAGCTCATGAAATCATGAATAATAGCATGATGTTATTTGCCAACAGGTTGAAACAATAAAATATGGAAAAACACTAGTGGGTTAAAGGTCATGAAATTGGAAATTTGGCCCCTAGGATATTATTTGCCTACTAGTGAAACCACTAAAATGGCCAAAAATGTGAGTTATAGCTCACTAAATCATGAATTTTGACATTCGGAAATTATTTGCAAATGGATTAAAACCAAAATAATGGCTAAAAATCATGGGTTATTGCTCATGTTGTCGTGAAGTTTGGCTTTGAAAATATTTGCCTATAGGCAAAAATCATGGGATAAGCTCATGAAATTGTGAATTTTAGCCTCCATAAAATTATTTGGAAATGGATTGAAACCACAAAATAGCCAGAAATCATGCGTTATAGCTTATGAAGCCATGAATTTTAGCTTCGTAGAAATTATTTGCCTACGGGTTGAAACCACTAAAAACAGCCAAAAATCGTGGGTTATAGCTCTTGAAATCGTGAATTTTGGCATCTAGGAAATTATTTGCCTATAATGTGGAAACCATTAAAAATGGCTAAAGAATTGTAGATTATTACTCATAAAATCATAAATTATAGCTCATAAAATTATTTGCTAACAGGTTGAAACCACAAAATATGCCAAAACCTTTTGGGATATATAGCTCATAAAATTGTGAATATTAGCCTTCGGGAAATTTTTTTCCAAAAGGTTGAAACCACTAAACATAATCAAAAATCATGGGTTATAGCTCATTAAATCATGAATTTTGGACTCTAAGAACTTCTTTGCCAGCAGGTCGCAACCATTAAAAAGGCTAAAACCTCGTGTGATATATCTCATAAAATCATGAATATTAGCCTTCGGGAACTTTTTTTTCCAAAAGGTCGAAATCACTAAAAATGACCAAAAATCATGGGTTATAGCTCATTAAATCATGAATTTTAGATTCTAGGAAATTATTTGCCAACGGGTCAAAACCACTAAAAAAAGCCAGAAATTATGGGTCATAGCTCATGAAATCGTGAATTTTGGCCTTCGAGAATTTATTTGCCTATAGGTTGAAACCACTAAAAATGGTAAACAAATCATGGGTTTTTAGCTCAAAAATTTTGGTCTCCGTGAAATTATTTGGAAACACTTTGGAACGACAGAAAATGGCCAAAAATCGTGGGTTATAGCTTATGAAGTTGAGAATTTTAGCTTTTGGAAAATTGCTTACAAGTCAAAATACCTAAAAATGGCCAATAATCCTGGGTTATAGCTTATGAAATCGTGAAATTTGGCCTCTAGAAAATTATTTGGCTACATGTAGAAACCATTAAAAATGGCCAAAAAATTATGGATAATAGCTCATGAAATCATAAATTACAGCTCACAAAATTATTTGCTAACGGGTTAAAATCATAAAATATGCCAAAAACTCATGGGTTATAGCTCACTAAAAATGGCCAAAAATCAAGGGTTATAGCTCATGAAATCATGAATTTTGGCTTCAAGAAAATTATTTGCCTGCGGGTCGAAGCCACTAAAAATAGCCAAAAATCAAGGGTTATATATTTCATGAAATCATTAATTTTGGCCAATGGGAAATTATTCACCTATTAGTTGAAACCACTAAAAATGGCCAAAATACATGGGTTATAACTTATAAAATTATGAATTTTGGCCTCCATGAAATTATTTGGAAACGGGTCAAAACTACTAAATGGCTGGAAATAAATGGGTTATAGCTTATGAAGTCTTGAATTTTAGCTTCAAGGAAATTTTTTGCCTACAGATTGAAACTACTGAAAGTGGCCAAAAATTGTGGGTTATAGCTCATTAAATCTATTATTTTGGCCTTCAGGAAATTATTTGCCTACATTTGCAAAAAATTAAAAATGGCCAAAAAATCAATGATTATAGCTTATCAAATCATGAATCATAGCAAACGAAATTATTTGCCAATGCGTGGAAACCAAAAAATATGGCAAAAATACTTAGGTTGTAGCTTATGAAATTGGGAAGGCCTCTGGGATATTATTTGCCTATGAGTCAAAACCTCAAAAAATGGCCAAAAATCATGCGTGCTCATGAAATCATGAATTTTGGCATTCAGAAATTATTTGCCAACGGGTCAAAACCACTAAAATGGTAAAAATTATGGGTTATAGCTCACGAAGTCGTGAATTTTGCTTTTGGGAAATATTACCCTACGGGTTCAAACAACTAAATATGACAAAAAACCGTGGGCTATAGCTCATGAAATCATGAATTTTGGCCTTCAGGAAATTATTTGCCAATGGGTCGAAACCACTAAAAATGATCACAAATCATGGGCCATAGCTCATGAAATCATGAATTTTAGTTTCGACGAAATTATTTGCCAATGGATCGAAACCACAAACAATGGCAAAAAATCGTGGGTTATAGCTCATGAAATTATGGATTTCGGCTTTAAGAAAATTATTTGCCAACTACATCGGAAAGTCCAATCAAAAAATATTTGCCAATCAAAAAGTTTTGGGTTATAGCTCACAATATCGTGAATTTTGGCCTTTAAGAAATTATTTGCCAACAGATCAAAACCTCTAAAAATGATAAAAAATCGTGGGTTATAGCTCACGAAGTCGTGAATTTTTGCTTTTGGGAAATATTACCCTACGGGTTCAAACAACTAAATATGACAAAAAACCGTGGGCTATAGCTCATGAAATCATGAATTTTGGCCTTCAGGAAATTATTTGCCAATGGGTCGAAACCACTAAAAATGATCACAAATCATGGGCCATAGCTCATGAAATCATGAATTTTAGTTTCGACGAAATTATTTGCCAATGGATCGAAACCACAAACAATGGCAAAAAATCGTGGGTTATAGCTCATGAAATTATGGATTTCGGCTTTAAGAAAATTATTTGCCAACTACATCGGAAAGTCCAATCAAAAAATATTTGCCAATCAAAAAGTTTTGGGTTATAGCTCACAATATCGTGAATTTTGGCCTTTAAGAAATTATTTGCCAACAGATAGAAACCACTAAAAATAGCTAAACATTGTCAATTACAGCTCATAAAATCGTGAGTTTTGGCTTCTGGGAAATTATTTGCCTACGGTCAAAACCAGTAAAAATGGCCAAAAATTGTGGGTGACATTGTTAAATTTGGCCTTCGAGAATTTATTTGCCAACAGGTCAAAAAAGTGGCCAAAAATCAAGGGTTATAGCTCAAGAAATCGCGAATTATGACCTTGGGGTAATTTTTTGCGAACGGGTGAAAATAGTTAAAAGTAGCAAAAAAAAAATCTTGCATTTTGGCCGCAAGGAAATTATTTTTCTCTGGGTCGAAACCACTAAAAATGGTAAAAAATTATGGGTTATAGCTCATCAAATCATGAAAATTTTCCTTTGAGAAATTATTTGCTAGCAGGTCAAAATCACTAAAAATGTCCAAAATTGTGCGTTATAGGTAATGAAATCGTCAATTTTGGCCTTGGAGAAAGTATTTGTCAACGTGTCGAAACCACTAAAAATAGCCAAAAATCATGAAATTGTGAATTTTCGTTTTAGGAAATTATTTGCCAACGGGTCAAAACCACTAAACATGGCCAAAATCATCGGTTATAGCTCATGAAATCGTGAATTTTGGCCTCGAGAAAATTATTTGCCAACGGGTCAAAACCACTAAAATAGCCAAAAATCATGGGTTATAGCTCATGAAATCGTGAATTTTGGCCTTTGGAAAATTATTTGCCAACGGGTCAAAACCACTAAACATGGCCAAAATCATCGGTTATAGCTCATGAAATCATGAATTTTGGCCTTCAAGAAATTATTTGCCAACGGGTCAAAACCACTAAAATAGCCAAAAATCATGGGTTATAGCTCATGAAATCATGAATTTTGGCCTTTGGAAAATTATTTGCCTACGGTCAAAACCAGTAAAATGGCCAAAAATCGTGGGTTATAGCTCATGAAATCGTGAATTTTGGCCTCGAGAAAATTATTTGCCTATGGGTCGAAATCATAAAATATGGCTAAAATCATGGGTTATAGCTCATAAAATCATGAATTTTGGCCTTCAAGAAATTATTTGCCAACGGGTCAAAACCACTAAACATGGCCAAAATCAAGGGTTATAGCTCATGAAATCATGAATTTTGGCCTTCAAGAAATTATTTGCCTACGGTCAAAACCAGTAAAATGGCCAAAATCAAGGGTTATAGCTCAAGAAATCGCGAATTATGACCTTGGGGTAATTTTTTGCGAACGGGTGAAAATAGTTAAAAGTAGCAAAAAAAAAATCTTGCATTTTGGCCGCAAGGAAATTATTTTTCTCTGGGTCGAAACCACTAAAAATGGTAAAAAATTATGGGTTATAGCTCATCAAATCATGAAAATTTTCCTTTGAGAAATTATTTGCTAGCAGGTCAAAATCACTAAAAATGTCCAAAATTGTGCGTTATAGGTAATGAAATCGTCAATTTTGGCCTTGGAGAAAGTATTTGTCACTGTGTCGAAACCACTAAAAATAGCCAAAAATCATGAAATTGTGAATTTTCGTTTTAGGGAAATTATTTGAGAGGGGTTGAAACCACTATAAATGGACAAAAATTATGGGTTGGTCATGAAATCGTGAATTTTGGCCTCCAGAAAATTATTTGCTAACAGCTCGAAACTACTGAAAATGGTCAACAATCATGCATTATAGCTCAAGGAATTGTGAACTTTTACCCCTATTAAATTATTTTCCAATGGTTAGCTCATGAAAATTATGGTTAGCTCACGAAATCATAAATTTTGGCAATCGATAAATTATTTGCCAACGGGTCAAAACCACTAAACATGGCCAAAAATCATCGGTTATAGCTCATAAAATCATGAGTTTTGGCCTTTGGAAAATTATTTGCCTACGGGTCAAAAATAGTAAAATGTATAAAAATCATGGGTGAAATCGTAAAATTTGGCCTTCGGGAAATTATTTAACAACGGGTCGAAATCACAAAAATGGACCAAAAAATGTGGGTTATAGCTCACGAAATCAAGAATTTTAATCTTTAGGAAATTATTTGCCAACGGGTCAAAACCACTAAAATAGCCAAAAATCATGGGTTCTGACTCATAAAATCATGAATTTTGGCCTTCAAGAAATTATTTGCCTATGGGTCGAAATCATAAAATATGGCTAAAATCATGGGTTATAGCTCATGAAATCGTGAATTTTGGCCTTTGGGAACTTATTTGCCAACTGATCAAAACGATTATAAATGGCCGAAAATCATGGGTTACAGCTCATAAAATCATGAACTTTGGCCACCACAAAATTATTCGTCTACAGGTGGAAACTGCTAAAATTGTCCCAAACTCGTGGGTTATAGCTCAAATAATCATGAATTTTTGCCTCCTAGAAATTATTTTCTACTGATCAAAACTAATAAAAATGGCTAATGATCAGGGGTTATAGCTCATGAAATTATGAAATTTGGCCAAATAGTTTTATGTGCCATAAACCATGATTTTTTGACCATTTTTAGTGGTTTCAACCTATAGGCAAATAATTTACTGGAGGCAAAAATTCACGATTTCATGGGCTATAATCCATGATTTTTTGCCCTATTTAGTGGCTTTCCACCCGCTAGCCTATAATTTCCCAAAAGTCAAAATTCACGATTTCATAAGCTATAACTAATGATTGTTTGCCATTTTTAGTGGTTTCGGTCAATTTGCAAAATATTTCTCGAAGGCCAAGATTCGTGATTTCATGGGCTGCATAACCCACGATTTATGGCCATAGTTTGTGGTTTTAACCCTTTGGCCAATAATTTTAGGAGGCCAATATTCCTTATTTCATGAGTTGTAACCCCTAATTTATTAGTATTTTTAGTGGTTCCGACCTGTAGGCAAATAATTTTCCAAAGGGAAAACTTCACGATTTCATGAGTTATAGCAGAAGATATTTTGCCATTTTTAGTGGTTTGGACCTGCTAGCAAATAGGTTCATAGAGGGAAAAATTCATAATTTCTTGAGTTATAATCCAGTTTTAGTGAATTCGACTTGTAGGCAATTTATGATTTCATTTGCTATTTGCCATTGTTAACTCACAATTTGGTCATTTTTTTGTGGTTTCAACCCGTTGGCAAACAATTTTCTAAAGGCAAAAATTCACGATTTTATAGGCTATAACCCATAATTGTTTGCTGTTTTCAGGTGTTTTGACCCATTGCCAAAGAACGAAGGCGAAAATACGCGATTTCATGAGTGATAACCCATAAATTTTGACCATTTTTAGTTGCTTTGACCTGTAGGCAAATATTTCCTAAAAGCCAAAATTTACAATTTCATGAGCAATACCCCATGATTTTTGGCCATTTTTAGTGGTTTCGATCCGATGTCAAACAATATCACGAAGGCCAAAATTTATGATTTTATGAGCTATAACCCACGACTTTTGGAAATTTTTAGTGGTTTAAACCTATAGGAAAATAAATTCTCGATTGCTAAAATTCACGATTTCATGACCCATGATTTTTGGCCATTTTATGTAGTTTTGACCCGTTGGCAAACAATTTTCTAAAGGCAAAATTCACGATTTTATAGGCTATAACCCATAATTTTTGGCCATTTTAGTGGTTTCGACCTATGAGCAAATAATTTCCCAGAGGGAAAACTTCACAATTTCACGTCCCAGAAGCCAAGATTCAAGATTTCATGAGCTATAAATCATAATTTTTGGCCTTTTTTAGTGGTTTTGACTAATAGGCAAATAACTTCCCAGAGGGCAAACTTCACAATTTTATGAACTGTAACCCACGATTTTTGGCCATTTATAGTGGTTTGGATAGTTTCATAGAGGCAAAAATTTATGATTTCATGAGCTATAATCCATAATTTTTGACCATTTTTAGTGGATTCGACCTGTAGTCAAATAATTTCTTAGAGGCCCAAATTCATGATTTCATTAGATCTTTGCCTTTTTTAGTAGTTTCGACCCATTGACAAATAATTTTTTGAAAATAAAAATTCACAATTTCAAGAATTATAACCTACGATTTTTTTTACCAAAATTGGTGGTTTCAATCCATTGGCAAATAATTTCCTAATGGTCAAAATTTAAAATTCTAGAAGCTATAACCCACGAATTTTGACCATTTTTATGGTTTCAATCTATACATAAATAATCTCTTGGAAGCCAAAATTCATGATTTCATGAGCTATAACCCACCATTTTTGACCATTTTTAGTGATTTCGACCCATTAGCAAATAATTTCCTTAAAGCCGAAATCCACAATTTCATGAGCTATAACTCATGATTTTTGGCCATTTTTAGTGGTTTCGATCCGTTGGCAAATAATTTCCTCGAAGCCAAACTTCATGATTTCATGAGCTATGACCCACGATTTTTGGTCATTTTTAATGGTTTCGACCCATTGGCAGATAATTTCCCGAATGCCAATATTCATGATTTCATGAGCTATAGCCCACGATTTTTGGTCGTATTTAGTTGTTTGAACTCGTAGGCAAATATTTCCCAAAATAAAAAATTCACGACTTCGTGAGCTATAACCCCCGATTTTTTACCTTTTTAGAGGTTTTGATCCATTGGCAAATGATTTTCAGAAGGCCAAAATTCATAATTTCATGAGCTATAACCCATAATTTTTGGCCATTTTTAGAGGTTTTAACTCATAGGCAAATAATATCCCAGAGGCCTTCCCAATTTCATGAGCTACAACCCATGAGTTTTTGCCATATTTTTTGGTTTCCACCCATTGGCTAACAATTTCGTTTGCTATGATTCACAATTTAATGAGCTATAATTAATGATTTTTTGGCCATTTTTAATTATTTGAGAATGTAGGCAAATAATTTCCTGAAGCCCAAAATATTGGATGTAATGAGTTATAACCCACGAATTTTGGCTATTTTTAGTAGTTTCAATCTGCAGGCAAAAAATTTCATGGAAGCTAAAATTCACGACTTCATAAGCTCTAACCCATGATTTCTAGCCATTTAGTGGTTTTGACCCATTTCTAAATAATTTCGTGGAGGCCAAAATTCACAATTTTATAAGCAATAACCCATGCATTTGGCCATTTTTAGTGGTTTCAACTAATAGGTGAATAATTTCTCATAGGCCAAAATTAACGATTTCATGAAATATATAACCCACAATTTTTGGCCATTTTTTGTGGTTTCGACTCGTAGCCAAATAATTTCCTCGAAACCAAAATTCTTGATTTCATGAGCTACATCCTTGATTTTTGGCCATTTTTAGTGAGCTATAACCCATGCGTTTTTGGCATATTTTATGATTTCAACCCGTTGGCAAATAATTTTGGCAGCTATAATTTATGAGTTTATGAGCTATAATCTATGATTTTTGGCCTCCGAAAATTATTTGCTAACGGGTTAAAATCATAAAATATGGCTAAAATCATGGGTTATAGCTCATGAAATCATGAATTTTAGATTCTAGGAAATTATTTGCCTATAGGTTGAAACCACTAAAATGGCCAAAAATCAAGGGTTATAGCTCATGAAATCATGAATTTTGGCCTTCGAAATTATTTGCCTATAGGTTGAAACCACTAAAATGGCCAAAAATCAAGGGTTATAGCTCATGAAATCATGAATTTTAGATTCTAGGAAATTATTTGCCTATAGGTTGAAACCACTAAAATGGCCAAAAATCAAGGGTTATAGCTCATGAAATCATGAATTTTGGCTTCAAGAAAATTATTTGCTAACGGGTTAAAATCATAAAATATGGCTAAAATCATGGGTTATAGCTCATGAAATCATGAATTTTGGCTTCAAGAAAATTATTTGCCTATAGGTTGAAACCACTAAAATGGCCAAAAATCAAGGGTTATAGCTCATTAAATCATGAATTTTGGCCTTTAAGAAATTATTTGCCTATAGGTTGAAACCACTAAAATGGCCAAAAATCAAGGGTTATAGCTCATGAAATCATGAATTTTAGATTCTAGGAAATTATTTGCCAACTACATCGAAAGTCCAATCAAAAATATTTGCCAATCAAAAGTTTTGGGTTATAGCTCATTAAATCATGAATTTTGGCCTTTAAGAAATTATTTGCCTATAGGTTGAAACCACTAAAATGGCCAAAAATCAAGGGTTATAGCTCATGAAATCGTGAATTTTGGCATCTAGGAAATTATTTGCCTATAGGTTGAAACCACTAAAATGGCCAAAATTGTGGGTGACATTGTTAAATTTGGCCGAGAATTTATTTGCCTATAGGTTGAAACCACTAAAATGGCCAAAAATCAAGGGTTATAGCTCATGAAATCGTGAATTTTGGCATCTAGGAAATTATTTGCCTATAGGTTGAAACCACTAAAATGGCCAAAAATCAAGGGTTATAGCTCATTAAATCATGAATTTTGGCTTCAAGAAAATTATTTGCCTATAGGTTGAAACCACTAAAATGGCCAAAAATCAAGGGTTATAGCTCATTAAATCATGAATTTTAGATTCTAGGAAATTATTTGCCTATAGGTTGAAACCACTAAAATGGCCAAAAATCAAGGGTTATAGCTCATGAAATCATGAATTTTGGCCTTGGAGAAAGTATTTGTCAACGTGTCGAAACCACTAAAATGGCCAAAAATCAAGGGTTATAGCTCATGAAATTGTGAATTTTCGTTTTAGGAAATTATTTGCCTATAGGTTGAAACCACTAAAATGGCCAAAAATCAAGGGTTATAGCTCATGAAATCATGAATTTTGGCCTTTAAGAAATTATTTGCCTATAGGTTGAAACCACTAAAATGGCCAAAAATTATGGATAATAGCTCATGAAATCATGAATTTTGGCCTTTAAGAAATTATTTGCCTATGGGTGAAACCACTAAAATGGCCAAAAATCGTGGGTTATAGCTCATGAAATCGTGAATTTTGGCCTTCAAGAAAATTATTTGCCTATGAGTCAAAACCTCAAAAATGGCCAAAAATTATGGATAATAGCTCATGAAATCATGAATTTTGGCATTCGAAATTATTTGCCAATGGGTCGAAACCACTAAAATAGCCAAAAATCATGAAATTGTGAATTTTCGTTTTAGGAAATTATTTGCCAATGGGTGAAACCACTAAAAATGGTAAAAATTATGGGTTATAGCTCATTAAATCTATTATTTTGGCCTTCGTGAAATTATTTGCCTACATTTGCAAAAATTAAAATGGCCAAAAATCAATGATTATAGCTTATCAAATCATGAATCATAGCAAATTATTTGCCAATGCGTGGAAACCAAAAATATGGCAAAAATACTTAGGTTGTAGCTTATGAAATTGGGAAGGCCTCGGGATATTATTTGCCTATGAGTCAAAACCTCAAAAATGGCCAAAAATCATGCGTGCTCATGAAATCATGAATTTTGGCCTTGAGAAATTATTTGCCAACAGATCAAAACCTCTAAAAATGATAAAAATCGTGGGTTATAGCTCACGAAGTCGTGAATTTTGCTTTTGGGAAATATTACCCTACGGGTTCAAACAACTAAATATGACAAAAACCGTGGGCTATAGCTCATGAAATCATGAATTTTGGCCTTGAGAAATTATTTGCCAATGGGTGAAACCACTAAAATGATCACAAATCATGGGCCATAGCTCATGAAATCATGAATTTTAGTTTCACGAAATTATTTGCCAATGGATCGAAACCACAAACAATGGCAAAAATCGTGGGTTATAGCTCATGAAAATTATGGATTTCGGCTTTAAGAAATTATTTGCCAACTACATCGGAAAGTCCAATCAAAAATATTTGCCAATCAAAAGTTTTGGGTTATAGCTCACAATATCGTGAATTTTGGCCTTTAAGAAATTATTTATGAGATAGAAACCACTAAAATAGCTAAACATTGTCAATTACAGCTCATAAAATCGTGAGTTTTGGCTTCGGAAATTATTTGCCTACGGTCAAAACCAGTAAAATGGCCAAAATTGTGGGTGACATTGTTAAATTTGGCCTTCGAGAATTTATTTGCCAACAGGTCAAAAAGTGGCCAAAAATCAAGGGTTATAGCTCAAGAAATCGCTGAATTATGACCTTGGGGTAATTTTTTTGACGGGTGAAAATAGTTAAAAGTAGCAAAAAAATCTTGCATTTTGGCCGCAAGGAAATTATTTTTCTCTGGTCGAAACCACTAAAAATGGTAAAAATTATGGGTTATAGCTCATCAAATCATGAAAATTTTCCTTTGAGAAATTATTTGCTAGCGAGTCAAAATCACTAAAATGTCCAAAATTGTGCGTTATAGGTAATGAAATCGTCAATTTTGGCCTTGAGAAAGTATTTGTCAACGTGTCGAAACCACTAAAAATAGCCAAAAATCATGAAATTGTGAATTTTCGTTTTAGGGAAATTATTTGAGAGGGGTTGAAACCACTATAAATGGACAAAAATTATGGGTTGGTCATGAAATCGTGAATTTTGGCCTCCGAAAATTATTTGCTAACGGGTTAAAATCATAAAATATGCCAAAACTCATGGGTTATAGCTCACTAAAATGGCCAAAAATCATGGGTTATAGCTCATGAAATCGTGAATTTTGGCCTTTAAGAAATTATTTGCCAATGGGTGAAACCACTAAAAATGGTAAAAATTATGGGTTATAGCTCACGAAATCATAAATTTTGGCAATCGATAAATTATTTGCCAACGGGTCAAAACCACTAAACATGGCCAAAAATCATCGGTTATAGCTCATAAAATCATGAGTTTTGGCCTTTGGAAAATTATTTGCCTACGGGTCAAAAATAGTAAAATGTATAAAAATCATGGGTGAAATCGTAAAATTTGGCCTTCGGGAAATTATTTAACAACGGGTCGAAATCACAAAAATGGACCAAAAATGTGGGTTATAGCTCACGAAATCAAGAATTTTAATCTTTAGGAAATTATTTCCTAACGGGTCGAAGTAGCTGAAAATTGCCAAAAATTGTTGCTTACAGCTCAAAAAATCATGAATTTTGGCCTTCAAGAAATTATTTGCCTATGGGTCGAAATCATAAAATATGGCTAAAATCATGGGTTATAGCTCATGAAATCGTGAATTTTGGCCTTTGGGAACTTATTTGCCAACTGATCAAAACGATTATAAATGGCCGAAAATCATGGGTTCTGACTCATAAAATCATGAGTTTTGGCCTTTGGAAAATTATTTGCCAACGGTCAAAACCACTAAAATGGCCAAAAATCATGGGTTATAGCTCATGAAATCGTGAATTTTGGCCTTGAAATTATTTGCCAACAGATAGAAACCACTAAAAATGGTAAAAATTATGGGTTATAGCTCATGAAATCGTGAATTTTGGCCTTTAAGAAATTATTTGCCAATGGGTGAAACCACTAAAAATGGTAAAAATTATGGGTTATAGCTCACGAAATCATAAATTTTGGCAATCGATAAATTATTTGCCAGCGGGTCAAAACCACTAAACATGGCCAAAATCATCGGTTATAGCTCATAAAATCATGAGTTTTGGCCTTTGGAAAATTATTTGCCAACAGATAGAAACCACTAAAATAGCCAAAAATCAAGGGTTATAGCTCATGAAATCATGAATTTTGGCCTCCGAAAATTATTTGCTAACGGGTTAAAATCATAAAATATGGCTAAAATCATGGGTTATAGCTCATGAAATCGTGAATTTTGGCCTTTAAGAAATTATTTGCCAATGGATCGAAACCACAAACAATGGCAAAAATCGTGGGTTATAGCTTATGAAATCGTGAAATTTGGCCTCTAGAAAATTATTTGGCTACATGTAGAAACCATTAAAATGGCCAAAAATTATGGATAATAGCTCATGAAATCATAAATTACACCACAAAATTATTTGCTAACGGGTTAAAATCATAAAATATGCCAAAACTCATGGGTTATAGCTCACTAAAATGGCCAAAAATCAAGGGTTATAGCTCATGAAATCATGAATTTTGGCTTCAAGAAAATTATTTGCCTGCGGGTCGAAGCCACTAAAAATAGCCAAAAATCAAGGGTTATATATTTCATGAAATCATTAATTTTGGCCAATGGGAAATTATTCACCTATTAGTTGAAACCACTAAAAATGGCCAAAATACATGGGTTATAACTTATAAAATTATGAATTTTGGCCTCCATGAAATTATTTGGAAACGGGTCAAAACTACTAAATGGCTGGAAATAAATGGGTTATAGCTTATGAAGTCTTGAATTTTAGCTTCAAGGAAATTTTTTGCCTACAGATTGAAACTACTGAAAGTGGCCAAAAATTGTGGGTTATAGCTCATTAAATCTATTATTTTGGCCTTCAGGAAATTATTTGCCTACATTTGCAAAAAATTAAAAATGGCCAAAAAATCAATGATTATAGCTTATCAAATCATGAATCATAGCAAACGAAATTATTTGCCAATGCGTGGAAACCAAAAAATATGGCAAAAATACTTAGGTTGTAGCTTATGAAATTGGGAAGGCCTCTGGGATATTATTTGCCTATGAGTCAAAACCTCAAAAAATGGCCAAAAATCATGCGTGCTCATGAAATCATGAATTTTGGCATTCAGGAAATTATTTGCCAACAGATCAAAACCTCTAAAAATGATAAAAAATCGTGGGTTATAGCTCACGAAGTCGTGAATTTTTGCTTTTGGGAAATATTACCCTACGGGTTCAAACAACTAAATATGACAAAAAACCGTGGGCTATAGCTCATGAAATCATGAATTTTGGCCTTCAGGAAATTATTTGCCAATGGGTCGAAACCACTAAAAATGATCACAAATCATGGGCCATAGCTCATGAAATCATGAATTTTAGTTTCGACGAAATTATTTGCCAATGGATCGAAACCACAAACAATGGCAAAAATCGTGGGTTATAGCTCATGAAAATTATGGATTTCGGCTTTAAGAAATTATTTGCCAACTACATCGGAAAGTCCAATCAAAAATATTTGCCAATCAAAAGTTTTGGGTTATAGCTCATAAAATCGTGAATTTTGGCCTTCAAGAAATTATTTGCCAACGGATAGAAACCACTAAAAATAGCTAAACATTGTCAATTACAGCTCATAAAATTGTGAGTTTTGGCATTCGAGAAATTATTTGCCTGCGGGTCATAACCAGTAAAAATGGCCAAAATTTGTGGGTGACATCGTGAAATTTGGCCTTCGAGAATTTATTTGCCAACAGGGCAAAAAAGTGGCCAAAAATCAAGGGTTATAGCTCAAGAAATCGCTGAATTATGACCTTGGGGTAATTTTTTGCGAGCGGGTGAAAATAGTTAAAAGTAGCAAAAAAATCTTGCATTTTGGCCGCAAGGAAATTATTTTTCTGGGTGAAACCACTAAAAATGGTAAAAATTATGGGTTATAGCTCATCAAATCATGAAAATTTTCCTTTGAGAAATTATTTGCTAGCGGTCAAAATCACTAAAATGTCCAAAATTGTGCGTTATAGGTAATGAAATCGTCAATTTTGGCCTTGGAAAAGTATTTGTCAACGTGTCGAAACCACTAAAATAGCCAAAAATCATGAAATTGTGAATTTTCGTTTTAGGAAATTATTTGAGAGGGTTGAAACCACTATAAATGGACAAAAATTATGGGTTGGTCATGAAATCGTGAATTTTGGCCTCCATGAAATTATTTGCCTATAGGTTGAAACCACTAAAATGGCCAAAATTATGGATAATAGCTCATGAAATTGTGAATTTTAGCCTCCATAAAATTATTTGGAAATGGATTGAAACCACAAAATGGCCAAAATTATGGATAATAGCTCATGAAATCATAAATTTTGGTCGATAAATTATTTGCCAATGGGTCGAAACCACTAAAAATGGTAAAATTATGGGTTATAGCTCATCAAATCATGAAAATTTTCCTTTGAGAAATTATTTGCCTACGGTCAAAACCACTAAAATGGCCAAAATTATGGATAATAGCTCATGAAATCGTGAATTTTGGCATCTAGGAAATTATTTGCCAACGGTCAAAACCACTAAAATAGCCAAAAATCATGAAATTGTGAATTTTCGTTTTAGGAAATTATTTGAGAGGGTTGAAACCACTATAAATGGACAAAAATTATGGGTTGGTCATGAAATCGTGAATTTTGGCCTCCATGAAATTATTTGCTAACTTACTCGAAACTACGAAAATGGTCAACAATCATGCATTATAGCTCAAGGAATTGTGAACTTTTACCCTATTAAATTATTTTCCAATGGTTAGCTCATGAAAATTATGGTTAGCTCACGAAATCGTGAATTTTGGCCTCGAAAATTATTTGCCAACGGGTCAAAACCACTAAAATGGCCAAAAATCATCGGTTATAGCTCATAAAATCATGAGTTTTGGCCTTTGAAAATTATTTGCCTACGGTCAAAAATAGTAAAATGTATAAAAATCATGGGTTATAGCTCATGAAATCGTGAATTTTGGCATCTAGGAAATTATTTGCCAACGGTCAAAACCACTAAAATGGCCAAAATTGTGGGTTATAGCTCATGAAATCATGAATTTTAGATTCTAGGAAATTATTTGCCAACGGGTCAAAACCACTAAAAATGGTAAAAATCATGGGTTATAGCTCACAATATCGTGAATTTTGGCCTCCATGAAATTATTTGGAAACACTTTGGAACCATTAAAATGGCCAAAATTGTGGGTTATAGCTCACTAAAATGGCCAAAATTGTGGGTTATAGCTCACTAAAATGGCCAAAATTGTGGGTTATAGCTCATTAAATCATGAATTTTGGCCTTGAAATTATTTGCCAACGGGTCAAAACCACTAAAATGGCCAAAAATCATGGGTTATAGCTCATGAAATCGTGAATTTTGGCCTCCATGAAATTATTTGGAAACACTTTGGAACCATTAAAATGGCCAAAAATCATGGGTTATAACTTATAAAATTATGAATTTTGGCCTCCATGAAATTATTTGCCAACGGGTCAAAACCACTAAAATGGCCAAAAATCATGGGTTATAGCTCATGAAATCATGAATTTTGGCATCTAGGAAATTATTTGCCAATGGGTGAAACCACTAAAATGATCACAAATCATGGGCCATAGCTCATGAAATCATGAATTTTGGCCTTGAAATTATTTGCCAATGGGTCGAAACCACTAAAAATGGTAAAAATTATGGGTTATAGCTCACTAAAATGGCCAAAAATCAAGGGTTATATATTTCATGAAATCATTAATTTTGGCCAATGGGAAATTATTCACCTATTAGTTGAAACCACTAAAATGGCCAAAATTGTGGGTTATAGCTCACTAAAATGGCCAAAATTGTGGGTTATAGCTCACAATATCGTGAATTTTGGCCTTGAAATTATTTGCCTATGGGTCGAAACCTCAAAAATGGCCAAAAATCATGGGTTATAGCTCACTAAAATGGCCAAAAATCAAGGGTTATAGCTCATGAAATCATGAATTTTGGCTTCAAGAAAATTATTTTCTTGGTCGAAGCCACTAAAATAGCCAAAAATCAAGGGTTATATATTTCATGAAATCATTAATTTTGGCCAATGGGAAATTATTCACCTATTAGTTGAAACCACTAAAATGGCCAAAATTGTGGGTTATAGCTCATAAAATTATGAATTTTGGCCTCCATGAAATTATTTGGAAGCGGGTCAAAACTACTAAATGGTAGGAAATAAATGGGTTATAGCTTATGAAGTCTTGAATTTTAGCTTCAAGGAAATTATTTGCCTATGAGTCAAAACCTCTAAAAATGGCCAAAATTGTGGGTTATAGCTCATTAAATCTATTATTTTGGCCTTGAAATTATTTGCCTACATTTGCAAAAATTAAAATGGCCAAAAATCAATGATTATAGCTTATCAAATCATGAATCATAGCAAGCGAAATTATTTGCCAATGCGTGGAAACCAAAAATATGGCAAAAATACTTAGGTTGTAGCTTATGAAATTGGGAAGGCCTCGGGATATTATTTGCCTATGAGTCAAAACCTCAAAAATGGCCAAAAATCATCGTGCTCATGAAATCATGAATTTTGGCATTGAGAATTTTAGCAGATCAAAACCTCTAAAAATGATAAAAAATCGTGGGTTATAGCTCATGAAATCGTGAATTTTGGCTTTTGGGAAATATTACCCTCGGGTTCAAACAACTAAATATGACAAAAACCGTGGGCTATAGCTCATGAAATCATGAATTTTGGCCTTGAGAAATTATTTGCCAACATGTTGAAACCACTAAAATGATCACAAATCATGGGCCATAGCTCATGAAATCATGAATTTTGGCCTTTAAGAAATTATTTGCCAATGGATCGAAACCACAAACAATGGCAAAATATGGGTTATAGCTCATGAAATTATGAATTTTGGCCTTTAAGAAATTATTTGCCAACTACATGGGAAAGTCCAATCAAAAAATATTTGCCAATCAAAAAGTTTTGGGTTATAACAATATCGTGAATTTTGGCCTTTAAGAAATTATTTGCCAGGATAGAAACCACTAAAAATAGCTAAACATTGTCAATTCTGACTCATAAAATCATGAGTTTTGGCCTTTGGAAAATTATTTGCCTCTGGTCAAAACCATAAAATGGCCAAAATTGTGGGTTATAGCTCATGAAATTATGAATTTTGGCCTCCATGAAATTATTTGCCAACAGTCAAAAAGTGGCCAAAAATCAAGGGTTATAGCTCATGAAATCATGAATTATGACCTTGGGGTAATTTTTTGACGGGTGAAAATAGTTAAAAGTAGCAAAAAAAATCTTGCATTTGGCATAAAATTATTTTTCTACAGGTGAAACCACTAAAATGGTAAAAATTATGGGTTATAGCTCATCAAATCATGAAAATTTTCCTTTGAGAAATTATTTGCCTATGAGTCAAAACCTCAAAAATGGCCAAAATTGTGGGTTATAGCTCATGAAATCGTGAATTTTGGCCTTTAAGAAATTATTTGCCAACATGTTGAAACCACTAAAATAGCCAAAATCATGAAATTGTGAATTTTCGTTTTAGGAAATTATTTGAGAGGGTTGAAACCACTATAAATGGACAAAAATTATGGGTTGGTCATGAAATCGTGAATTTTGGCCTCCAGAAAATTATTTGCTAACAGCTCGAAACTACTGAAAATGGTCAACAATCATGCATTATAGCTCAAGGAATTGTGAACTTTTACCCCTATTAAATTATTTTCCAATGGTTAGCTCATGAAAATTATGGTTAGCTCACGAAATCATAAATTTTGGCAATCGATAAATTATTTGCCAACGGGTCAAAACCACTAAACATGGCCAAAAATCATCGGTTATAGCTCATAAAATCATGAGTTTTGGCCTTTGGAAAATTATTTGCCTCTGGTCAAAATAGTAAAATGTATAAAAATCATGGGTTATAGCTCATGAAATCGTGAATTTTGGCCTCCATGAAATTATTTGCCAACGGGTTGAAACCACTAAAATGGCCAAAATTGTGGGTTATAGCTCATGAAATCATGAATTTTGGCCTTTAAGAAATTATTTGCCTATGAGTCAAAACCTCAAAAATGGCCAAAATTGTGGGTTATAGCTCATAAAATCATGAATTTTGGCCTTTAAGAAATTATTTGCCTATGAGTCAAAACCTCAAAAATGGCCAAAATTATGGATAATAGCTCATGAAATCGTGAATTTTGGCCTTTGGAAAATTATTTGCCTACATTTGCAAAAATTAAAATGGCCAAAAATCATGGGTTATAGCTCATAAAATCATGAATTTTGGCCTCCATGAAATTATTTGCCAATCAAAAAGTTTTGGGTTATAGCTCACTAAAATGGCCAAAAATCGTGGGTTATAGCTCATAAAATCATGAATTTTGGCCTCCATGAAATTATTTGCCTATGAGTCAAAACCTCAAAAATGGCCAAAAATCGTGGGTTATAGCTCATGAAATTATGAATTTTGGCCAAAAATCAAGGGTTATATATTTCATGAAATCATGAATTTTGACCATTTTAGTGGTTTCAACCTATAGGCAAATAATTTCTTGGAGGCAAAATTCACGATTTCATGAGCTATAATCCATGATTTTTGCCCTATTTAGTGGCTTTCCACCCGCTAGCCTATAATTTCCCAAAGTCAAAATTCACGATTTCATGAGCTATAACCCATGATTGTTTGCCATTTTAGTGGTTTCAACCTATAGGCAAATAATTTCTTGGAGGCAAAATTCACGATTTCATGAGCTATAACCCATGATTTTTGGCCATTTTAGTGGTTTTAACCCTTTGGCCAATAATTTTAGGAGGCCAATATTCCTTATTTCATGAGTTGTAACCTAATTTATTAGTATTTTTAGTGGTTTCAACCTATAGGCAAATAATTTTCCAAAGGGAAAACTTCACGATTTCATGAGCTATAACCCATGATTTTTGGCCATTTTAGTGGTTTCAACCTATAGGCAAATAATTTCTTGGAGGCAAAAATTCATGATTTCATGAGCTATAATCCATGATTTTTGGCCATTTTAGTGGTTTCAACCTATAGGCAAATAATTTCTTGGAGGCAAAATTCACGATTTCATGAGCTATAACCCATGATTTTTGGCCATTTTAGTGGTTTCAACCTATAGGCAAATAATTTCTTGGAGGCAAAATTCACGATTTCATGGGCTATAACCCATAATTTTGACCATTTTTAGTGGTTTCAACCTATAGGCAAATAATTTCTTGGAGGCAAAATTCACGATTTCATGAGCTATAACCCACGATTTTTGGCCATTTTAGTGGTTTCAACCTATAGGCAAATAATTTCCTCGGCCAAACTTCATGATTTCATGAGCTATAACCCACGATTTTGGCCATTTTAGTGGTTTCAACCTATAGGCAAATAATTTCTTGGAGGCAAAATTCACGATTTCATGACCCATGATTTTTGGCCATTTTAGTGGTTTCAACCCGTTGGCAAACAACTTCCCGTAAGCCAATATTCATGATTTTATGAGCTATAACCCATAAATTTTGACCATTTTTAGTGGTTTCAACCTATAGGCAAATAATTTTCCAAAGGGAAAACTTCACGATTTCATGAGCTATAACCCATGATTTTTGGCCATTTTAGTGGTTTCAACCTATAGGCAAATAATTTCTTGGAGGCAAAAATTCATGATTTCATGAGCTATAATCCATGATTTTTGGCCATTTTAGTGGTTTCAACCTATAGGCAAATAATTTCTTGGAGGCTAAAATTCATGATTTCATGAGCTATATAACCCATGATTTTTGGCCATTTTAGTGGTTTTAACCCTTTGGCCAATAATTTTAGGAGGCCAATATTCCTTATTTCATGAGTTGTAACCTAATTTATTAGTATTTTTAGTGGTTTCAACCTATAGGCAAATAATTTTCAAAGGGAAAACTTCACGATTTCATGAGTATAGCGAAGATATTTTGCCATTTTAGTGGTTTTGGACCGCTAACAAATAGGTTCATGAGGAAATTCATAATTTCTTGAGTTATAATCCGGTTTAGTGAATTGACTTGTAGGCAATTTATGATTTCATTTGCTATTTGCCATTGTTAACTCACAATTTGGTCATTTTTTTGTGGTTTCAACCCGTTGGCAAACAATTTTCTAAAGGCAAAATTCACGATTTTATGAGCTATAACCCATAATTGTTTCTTTGTTTTGGTGTTTTGACCCATTGCCAAAGAGCGAGAAAATCATAGCGATTTCATGAGTGATAACCCATAAATTTTGACCATTTTTGGTTGCTTTTGACACGTAGGCAAATATTTCCTAAAAGCCAAAATTTACAATTTCATGAGCAATACCCCATGATTTTTGGCCATTTTTAGTGGTTTCGATCCGATGTCAAACAATATCACGAAGGCCAAAATTTATGATTTTATGAGCTATAACCCACGACTTTTGGAAATTTTAGTGGTTTCAACCTATAGGCAAATAATTTCTTGGAGGCAAAATTCACGATTTCATGACCCATGATTTTGGCCATTTTATGTAGTTTTGACCCGTTGGCAAACAACTTCCCAGAAGCCAATATTCATGATTTTATGAGCTATAACCCACAATATTTTGTCATTTTTAGTGGTTTCGACCTATGAGCAAATAATTTCCCAGAGGGAAAACTTCACAATTTCACGTCCCAGAAGCCAAGATTCAAGATTTCATGAGCCATAAATCATAATTTTTGGCCTTTTTTAGTGGTTTTGACTAATAGGCAAATAACTTCCCAGAGGGCAAACTTCACAATTTTATGACATGCCCACGATTTTTGGCCATTTATAGTGGTTTGGATAGTTCATAGAGGCAAAAATTTATGATTTCATGAGCTATAATCCATAATTTTGACCATTTTAGTGGTTTCAACCTATAGGCAAATAATTTCTTAGAGGCCCAAATTCATGATTTCATTAGATCTTTGCCTTTTTAGTGGTTTTGACCCATTGACAAATAATTTTTGAAAATAAAAATTCACAATTTCATGAGCTATAACCCATGATTTTTGGCCATTTTAGTGGTTTCAACCCATTGGCAAATAATTTCCTAGTGGTCAAATTTTAAAATTTCAGAAGCAATAACCCATGAATTTTGACCATTTTTATGGTTTCAACCTATACATAAATAATCTCTTGGAAGCCAAAATTCATGATTTCATGAGCTATAACCCACGATTTTTGGCCATTTTTAGTGGTTTCAACCCGTTGGCAAATAATTTCCTTAAAGCCGAAATCCACAATTTCATGAGCTATAACCCATGATTTTTGGCCATTTTTAGTGGTTTCGATCCGTTGGCAAATAATTTCCTCGAAGCCAAAATTCACGATTTCATGAGCTATGACCCACGATTTTTGGCCATTTTTAGTGGATTCGATCCATTGGCAAATAATTTCCCGAAGGCCAATATTCATGAATTCATGAGCTATAGCCCACGATTTTTGGCCGTATTTAGTTGTTTGAACCCGTAGGCAAATATTTCCCAAAAGTAAAAATTCACGACTTCGTGAGCTATAACCCATGATTTTTGGCCATTTTAGTGGTTTTGACTAATAGGCAAATAATTTCTTAGAGGCCCAAATTCATGATTTCATGAGCTATAACCCATAATTTTTGGCCATTTTAGTGGTTTTGACTAATAGGCAAATAATATCCCGAGGCCTTCCCAATTTCATGAGCTACAACCCATGATTTTTGGCCATTTTAGTGGTTTCAACCTATAGGCAAATAATTTCTTAGAGGCCCAAATTCATGATTTCATGAGCTATAATTAATGATTTTTGGCCATTTTAATTATTTGAGAATGTAGGCAAATAATTTCACGAAGCCCAAAATATTGGATGTAATGAGTTATAACCCACAATTTTGGCTATTTTAGTGGTTTCAATCTGTAGGCAAAAAAATTCCTAGAAGCTAAAATTCATGACTTCATAAGCTATAACCCATGATTTCTAGCCATTTAGTGGTTTTGACCCATTTCTAAATAATTTTGTGGAGGCCAAAATTCACAATTTCATGAGCTATAACCCATGCATTTTGGCCATTTTTAGTGGTTTCAACTAATAGGTGAATAATTTCCCATAGGCCAAAATTAACGATTTCATGAAATATATAACCCACAATTTTGGCCATTTTAGTGGTTTCGACCCGTAGGCAAATAATTTCCTCGAAACCAAAATTCTTGATTTCATGAGCTACATCCTTGATTTTTGGCCATTTTTAGTGAGCTATAACCCATGCGTTTTTGGCATATTTTATGATTTCAACCCGTTGGCAAATAATTTTGGCAGCTATAATTTATGAGTTTATGAGCTATAATCTATGATTTTTTTGGCCATTTTTAATGGTTTCTACATGTAGCTAAATAATTTTCTAGAGGCCAAAATTCACGATTTCATGAGCTAACCCGGGATTGTTGGCCATTTTTAGTGGTTTTGACTTGTAAGCAATTTTCCAAAAGCTAAAATTCATGACTTCATAAGCTATAACCCATGATTTTTGGCCATTTTTTATGGTTCCAACCTGTTTCCAAATAATTTCGCGGAGGCCAAAATTTATAATTTCTTGAGCTATAACCCATAATTTTTTACCATTTTTAGTGGTTTCAACCTATAAGCAAATAATTCCCGGAGGCCAAAATTTACGATTTCATGAGCTATGACCCACAATTTCTGGCCTGTTTTAGTGGTTTCGACCTGTTGGCAAATAATTTTCTAGAATCCAAAATACATGATTTAATGAGCTATAACCCATAAATTTTGGTCATTTTTAGTAGTTTTAACCTATTAGAAAGTAATTCACTGTGGTCATTTGATGAGCTATAACCCACGAGTTTTTAGCCTTTTTAATGATTTCGTACCGTTGGCAAAGAATTTCCTAGAATCCAAAAGTCATGATTTAATGAGCTATAACCCATGATATTTGGTCATTTTTAGTGGTTTCAAACATTTGGAAAAAAAATTACCGAAGAAATATTCACGATGTTATGAGCTATATCACATGAGGTTTTGGCATATTTTATGGTTTCAACTTGTTAGCAAATAATTTTGTGAGCTATAATTTATGATTTCATGAGTAATAATCTACAATTCTTTAGCCATTTTTAATGGTTTCCACATTGTAGGTAAATAATTTCCCGGTGGCCAAAATTCACGATTTCAAGAGCTATAACCCACGATTTTTAGCCGTTTTTAGTGGTTTTGACCTGTGGGCAAATAATTTCCGTGAATAAAATTCTGTAACTCTCGATTTTTGGCCATTTTTAGTAGTTTCAACCCGTTTCTAAATAATTTCACGAAGGCTAAATTCACAATATTGTGAGATATAACCCATGATTTTTTACCATAGGCAAATATTTTCCAAAAGCCAAAATTCACGACATCATGAGCAATAACCAATAATTTTGGGCCATTTTTTTTGGTTTCAATCTATTTAGAAATAATTTCTTGAACGTCAAAATTCTTGATTTAATGAGCTACAACCCGCGTTTGTTGGCCATTTTTTGTGGTTTCGACTTGTAGGCAAATAATATCCCGAGGGCCAAATTTCCAATTTCATGAGCTATAACTCAGGAGTTTTTTTCTTCCATATTTTGTGGTTTCAACCCATTGGCAAATAACATCATGCGCTATGATTCATGATTTTATGAGCTGTAATCCATGATTTTTTGGCAAGTTTTAGTGCATTTGACCTACAGGCAAATAATTTCACAGAAGCCAAAATTCAAGATTTCATTAGCTATAATCCATATTTTTTGTCATTTTTAGTGGTCTTGACCGGTTGGCAAATAAGTTCTTGAAATTGAAAACAATGACTTCATGTGCTATAAGCCACGATTTTTGCCCATTTGTAGTAGTTTCGACTCGTAGGCAAATAATATCCCGGAGGCCTAATTTCCCGATTTCATAAGCTATAACCCTTGAGTTTTTACCATATTTTGTGGTTTCAACCCATTGACAAATAATTTCCTGAGCTATAATTCATGATTTTATGAGTTATAATCCATGATCTTTTGGCCATTTTTAATGGTTTCCACATGTAGGGAAATATGTTCCCAGAGGTCAAGATTCACGATTTCATGAGCAATGACCCATGATTTTTGGCCTCTTTTTAGTGGTTTCAACCTGTAGGCAAAAATTTTCCTAGAAGAAAATTTCATGATTTATCAGTTCTAACCTCTGATTTTGGCCTTTTTTTTGGTTTCGTCCCGTTTCTAAATAAATTCGCAAAGGCCAAAATTCACAATTTCATGAGCTATATCCCTTGATTTTAGACTATTTTTAGTAGTTTCAACCTATAGGCAAATAATTTCTAGGAGGCCAAATATCATGATTTCATGAGCTATAATTCACAATTTCATGAGCTATAATTCATGATTTCATGAGCTATAATCCATGATTTTTGGCTATTTTTAATGGTTTCCACATGTAGGCAAATAATTTCTGAGCTATAATTCACGATTTCATGAGCTATAACCCATGATTTTTGGCCATTTTAGTGGTTTTGACCTGTGGGCAAATAATTTCAAGGAGGCCAAAATTCACGATTTCATGAGCTATAATCCATGATTTTTGGCCATTTTAGTGGTTTCAACCTATAGGCAAATAATTTCAAGGAGGCCAAAATTCACGATTTCATGAGCTATAATCCATGATTTTTGGCCATTTTAGTGGTTTCAACCTATAGGTAAATAATTTTCTGGAGGCCAAAATTCACAATTTCATTACAATTTGCCAATTTTAGTGGTTTCGACCCCTTGGCAAATAATTTCCCGGAAGCCAAAATTCACGGCTTCATGAGTTATAGCCAACAATTCTTGGCTATTTTTTATGGTTTTGACCCGTTGGCAAAAAATTTTATATATGCCAAAATTCACTATTTTATGAGCTACAACCCATGATTTTTTTTTACCATTTTTAGTGGTTTCAACCTATTGGCAAATAATTTCTCAAGGGCTAAAATTCACGATTTCATGAGCTACTCACAATTTTTTGCTATTTTTAGTTTTCTCAACTAGTAGGAAAATATTACCCAAAATTCAAAATTCACGACTTCATGAGCTATAACCCACGACTTTTTGCCATTTTAGTAGTTTCGATCTATAGGCAAACAATTTTCCAAAGCTAAAATTCACAACTTCATAAGCTATAACTCATGATTTTTGGCTATTTTAGTGGTTTTAACCTATAAGCAAATAATTTCTTGGATGCCAAAATTCACAATTTCATGAGCTATAACCCACGATTTTTGGCCATTTTAGTAGTTTCAACCTATAGGCAAATAATTTCCTAAGGCTAAAATTCATGATTTCATGAGCTATAGTGCATGAATTTTTGGCCATTTTTAATGGTTTCCATGTGTAAGCAAATAATTTCTTGGATGCCAAAATTCACGATTTCATAAGCTATATTCCACGATTTTTGGCCATTTTTAGTAGTTTCGATCTATAGGCAAACAATTTTCCAAAAGCTAAAATTCACAACTTCATAAGCAATAACTCACGATTGCTGGCCATTTGGTGGTTTTGACCCATTTCCAAATTATTTCGCGGAGGCACAAATTCACAATTTCATGAGCTATAATCCATGCATTTTGACGATTTTTAGTGGTTTTAACCTATAGGCGAATAATTTCCCAAGGGCAAAAATTCCTCATTTCATGAGCTATAACCCACGATTTTTGGCCATTTTTACTGGTTTTGGTCCGTTGCCAAATAATTTCTTCTAAGCCTAAATTCACGATTTCATGTGCTATAACCCTTGATTTTTGGTTATTTTGAGTGGTTTTGATCCGTTGACAAATAATTTCATTGAAGTGAAAATTCATGACTTCAAATGCTATAATCCATGATTTTTGGCCAATTTTAGTGGTTTCAACCTGTTAGCAAATAATTTCCCGAAGGCTAATATTCACGATTTCGTGAGCTATAACCCATGAGTTTTTAGCATATTTTGTGGTTTCAACGCATTGGCATATAATTTCGTGGGCTATAATTTATGATTTCATAAGCTATAATCCATGATTTTTTAGCCGTTTTTAATGGTTTCCACATGTAGGCAAATAATTTCCCTAAGGCTAAAATTCATGATTTCATGAGCTATAACCCGTGATTTTTAGCCATTTTTTGTGGTTCCAACCCGTTTTCAAATAATTTCGTGGAGGCCAAAATTTACAATTTGATGAACTATAATCCACAATTTTTTTTACCATTTTTACTAGTTTCAACCTGTAGGCAAATAGTTTCCCGGTGGCCAAAAATTCACGATTTTACGAGCTCTAACCCACGAGTTTTTGGCATATTTTTTAGTTTTAACCCATTAGCAAATAATTTTGAGGAGGCCAAAATTCATGATTTCATGAGTTGTACCCCTACATTTTTGGCATTTTAATGGTTTCGACCTATAGGCAAACAATTTCCCATAGGGAAAACTTCACGATTTCATGAGCTATAACACGTGATTTTTGCCAATTTTTCGTGGTTTGGACAGTTTCACAGGGGCAAAAATTCATGATTTTATGAGTTATAATGCAAAATTTTTTACCATTTTTAGTGCCTTTGACCTGTACTCAAATAATTTCTTGTAAGTCAAAATTCATAATTTCATTAGCTCTTTGCCTTTTTTAGTGGTTTCGTCTCATTGGCAAATATTTTTTGAAAATAAAAATTCAACACTTCATGAGCTATATAACCCACCACTTTTATCACTATTGGTGGTTTCGAGCCATTGCAAATAATTTCTTGATGGTCAAAATTCAAAATTTCAGGTGCTATAACCCATGAATTTTGACCATTTTTATGGTTTCAACCTATAGGCAAATAATCTCTGGGAAGCCAAAATCCAGGATTTCGTGAGCTATAACCCACGATTTTTGGGTATTTTCGGTGGTTTTGACCCATTGGTAAATAGTTTGCTTGAAGCCAAAATTCACGATTTCATGAGCTATAACCCAAGATTTTTGGCCATTTTTAGTGGTTTTGGTGCGTTGGCAAATAATTTCCTCAAAGCCAAAATTCATGATTTCATGAGCTATGACCGATGACTTTTTTCATTTTTAGTGGTTTTGACCCGTGGGCAAATAATTTCAAGAATGCTAAAATTCACGATTTCTTGAGCTATAACCCACAAATTTTAGTCGTATTTAGTTTTTTCAACCCGTAGGCAAATATTTCCTAAAATCTAAAATTCAGGACTTCGTGAGCGATAACCCATGATTTTGGCCATTTTAGTGGTTTTGAACCTTTAGCAAATAATTTCCTGAAGGTCATAATTCATAATTTCATGAGCAATAACCCACGAATTTCAGCCATTTTTAGAGGTTTTGACTTGTAGGAAAATAGTATCCCGGAGGCTAAATTTCCCAATTTCATGAGCTATAACCCATAAGTTTTCACCATATTTTGTGGTTTCCACCCGTTGGAAAATAATTTCATTACCTATAATTCACGATTTCAAGATCTATAATCAATGATTTTTTGGACCATTTTTAATTATTTACAAATGTAAGCAGATAATTTGCTAGATGCTAAAATTCATGATTTCATGAGCTATAACCCACGATTTTTGGCCATTTTTAGTGGTTTCAATCTGTAGGAAAATAAATTCCTAGAAGCTAAAATTCATGACTTTAAAAGATATAACCCATAATTTCTAGCCATTTATGGTTTCGACCCGTTTCTAAATAATTCCAAGGAGGCCAAAATTCATAATTTTATAAGCTGTAACCCATGCATTTTGGCCATTTTTAGTGGTTTCAACCTATAGCCGAATAATTTCCCATAGGCCAAAATTAACAATTTCATGAAATATAAAACCCATAATTTTTGGCCATTTTTACTGGTTTCGTCCCGTTGGCAAATAATTTCAAGAATGCTAAAATTCATGATTTCATGAGCTATAACCCACGATTTTTGGCCATTTCTAGCATTGGCAAATAATTTCTTGAAGGCCAATACTGACAATTTCATGAGCTTTAACACAAGAGTTTTTGGCATATTTTTTGGTTTCAATCCGTTGGCAAATAATTTTATGATCTATAACTTATGATTTCATGAGTCATAATCCATGATTTTTAGCCATTTTAATGGTTTCCACATGTAGGCAAATAATTTCCTGAGGTCAAAATTCATGATTTCATGAGCTATAACCCACGATTTTTATCCATTTTTAGTGGTTTTGACCTGTAAGCAAATAATTTGCCACAAGCTAAAATTCACGACTTCATAAGCTACAACCCATGATTTTTAGCCTTTTTTTTGTGTTCCAACTTGTTTCCAATAACTTTGCGGAAGCCAAAATCACAATTTCATGAGCTATATAACCCATGATTTTTTACCATTTTTAGTGATTTCTACATATATGCAAATAATTTCCCAAAGGTCAAAATTCACGATTTCATGAGCTATAACCCACGAGTTTTGGCTTTTTTTTGGTGGTTTCGACCCGTTGGAAAATAATTTCCCAAAGGGTAATATTCACAATTTTATGTGCTATATAACCCATGAGTTTTTTGGCATATTTTATGGTTTCAACCTATTAGCAAATAATTTTGTGAGCCATAAATTATGATTTCATGAGCTATAATCCAAAATTTTTTGATCAATTTTAATGGTTTTCACATGTAGGCAAATAATTTTTCAAAGGCCAAAATTCACGATTTCATGAGCTAACCCACGATTTTTGGTCATTTTTATTGGGTTCGACACTCAGGTAAATAATTTTCCAGAAGCTAAAATTCATGACTTCATAAGCTATAATCCATGATTTCTGGCCATTTTTAGTGATTTCAACCCGTTTCCAAATAATTTCATGGAGGCTAAAATTCACAATTTCATGAGCTATAACCCATGAATTTTGACCATTTTTAGTGGTTTTAACCTATAAGCAAATAATTTTTCAAAGGCCAAAATTCATGATTTCATGAGCTATAACCCACGATTTTTGGCCATTTTAGTGGTTTCGGCAAATAATTTCCTAGAAGCTAAAATTCATGATTTCATGAGCTATAATCAATGAGTTTTGACCATTTTATGGTTTCAACCCATTAGCAAATAATTTCCCGTGAATATTCATGATTTCATGAGTTATAACCCACGATTTTTGGCCATTTTAGTGGTTTTGACCCATTGGCAAATAATTTCATGGAGGCTAAAATTCATGATTTCATGAGTTATAACCCACGATTTTTGGCTATTTTAGTAGTTTTGACCTTAAGCAAATAATTTCCTAGAGAGCAAACTTCACGATTTCATGAGCTATAACCCATGATTTTTGCCATTTTAGTGGTTTCAACCTATAGGCAAATAATTTTTCAAAGGCCAAAATTCATGATTTCATGAGCAATAATCCATGATTTTTGACCATTTTTAGTGGTTTCAACCTATAGGCAAATAATTTCCTAGAGTCTAAAATTCACGATTTCATGAGCTATAACTCATGATTTTTGGCCATTTTTAGTGATTTCTACATATATGCAAATAATTTCTCAAAAGCTAAAATTCATGACTTCATGAGCTATAACCCACAATTTTTGAACATTATTAGTGGTTTCGATCCGTTGGCAAACAATTTCCCGATGGTCAAAATTCAAAATTTCATGAGCTATAATCCATGAATTTTGACCATTTTTATGGTTTCAACCTATAAGCAAATAATTTCCTAGAGGCCAAAATTCATGATTTTATGAGCTGTAACCCATAATTTTTGGCCATTTTAGTAGTTTCGACCCATTGGCAAATAATCTCTCGAAGCCAAAATTCACAATTTCATGAGCTATAACCCATGAATTTTGACCATTTTATGGTTTCAACCCATTAGCAAATAATTTTTCAAAGGCCAAAATTCACAATTTAATGAGCTATAACCCATGATTTTTGGCTATTTTAGTGATTTTGACCCATTGGCAAATAATTTCCCAAAGGGTAATATTCACAATTTTATGTGCTATATAACCCATGAGTTTTTGGCATATTTTATGGTTTCAACCTATTAGCAAATAATTTTGTGAGCCATAAATTATGATTTCATGAGCTATAATCCATGAATTTTGACCATTTTTAGTGGTTTCAACCCATTAGCAAATAATTTTTCAAAGGCCAAAATTCACGATTTCATGAGCTAACCCACGATTTTTGGCCATTTTAATGGTTTTCACATGTAGGCAAATAATTTCCTAAGCTAAAATTCATGACTTCATAAGCTATAATCCATGATTTCTGGCCATTTTTAGTGATTTCAACCCGTTTCCAAATAATTTCATGGAGGCTAAAATTCACAATTTCATGAGCTATAACCCATGAATTTCTACCATTTTAAGTGGTTTTAACCTATAGGTAAATAATTTTTCTGAGGCCAAAATTCATGATTTCATGAGCCATAACCCACATTTTTTTTGCCTTTTTTAGTGGTTTCGACGCATTGGCAAATAATTTCCTAGAAGCTAAAAGTCATGATTTAATGAGCTATAACCCATGATTTTTACCATTTTTAGTGGTTTTGACCGTTAGCAAATAATTTCTCGAAGACTAATATTTATGATTTCATGAGTCATAATCCATGATTTTTGGCCATTTTAGTGGTTTTGACCGTTGGCAAATAATTTCCTAGAGGCCAAAATTCATAATTTCATGAGCTATAACCCATAATTTTTGGCCATTTTTGTGGTTTCAACCCATTGGCAAATAATTTCATAAGCTATAATTCACGATTTTATGAGCTATAGTCCATGATTTTTAGCCATTTTAATGGTTTCCACATGCAAACAAATAATTTCGAGACATCAAATTGAAATTTTATGAGCTATAACCCGATTTTTGGCCATTTTAGTGGTTTTGATGTGTAGGCAAACAATTTTCTAGAAGTAAAATTCACAACTTCATAAACTATAACGAATGATTTCTGGCCATTTAGTGGTTTCAACCCGTTTCCAAATAATTTCATGGAGGCTAAAATTCACAATTTCACGAGCTATAACCCATAATTTGTGATTATTTTGAGTCATTTCAACCTATAGGCAAATAATGTCCTGGAGGCCAAAATTCATGATTTCATGAGCTATAACTCTAGATTTTTAGCAATTTTTAGTAGTTTCGACCCATATGCAAATAATTTCCTAAGTAGTTTCGTGGCTAATCCATGATTTTATGAGCTATAACCCATGATTTTTATCCATTTTAGTGGTTTTGACTGTAAGCAAATAATTTCCTAAGCTAAAATTCACGACTTCATAAGCTACAACCCATGATTTTTAGCCTTTTTGTGTTCCAACTTGTTTCCAATAATTTCATGGAGGCCAAAATTCACAATTTCATGAGCTATATAACCCATGATTTTTACCATTTTTAGTGATTTCTACATATATGCAAATAATTTCCCAAAGGTCAAAAATTGATTTCATGAGCTATAACCCATGATTTTTGGCTATTTTTAGTGGTTTCAATTGCTGGAAAATAATTTCCCAAAGGGTACTATTCACAATTTTATGTGCTATATAACCCATGAGTTTTTGGCATATTTTATGGTTTCAACCTATTAGCAAATAATTTTGTGAGCCATAAATTATGATTTCATGAGCTATAATCCATGAATTTTGACCATTTTAATGGTTTTCACATGTAGGCAAATAATTTTTCAAAGGCCAAAATTCACAATTTCATGAGCTATAACCCACGATTTTTGGCCATTTTAATGGTTTTCACATGTAGGCAAATAATTTTCCGTGGTTAAAATTCATGACTTCATAAGCTATAATCCATGATTTTTGCCATTTTAGTGGTTTCAACCCGTTTCAAATAATTTCATGGAGGCTAAAATTCACAATTTCATGAGCTATAACCCATGAATTTCTACCATTTTAAGTGGTTTTAACCTATAAATAATTTTTCGAGGCCAAAATTCATGATTTCATGAGCCATAACCCACATTTTTTTGCCTTTTTTTAGTGGTTTCGATCCGTTGGCAAATAATTTCCTAGAAGCTAAAAGTCATGATTTAATGAGCTATAATCAATGAGTTTTGACCATTTTATGGTTTCAACCCATTAGAAAATAATTTCCCAAAGGGTAATATTCACAATTTTATGAGCTATATAACCCATGAGTTTTTGGCATATTTTATGGTTTCAACCTATTAGCAAATAATTTTGTGAGCCATAAATTATGATTTCATGAGCTATAATCCATGAATTTTGACCATTTTAATGGTTTCAACCCATTAGCAAATAATTTTTCAAAGGCCAAAATTCACGATTTCATGAGCTATAACCCACGATTTTTGGCCATTTTAATGGTTTCCACATGTAGGCAAATAATTTTCCGTAAGCTAAAATTCATGACTTCATAAGCTATAATCCATGATTTTTGCCATTTTAGTGGTTTCAACCCGCTTCAAATAATTTCATGGAGGCTAAAATTCACAATTTCATGAGCTATAACCCATGAATTTCTACCATTTTAAGTGGTTTTAACCTATAGGTAAATAATTTTTCGAGGCCAAAATTCATGATTTCATGAGCTATAACCCACGATTTTTGGCCATTTTAGTGGTTTCGACGCATTGGCAAATAATTTCCTAGAAGCTAAAAGTCATGATTTAATGAGCTATAATCAATGAGTTTTGACCATTTTTTATGGTTTCAACCCATTAGAAAATAATTTCCCAAACGTGAATATTCATGATTTCATGAGTTATAACCCACGATTAATAGCCAAAGTTTGTGGTTTTGACCCGTTAGCAAATATTATCGAGGAGGCCAAAATTCATGATTTCATGAGTTATAACCCCTAAATTTTTGGTGTTTTTAGTAGTTTTGACCTTAAGCAAATAATTTCCTAGAGAGCAAACTTCACGATTTCATGGGCTATAACCCATGATTTTTTGCCATTTTTAGTGGTTTGGACCAGCCAGAAAATAGTTTTACAGTGGCAAAAATTCATGATTTCATGAGCAATAATCCATGATTTTTGACCATTTTTAGTGCATTCGACCTATAGTCAAATAATTTCCTAGAGTCTAAAATTCACGATTTCAATAGCTCTTTGCTTTTTTAGCGATTTCTACCCATTGATAAATAATTTTCCGAAAACCAAAATTCATGACTTCATGACCTATAACCCACAATTTTTGAACATTATTAGTGGTTTCGATCCGTTGGCAAACAATTTCCCGATGGTCAAAATTCAAAATTTCATGAGCTATAATCCATGAATTTTGACCATTTTTATAGTTTTAACCTATAAGCAAATAATTTCCCGGAGGACAAAATTCATGATTTTATGAGCTGTAACCCATAATTTTTGGCCATTTTAGTAGTTTCGACCCATTGGCAAATAATTTCCTAGAAGCTAAAATTCACGATTTCATGAGCTATAACCCATGATTTTTACCATTTTTAGTGGTTTCAACCCATTAGCAAATAATTTTCTAGAAGCCAAAATTCACAATTTTATGATCTTAACCCATTTTTGGCTATTTTTAGTGATTTTGACCGTTGGCAAATAATTTCCTAGAAGCTAAAATTCACGACTTCATGAGCTATAACTCATGATTTTTGGCCATTTTAGTGGTTTCACCCATTGGCAAATAATTTCTCAAAAGCTAAAATTCACGATTTCATAAGCTATAATCCATGATTTTTGGCCATTTAGTGGTTTCGACCCGTTTCCAAATAATTTCGCGGAGGCCAAAATTCACAATTTCATGAGCTATAACCCATAAATTTTTACCATTTTTAGTGATTTTAACATATAGGAAAATATTTTCCAGGCGACTAAAATTCATGATTTCATGAGCTATAACTCATGATTTTTAGCCATTTTTAGTGGTTTCGACCTGTTGGCAAATAATTTCATGAGCTATAATTCATGATTTCATGAGCTATAACTCACGATTTTTGGCCATTTTAGTGGTTTCAACATGTTAGCAAATAATTTCATGGAGGCTAAAATTCACAATTTCATGAGCTATAATTCATGATTTCATGAGCTATAACCAAGGATCTCTAGCCATTTAGTGGTTTTGACCATTTTCCAAATAATTTCATGGAGGCCAAAATTCACAATTTCATGAGCTATAACCCATGATTTTTTTGCCATTTTTAGTGGTTTCAACCTGTTGGTAAATAATTTTCTAAAGACTAAAATTCACGATGTCATGAGCTATAACCCACGATTTTTGTCCATTTGTAGCTATTTCGAACCGTAGACAAATATTTGCCAAAAGCCAAAATTCACAACTTAATGAGCTATAACCCATGATTTTTACCAATTTTAGTGGTTTTGATCTGTTGGTAAATAATTTCTCGAAGGCCAAAATTCATGATTTCATAAGCTATAACCCACGATTTTTAGCAATTTTTAGAGGTTTTGATTGTAGATAAAATATATCCCGGAAGCTAAATTTCCCAATTTCATGAGGTATAACCCGCAAATTTCTGCAATATTTTAATGTTTCAACCCGTTGGAAAATAATTTGGTGAGCTACAAGTCACGATGTCATGAGCTATGATCCATGATTTTTGGGCCACTTTTAATGGTTTTCACATGTAGGCAAATAATTTCCTAGAGGCCAAAATTCATGATTTCATGAGCTATAACCAAAGATTTCTGGCCATTTAGTGGTTTCGACCCATTTTCATATATTTTCGCTGAGGCCAAAATTCACAATTTCATGAGCTATTAGCCGTGATTTTTGACCATTTTTAGTAGTTTCAACATATAGGCAAACAATTTCCCGAAGGCTAAAATTCACAGTTTCATGAGCTATATCTCACGATTTTTAGCCTTTTTAGTGGTTTCGACCCATTGGCAAATAATTTTCTAGAAGCCAAAATTCATGATTTAATGAGCTATAACCCATGATTTTTTACCATTTTTAGTGATTTTGACCTGTCGACAAATAATTTCTCGAAGACTAATATTTATGATTTCATGAACTGTAACCCATGATTTTTAGGCATTTTTAGAGGTTTTGACTCGTAGGGAAATAATATCCCAGAGGCCAAATTTCCTAATTTCACGAGCTATAACCCAAGAAATATTTTTTCCATATTTTGTGGTTTCAACCCGTTGGCAAATAATTTCATAAGCTATAATTCACGATTTTATGAGCTATAGTCCATGATTTTTTAGCCATTTTTATTGGTTTCCACATGCAAGCAAATAATTTCTGAGACATCAAATTGAAATTTTAATGAGCTATAACCCACGATTTTTGGCCATTTTTAGTGGTTTCGATGTGTAGGCAAACAATTTTCTAGAAGTAAAATTCACAACTTCATAAACTATAACGAATGATTTCTGGCCATTTAGTGGTTTCAACCCGTTTCCAAATAATTTCATGGAGGCTAAAATTCACAATTTCAAGAACTATAACCCACAATTTTTGAACATTATTAGTGGTTTCGACTTGTTGGCAAATAATTTCCTAGAGGCCAAAATTCATGAGCTATAACTCTAGATTTTTAGCAATTTTAGTAGTTTCACCCATATGCAAATAATTTTCTAGTTTCCTAGAAAAATCATGATTTTATGAGCTATAACCCACGATTTTTATCCATTTTAGTGGTTTTGACCTGTAAGCAAATAATTTCTCAAAAGCTAAAATTCACGACTTCATAAGCTATAATCCATGATTTTTGGCCATTTTTAGTGGTTTCGACTTGTAGGCAAATAATATCCCTGAGGCTAAATTTCCCAATTTCATGAGCTATAACCCATAATTTTTGACCATTTTTGTGGTTTCAACCCGTTGGAAAATAATTTCATTACCTATAATTCACGATTTCAAGATCTATAATCAATGATTTTTGGCCATTTTAGTGGTTTCAACATGTTAGCAAATAATTTTCTAGAAGCCAAAATTCATGATTTCATGAGCTATAACCCACGATTTTTGGCCATTTTAGTGGTTTCAATCAGAGGAAAATAAATTCCTAGAAGCTAAAATTCATGACTTTAAAAGATATAACCCATAATTTCTAGCCATTTAGTGGTTTCAACCCGCTTTCTAAATAATTTCATGGAGGCCAAAATTCATAATTTTATAAGTCAGAACCCATGCATTTTGGCCATTTTAGTGGTTTCAACCTATAGGCAAATAATTTCCTAGAGGCCAAAATTCACAATTTCAAGAACTATAACCCACAATTTTTGGCCATTTTAGTGGTTTCAACCTATAAGCAAATAATTTCTTCGAAGCCAAAATTTATGATTTTATGAGCTACAACCCCCAATTTTTGTCCCGATCTTTTGGCAAATAATTTCTTGAAGGCCAATACTGACAATTTCATGAGCTTTAACACAAGAGTTTTTGGCATATTTTTTGGTTTCAATCCGTTGGCAAATAATTTTATGATCTATAACTTATGATTTCATGAGTCATAATCCATGATTTTTAGCCATTTTTAATGATTTTTACATAGGCAAATAATTTCCCGGAGGTCAAAATTCATGATTTCATGCGCTATAACCTAGGATTTTTATCCATTTTTAGTGGTTTTGACCTGTAAGCAAATAATTTGCCACAAGCTAAAATTCACGACTTCATAAGCTACAACCCATGATTTTTGGCCATTTTAGTGGTTTCAACATGTTAGCAAATAATTTCATGGAGGCCAAAATTCACAATTTCATGAGCTATATAACCCATGATTTTTACCATTTTTAGTGATTTCTACATATATGCAAATAATTTCCCAAAGGCCAAAATTCACGATTTCATGAGCTATAACCCACGATTTTTGGCCATTTTAGTGGTTTCAACCCGTTGGAAAATAATTTCCCAAAGGCCAAAATTCACAATTTCATGAGCTATATAACCCATGATTTTTGGCATATTTTATGGTTTCAACCTATAAGCAAATAATTTCGTGGAGGCCAAAATTCATGATTTCATGAGCTATAATCCATAATTTTTAGTCATTTTAATGATTTAACATGTAGGTAAATAATTTTCTAGAAGCCAAAATTCATGATTTCATGAGCTATAACCCATGATTTTTGGCTATTTTTAGTGGTTTCAACATGTTAGCAAATAATTTCTCAAAAGCTAAAATTCACAATTTCATGAGCTATAACCCACGATTTCATGAGTTATAACCCATGAATTTTGACCATTTTTAGTGGTTTTAACCTATAAGCAAATAATTTCTTGAAGGCCAAAATTCATGATTTCATGAGCTATAACCCACGATTTTTGGCCATTTTAGTGGTTTCGACTTGTTGGCAAATAATTTCCTAGAAGCTAAAATTCATGATTTAATGAGCTATAATCCATGATTTTTGACCATTTTTATGGTTTCAACCCATTAGCAAATAATTTCCCAAGCGTGAATATTCATGATTTCATGAGTTATAACCCATGAATTTTGACCATTTTTAGTGATTTTGACCCGTTTGCAAATAATTTCGTGGAGGCCAAAATTCATGATTTCATGAGTTATAACCCATGAATTTTGACCATTTTTAGTGGTTTTGACCTGTAAGCAAATAATTTCCTAGAGGCCAAAATTCACGATTTCATGGGCTATAACCCATGATTTTTGCCATTTTAGTGGTTTCAACATGTTAGCAAATAATTTCTCAAAAGCTAAAATTCATGATTTCATGAGCAATAATCCATGATTTTTGACCATTTTTAGTGGTTTCAACCTATAGCAAATAATTTCCTAGAGGCCAAAATTCACGATTTCATGAGCTATAACTCACGATTTTTGGCTATTTTTAGTGGTTTCAACCCATTGGCAAATAATTTTCTAAAGACTAAAATTCACGACTTCATGAGCTATAACCCACGATTTTTGGCCATTTTAGTGGTTTTGACCCGTTGGCAAATAATTTCATGGAGGCTAAAATTCAAAATTTCATGAGCTATAATCCATGAATTTTGACCATTTTTAGTGGTTTCAACCTATAAGCAAATAATTTCCTAGAGGAAAAAATTCACGATTTTATGAGTTATAACCCATAATTTTTGACCATTTTTAGTGGTTTCAACCCATTGGCAAATAATCTCTTGAAGCCAAAATTCACAATTTCATGAGCTATAACCCACGATTTTTGGCTATTTTTAGTGGTTTCAACCCATTAGCAAATAATTTCCTAGAAGCTAAAATTCACAATTTAATGAGCTATAACCCATAATTTTGGCTATTTTTAGTGGTTTTGACCCGTTGGCAAATAATTTCTCAAAAGCTAAAATTCACGATTTCATGAGCTATAACTCATGATTTTTGGCCATTTTAGTGGTTTCAACCCATTGGCAAATAATTTCTCAAAAGCTAAAATTCACGACTTCATGAGCTATAACCCACGATTTTTGGCCATTTTAGTGGTTTTGACCCGTTGGCAAATAATTTCATGGAGGCTAAAATTCAAAATTTCATGAGCTATAATCCATGATTTTTGACCATTTTATAGTTTTAACCTATAAGCAAATAATTTCCCGGAGGACAAAATTCATGATTTTATGAGCTGTAACCCATAATTTTTGGCCATTTTAGTAGTTTCGACCCATTGGCAAATAATCTCTCGAAAGCCAAAATTCACAATCTCATGAGCCTTAACCCGAGATTTTTTACCGTTTTTAGTGGTTTCAACCCATTAGCAAATAATTTTTAGAAGGCTAAACTTCACAATTTTATGATCTTAACCCATTTTTTGGCTATTTTTAGTGATTTTGACCCGTTGGCAAATAATTTCCTGAAAGCTAAAGTTCACGGTTTCATGAGCTATAACTCATGATTTTTGGCCGATTTTAGTTGTTTCGACTCATAGGCAAATATTTCTCAAAAGCTAAAATTCACGACTTCATGAGCTATATAACCTACAATTTTTTGCCTTTTTTAGTGGTTTTGATCTGTTGGTAAATAATTTCTCGAAGGCCAAAATTCATGATTTCATAAGCTATAACCCACGATTTTTGGCCATTTTTAGAGGTTTTGATCGTAAGCAAATAATTTCCTTGAAGCCAAAATTCACAATTTCATGAGCTATAACCCACGAATTTTTGCCATATTTTATGGTTTCAACACATTGGCAAATAATATCATAAGCTATAATTCATGAATTCATGAGCTATAATCTATGACTTTTGGCCATTTTAATGGTTTCCACATGTTAGCAAATAATTTCCTAGAGGAAAAAATTCATGATTTCATGAGCTATAACCAAAGATTTCGCCATTAGTGGTTTCAACCCATTAGCAAATAATTTCCTAGAGGCCAAAATTCACAATTTCATGAGCTATAACCCATGATTTTTGACCATTTTAGTAGTTTCAACATATAGGCAAACAATTTCCGATGGTCAAAATTCAAAATTTCATGAGCTATATCTCACGATTTTTAGCCTTTTAGTGGTTTCACCCATTGGCAAATAATTTTCTAAAGACTAAAATTCACGATTTCATGAGCTATAACCCACGATTTTTGGCCATTTTAGTAGTTTCAACCTATAGGCAAATAATTTCTCAAAAGCTAAAATTCACAACTTAATGAGCTATAACCCATGATTTTTACCATTTTAGTGGTTTTGACCCGTTGGCAAATAATTTCTCGAACCCCAAAATTCATGATTTCATGAGCTATAAACCACGATTTTTAGCATTTTATAGGTTTTGACTTGTGGGCAAATAATATCCCAAAGGCCAAATTTCCTAATTTCATTAGTTATAAACCACGCATTTTTGCAATATTTTGTGGTTTCAACCCATTGGCAAATTATTTCATGAGCTATAATTCACAATTTGATGAGCTATAACCCATGATTTTTGGCTATTTTTAATGGTTTCCACATGTAGGCAAATAATTTCCTAGAGGAAAAATTCATGATTTCATGAGCTATAACCAATGATTTTTGATAATTTTAGTGGATTTGATCTGTAAGTAAATATTTTCTCAAAAGCTAAAATTCACAAATTCATAAAGAGCTGTAACCCACGATTTCATGAGTTATAACCCATGAATTTTGACCATTTTTATAGTTTCAACCTATAGGCAACTAATTTCTCGGAATGCTAAAATTCATAATTTCTTGAGCTATAATCCATAATTTTTGGCCGTTTTTAGTGGCTTCGACCCGTTGGCAAATAATCTCTCGGAAGCAAAATTTCACAATTTAAAGAGCTATAACCCACGATTTCTTGAGCAATAATTCACAATTTCATGAGCTATAATCCATGATTTGTTGTCTATTTTTAATAGTTTTTACATGTAATCAAATAATTTCCTTGAAGCCAAAATTCACGATTTCTTGAGCTATAACCTAGGATTTTTGGCCATTTTTGTGGTTTCGATCTATAGGCAAATAATTTCCTAGAGGCCAAAATTCACGACATCATAAGCTATAATCCATGATTTTTGGCCATTAAGTGGTTACAACCATTTCTAAATAATTTCCTTGAGACCAAAATTCACAATTTCATGAGCTATAATCCATAATTTTGACCATTTTAGTGGTTTTAACCTATAAGCAAATAATTTCCTAGAGGAAAAAATTCACGATTTCATAAGCTATAACTCATGATTTTTGACCATTTTAGTGGTTTTAACCTATAAGCAAATAATTTCATGGAGGCTAAAATTCACGATTTCATGAGCTATAACCCATAATTTTGACCATTTTAGTGGTTTTAACCCATTAGCAAATAATTTCCTTGAAGCCAAAATTCACAATTTCATGAGCTATAACTCATGATTTTTGACCATTTTAGTGGTTTCAACCTATAGGCAAATAATTTCATGGGTTATAATTCATGATTTCATGAGCAATAATCCATGATTTTTAGCCATTTTAATGGTTTCCACATGTAGGCAAATAATTTCATGGAGGCCAAAATTTATAATTTCATGAGCAATAACCCACAAATTTTGGCCATTTTAGTGGTTTCGATGTGTAGGCAAACAATTTTCTAGAAGTAAAATTCACAATTTCATGAGCTATAACCCATGATTTTTGGCCATTTTAGTGGTTTCAACCCGTTTCCAAATAATTTCATGGAGGCTAAAATTCACAATTTCACGAGCTATAACCCATAATTTGTGATTATTTTGAGTCATTTCAACCTATAGGCAAATAATTTCATGGAGGCTAAAATTCATGATTTCATGAGCTATAACTCATGATTTTTACCATTTTAGTGGTTTCAACCTATAGGCAAATAATTTCCTTGAAGCCAAAATTCACGATTTCATGAGCTATAATTCATGATTTTATGAGCTATAACCCACGATTTTTATCCATTTTCAGTGGTTTCGACCTGTTGGCAAATAATTTCCCATAGGCTAATATTCACAATTTCAAGAACTATAACCCACAAGTTTTTGGCATATTTAGTGGTTTCAACATGTTAGCAAATAATTTCATGAGCTATAATTTATGATTTCGTGAGCTATAATCCACGATTACTTGGCCATTTTTAATGATTTTTGCATGTAGACAAATAATTTCACGTAGGCCAAAATTCACGATTTCATTAGCTATAAATCACGAATTTTGGCTATTTTTAGTGGTTTCGACCTATTTCCAAATAGTCTGGTGCAGACCAAAATTCACAATTTCATGAGCACCAATGATTTTTGACCATTTTTAGCGGTTTTAACCTATAAGCAAATAATTTCCAGAAGGCTAAAATTTACGATTTCATGGGCTTTAACCCACAAGTTTTTGCCATTTTTAGTGGTTTTAATCCATTGGCAAATAATTTTTGAAGCCTAAAATTCCCAATTTCATGAGCTATAACTATAAATTTTTGCCATATTTTGAGGTTTCATCCCGTTAGCAAATAATTTCATGGGTTATAATTCATGATTTCATGAGCAATAATCCATAATTTTTTAGTCATTTTTAATGATTTAACATGTAGGTAAATAATTTTCTGGAGGTCAAATTTGATGATTCATGAGCAATAACCCACAAATTTTGGCCATTTTAAGTGGTTTCGATCTGTAGGCAAAAAACTTGCCCAAAGCTAATATTCATGATTTCATAAGCTGTAACCCACAATATCTAGCCATTTAGTGGGTTTGACCCGTTTCTAAATAATTTTGCGAACTCGAAAATTCACAATTTCATGAGCTAACACTCATGATTTTTTACCATTTTTAATGGTTTCCACCCCTTAGCAAATAATTTCCCAAAGGCCAAAATTCACGATTTCATGAGCTATAACCCATGATTTTTGGCCATTTGTAATTGTTTTGACCTGAAGACAAATATTTTCCAAAAGCGAAAATTCACGACTTCATGAGCTATAACTCACGATTTTTTGCCATTTTTCATGGCTTTGATCCGTTGGTAAATAATTTCTTGAAGGCCAAAATTCATGATTTTATGAGATATAAGCGATGATTTTTGGCCATTTTTAGAGGTTTTGACTCGTACGCAAATAATTTCCTTGAAGCCAAAATTCACAATTTCATGAGCTATAACCCACGATTTTTGGCCATTTTAGTGGTTTCAACACATTGGCAAATAATATCATAAGCTATAATTCATGAATTCATGAGCTATAATCTATGACTTTTTGGCCATTTTAAATGGTTTCCACTTATGGACAAATAATTTCGTGGAGGCCAAAATTCACGATTTCATGAGCTATAACCCACGATTTATAACCATTTTTAATGGTTTTGATTTGTAAACAAATAATTTCTCAAAAGCAAAAATTCACGATCTTATAAGATATAATCCATGATTTGTTGCCATTTAGTACTTTCGACACGTTTCCAAATAATGTCGCCGAGGCCAAAATTCACAATTTCATGAGCTATAATCCATGATTTTTAGCTATTTTAGTGGTTTTAACCTATAAGCAAATAATTTCCTAGAGGAAAAAATTCATGATTTCATGAGCTATAACTCATGATTTTTAGCCATTTTTAGTGGTTTCGACCTGTTGGCAAATAATTTCCTTGATGCTAAAAATGCACGATTTCATGAGATATAACTCACGATTTTTGGCCATTTTTAGTCATTTCGATCTGCAGGTAAACAATTTCCCGGAAGCTAAAATTCATGACTTCATACGCTATAGCCAAGGATCTCTAGCCATTTAGTGGTTTTGACCCGTTTTTAAATAATTTCATGGAGGCCAAAATTCACAATTTCATGAGCTATAACCCATGATTTTTTTGCCATTTTTAGTGGTTTCAACCTGTTGGTAAATAATTTTCTAAAGACTAAAATTCACGATGTCATGAGCTATAACCCACGATTTTTGGCCATTTTAGTGGTTTTAACCTATAAGCAAATAATTTCCCAAAGGCCAAAATTCACGATTTCATGAGCTATAACTCATGATTTTTAGCCATTTTAGTGGTTTCAACCCGTTGGCAAATAATTTCCTTGAAGCCAAAATTCATGATTTCATAAGTTATAACCACTATTTTTGGCCATTTCTAGCGTTGGCAAATTAATTTCTGAAGGTAAAATTTTATTATTTCATGAGCGGTAACCAACAATTTTTTACCAATTTTAGAGGTTTTGATCTGTAAGCAAATAATTTCTCAAAAGCTAAAATTCACGATTTCATAAGCTGTAACCCACGATTTCATGGGCTATAACCCATAAATTTTGACCATTTTTATGGCTTTAATCTATAGGCAACTAATCTCCCGAAAGGCCAAAATTTATAATTTCATGAGCTATAACGCACGATTTTTGGTTCTTTTAGTGGTTTCAACCCATTGGCAAATAATTTCTTGAAGGCCAAAATTCACAATTTCATGAGCTATATCCCACAATTTTGGCTATTTTAGTGGTTTCAACCCATTAGCAATAAATTTTATGAGCTATAATTCACAATTTCATGAGTTATAACCCATGATTTTTAGCTATTTTTAATGGTTTCCACATGTAGGCAAATAATTTCTCAAAAGCTAAAATTCACAATTTCATGAGCTATATAACCAATGATTTTTGGCCTTTTTGTGGTTTCAACCTATAGGCAAATAATTTCTCAAAAGCTAAAATTCACGATTTCATGAGCTATAACTCATGATTTTTGACTAATTTTAGTGGTTTTAACCTATAAGCAAATAATTTCCTTGAAGCCAAAATTCACAATTTCATGAGCTATAACCCATAATATTTGACCATTTTAGTGGTTTTAACCGTAAGCAAATAATTTCTCAAAAGCAAAATTCACAATTTCATGAGCTATAATCCATGATTTGTTGTCTATTTTTAATAGTTTTTACATGTAATCAAATAATTTTTGCGAGGCAAATCACGATTTCTTGAGCTATAACCTAGGATTTTTGGCCATTTTTTGTGATTTCGATCTATAGGCAAACAATTTCCCGAAAGCGAAAACTCACGACATCATAAGATATAAGCCATGATTTCAGGCCATTAAGTGGTTACAACCATTTCTAAATAATTTCACGCAGACCAAAATTCACAATTTAATGAGCTATAATCCATAATTTTTGACTATTTTAGTGTTTTTAACCTATAAGCAAATAATTTCCTAGAGGAAAAAAATCACAATTTCTAGAGCTATAACTCATGATTTTTGACCATTTTTAGTGGTTTCGACCCATTGGCAATTAATTTTCTTGAATCCAAAATTCACGATTTCATGAGATATAACTCACGATTTTTGGCCATTTTAGTGGTTTCAACCCATTAGCAAATAATTTCCTTGAAGCCAAAATTCATGACTTCATGAGCTATAACTCATGATTTTTAGCCATTTAGTGGTTTTGACCCGTTTTTAAATAATTTCATGGAGGCCAAAATTCACAATTTCATGAGCTATAACCCATGATTTTTGGCCATTTTTTGTGGTTTCAACCCGTTGGCAAATAATTTTCTAAAGACTAAAATTCACGATTTCATGAGCTATAACCCACGATTTTTGGCCATTTTAGTGGTTTTAACCTATAAGCAAATAATTTCCCAAAGGCCAAAATTCACAATTTAATGAGCTATAACCCATGATTTTTACCAATTTTAGTTGTTTTGATTAGTTGGCAAATAATTTTCGAACCCCAAAATTCATGATTTCATGAGTTATAACCACTATTTTTGGCCATTTTAGTGGTTTTGACCCGTTGGCAAATAATTTCCCAAAGGCCAAAATTCATGATTTCATGAGTTATAACCCACGATTTTTGGCTATTTTTGTGGTTTCAACCCATTGGCAAATTATTTCATGAGTTATAATTCACAATTTGATGAGCTACATCCATGATTTTTTGGCTATTTTTAACGGTTTACATATGTAGGCAAATAATTTTCGGGAGGCAAAAATTCATGATTTCATGAGCAAAAACCAATGATTTTTTTGATAATTTTAGTGGATTTGATCTGTAAGTAAATATTTTCTCAAAAGCTAAAATTCACAATTTCATAAGCTGTAACCCACGATCTCATGAGTTATAACCCATGAATTTTAACAATTTTTATGGTTTCAACCTATAGGCAACTAATTTTTCAGAAGGCTTAAAATTCATAATTTCATGAGCTATGACCCACGATTTTTGGTTATTTTAGTGGTTTTGACTCGTTGGCAAATAATCTCTTGGAAGCCGATATTCATGATTTCATGAGCTATAACCCATGATTTTTGGGCTATTTTTAGTGGTTTAAACCCGTTAGCAACTAATTTTATGAGCTATAATCCATGATATTTTTGTTCTTTTTAATGGTTTCCACATGTAGGAAAATAATTTCCTAGAGGAAAAATTCACGATTTCATGAGTTATAACCCACGATTTTTGGCTATTTTAGTGGTTTTGACTCGTTGGCAAATAATTTCCTTGAAGCCAAAATTCATGATTTCATGAGCTATAATCCATGATTTTTGGCTATTTTAGTGGTTTTGACTCGTTGGCAAATAATCTCTTGGAAGCCAAAATTCATGATTTCATGAGTTATAACCCATGAATTTTGACCATTTTATGGTTTCAACCTATAAGCAAATAATTTCCTAGAGGAAAAATTCACGATTTCATGAGCTATAACTCATGATTTTTGACCATTTTAGTGGTTTCAACCCATTAGCAAATAATTTCCTTGAAGCCAAAATTCACGATTTTATGAGTTATAACCACTATTTTTGGCCATTTCTAGCGTTGGCAAATAATTTCCTTGAAGCCAAAATTCACGATTTCATGAGCTATAATTCATGATTACATGAGCTATAACCAACAATTTTTTACCAATTTTAGTTGTTTTGATCTGTAAGCAAATATTTTCTCAAAAGTAAAAATTCACGATTTTATAAGCTATAACCCACGATTTCATGAGGTATAACCCATGAATTTTGACCATTGTTATGGTTTCAACCTATAGACAACAAATTTTCAGAAAGGCTAAAATTCAAAATTTCATGACCTATAACCCACGATTTTTGACTATTTTTAGTGGTTTTAACCCGTTGGCAAATATTTTCATGAGCTATATTTCACAATTTCAGGAGCTATAATCCACGATTTTTTGCTATTTTTAATGGTTTCCACATGTAGGAAAATAATTTTCGAAGGTCAAAATTCATAATTTCATGAGCTATATAACCCATGATTTTGGCCATTTTAGTGGTTTCAACCTATAAGCAAATAATTTCCTTGAAGCCAAAATTCACGATTTCATAAGCTATAATCCATGATTTTGGCCATTAAGTGGTTACGACCGTTTCCAAATAATTTCATGAGCTATAATTCACAATTTAATGAGCTATAACCCATAATTTTTGACCATTTTAGTGGTTTCAACCTATAAGCAAATAATTTCCTAGAGGAAAAATTCACGATTTCATGAGCTATAACTCATGATTTTTGACTATTTTTAGTGGTTTCAACCTATAAGCAAATAATTTCCTAGAGGAAAAATTCACGATTTCATGAGTTATAACCACTATTTTGGCCATTTCTAGCGTTGGCAAATAATTTCTCAAAAGCTAAAATTCATGATTTCATGAGCTATAACCAACAATTTTTACCAATTTTAGTGGTTTTGATCGTAAGCAAATATTTTCTCAAAAGCTAAAATTCACGATTTCATAAGCTGTAACCCACGATTTCATGAGCTATAACCCATAAATTTTGACCATTTTATGGTTTCAACCTATAGGCAACTAATTTTCCGGAAGGCCAAAATTCATAATTTCATGAGCTATAACGCACGATTTTTGGTTCTTTTAGTGGTTTTGACCCGTTGGCAAATAATCTCTTGGAAGCCAAAATTCACGATTTCATGAGCTATATCCCACGATTTTTGGCTATTTTTAGTGGTTTCAACCCATTAGCAATAAATTTTATGAGCTATAATTCACAATTTTATGAGCTATAATCCATGATTTTTTTGCTCTTTTTAATGATTTCCACATGTAGGTAAATAATCTTCAAGAGGTAAATATTTGCAATTTCATGAGCTATATAACCAATGATTTTTGGCCTTTTTTTGTGGTTTCGGTCCGTAGGCAAACAATTCCCTGAAAGCGAAAACTCACGACATCATAAGCTATAAGTGATTATTTGTGGCCATTAAGTGGTTACGACCCGTTTCCAAATAATTTCACGGAGACCAAAATTCACAATTTACTGATCTATAACCCATAATATTTGACCATTTTTAGTGGTTTCAACCTATAAGCAAATAATTTACTGGAGGAAAAAATTCACGATTTCATGAGCAATAACTCACATTTTTGGCCATTTTTAGTGGTTTCGACTTGCGACAATTAATTTCCTTAAAGCCAAAATTCACGCTTTAATGAGTTATAACCACTATTTTTGGTCATTTCTAGCGTTGGCATATAATTTTCTAAAAGTCAAAATTCTTGATTACATGAGCTATAACCAATAACTTTTTGCCAATTTTGGTGGCTTTAATCTGTAAGCAAATAATTTCTCAAAAGCTAAAATTCACGATTTCATAAGTCAGAACCCACGATTTCATGAGCTATAATCCATAATTTTTGACCATTTTAGTGGTTTCAACCTATAAGCAAATAATTTCTCAAAAGCTAAAATTCATAATTTCATGAGCTATAACCTAGGATTTTTGGCCATTTTAGTGGTTTCGACCCATTGGCAATTAATTTTCTTGAAGCCAAAATTCACGATTTCATGAGCTATAATTCACAATTTTATGAGCTATAATCCATGATTTTTGGCTATTTTTAATGGTTTCCACATGTAGGCAAATAATTTCTCAAAAGCTAAAATTCATGATTTCATGAGCTATAACTCATGATTTTTACCATTTTAGTGGTTTCAACCCATTGGCAAATAATTTCTCAAAAGCTAAAATTCACGATTTCATAAGCTATAAGCCATGATTTTTGGCCATTAAGTGGTTATGACCCGCTTCCAAATAATTTCACGGAGACCAAAATTCACAATTTCATGAGCTATAACCAATAATTTTTGACCATTTTAGTGGTTTCAACCTATAAGCAAATAATTTCCTAGAGGAAAAAATTCACGATTTCATGAGCTATAACTCACGATTTTTGACCATTTTAGTGGTTTATTTCGTTGGCAATTAATTTCCTTGAAGCCAAAATTCACGATTTCATGAGTTATAACCACTATTTTTGTCCATTTCTAGCATTGGCAAATAATTTTTCGAAGGTCAAAATTCATGATTTCATGAGCTATAATCAACAAATTTTTTTCAATTTTAGTTGTTTTGATTTGCAAGCAAATAGCTAAAATTCACGATTTTATAAGCTGTAACCCACGATTTCATGAGCTATAACCCATGAATTTTGACCATTTTATGGTTTCAACCTATAGGCAACTAATTTCACGGAAGACCAAAATTCACAATTTCATGAGCTATAACCCATGATTTTTGGCCATTTTAGTGGTTTTGACCCATTGGCAAGTAATCTATCGGAAGCCAAAATTCACGATTTCATGAGCTATAACCCACGATTTTTGGCTATTTTTAGGAGTTTCGACCCGTTGGCAAATAATTACATGAGCTATAATCCATGATTTTTGGCCATTTCTAGCATTGGCAAATAATTTCACGGAGACCAAAATTCACAATTTCATGAGCTATAACCCATGATTTTTGGCCATTTTAGTGGTTTCAACCTATAAGCAAATAATTTCCAAAGTTAAACTCATGACATCATAAGCTATAAACCATGATTTTTGGCCATTAAGTGGTTACAATTCGCTTCCAAATAATTTCATGGAGACCAAAATTCACAATTTAATGAGCTATAACCCATAATTTTTGACCATTTTAGTGGTTTCAACCTATAAGCAAATAATTTCATGAGCTATAATTCACAATTTCATGAGCTATAACCAACAATTTTTACCAATTTTAGTGGTTTCAACCCGTTGGCAATTAATTTCCTTGAAGCCAAAATTCACGATTTCATGAGTTAACCACTATTTTTAGCCATTTCTAGCTTAGGCAAATAATTTTCTGAAGGTCAAAATTCATAATTTCATGAGCTATAACCAACAATTTTTACCAATTTTAGTGGTTTTGATCTGTAAGCAAATAATTCTCAAAAGCTAAAATTCATGATTTCATAAGCTATAATCCATAATTTCATGAGCTATAACCCAAGAATTTTTACCATTTTTATGGTTTCAACCTATAGGCAGCTAATTTTCAGAAAGGCCAAAATTCACAATTTTATGGCCTATAACCCACGATTTTTGGCTATTTTTAGTGGTTTTAACCCTTTGACAAATATTTTCATGAGCTATAATTCACAATTTCAGGAGCTAAAATCCATGCTTTTTGCTATTCTTAATGGTTTCCACATGTAGGAAAATAATTTTCGGGAGGCAAAAATTCACAATTTCAAGAGCTATATAACACACGATTTTTGGCCATTTTTTGTGGGTTCAATCTGTACGCAAACAATTTCCCTAAACCGAAAGCTCACGACATCATAAGCTATAATCCATGATTTCTTGCCATTAAGTGGTTACGACCCGTTTCTAAATAATTTCACGGAGACCAAAATTCACAATTTAATGATCTATAACCCATAAGTTTTGACCATTTTTAGTGGTTTCAACCTATAATCAAATAATTTCTTGGAGGAAAAAAATTCATGATTTCATGAGCTACAATTCATGATTTTTGGACCATTTTTAGTGATTTCGACCCACGGGCAACAAATTTCCTTGAAGCCAAAATTCACGATTTTATGAGTTATAACCACTATTTTAGCCATTTCTAGCGCTGGCAAATAATTTTCTAAGGTCAAAATTCATGATTTCATGAGCTATAACCAATGATTTTTGCCAATTTTAGTGGTTTAGATCCAAAGCAAATAATTTCTCAAAAGCTAAAATTCACGATTTCATAAGTCAGAACCCACGATTTCATGAGCTATAACCCATAAATTTTGACCATTTTTAGTGGTTTCAACCTATAGGCAACTAATTTTTGAAGGCCAAAATTCACAATTTCATGAGCTATAATCCACGATTTTGGCCATTTTAGTGGTTTTGACCCATTGGCAAATAATTTTCTCAAGGTCAAAATTCATGATTTCATGAGCTATAACCCACGATTTTTGCTATTATTAGCGGTTTCAACCCGTTGGCAAATAAATTCAAGAGCTATAATTCACAAGTTCATGAGCTATAATCCATGATTTTTAGCTATTTTTAATATTTTTCACATGTAGGCAAATAATTTTCGGGAGACAAAAATTCACGATTTCATGAGCTATAACCCATGATTTTTAGCTATTTTTTGTGGTTTCGATCTGTAGGCAAATAATTTCCCAAAAGTGAAAACTCACGGCATCATAACCTATAAACCATGATTTTTGGCCATTAAGTGGTTATGACGCGTCTCCAAATAATTTTACGGAGATAAAAATTCACAATTTAATAAGCTATAAGCCATAAGTTTTGACCATTTTTAGTGGTTTCAACCTATATGCAAATAATTTCCTTGAGGAAAAAATTCATGATTTCTTGAGCTATAACTCATGATTTTTGACCATTTTTAATGGTTTCGACCTATTGGTAATTAATTTCCTTGAAACAAAAATTCACGATTTCATGAGTTGACCACTTTTTTTGGCCATTTCTAGCATTGGCAATGATTTTTAGCTATAATCCACGATTACAAGAGCAATATAATCGATGATTTTTGGCCAATTTTTTTTGGGTTCGATCTGTAGGCAAATAATTTCCCAAAATCGATAGCTCATGACATCATAAGCTATGAGCCATGAGTTCTGGCCATTAAGTGGTTACGACCCGTTTCAAAATAATTTCACGGAGACCAAACTTCACAATTTAATGAGCTATAACCCATAATTTTTGACCATTTTCAGTGGTTTCAACCTATAAGCAAATAATTTTCTGGTGGAAAAAATTCATGATTTCATGAGGTATAACTCACGTTTTTTTCACCATTTTTAGTGGTTTCGACCCGTTGGCAATTAATTTCCTTGAAGGCAAAATTCACAATTTCATGAGTTATAACCACTATTTTAAACCATTTCTAGCGTTGGCAAATAATTTTCTGAAGGTCAAAATTCTTGATTTCATGAGCTATAACCAATGATTTTTTATCAATTTTAGTGGTTTTGATCTGTCGGAAAATATTTTCTCAAAAACTAAAATTCACGATTTCATAAGTTATAACCCACGATTTCATGTGCTCTAACCCATGAGTTTTGACCATTTTTATGGTTTCAACCTAATGCAAGTAATCTCCCGAAAGGCTAAAATTTACAATTTCATGAGCTATAACCCTCGATTTTTGGCTATTTTTAGTGGTTTTGACTCGTTGGCAAATAATCTTTCGGAAGCCAAAATTCATGATTTCATGAGTTATAACCCACGATTTTTGGCTATTATTAGCGGTTTCAACCCGTTGGCAAATAAATTCATGAGCTATAATCCACAAGTTCATGAGTTATAATCCATGATTTTTTGGCTATTTTTAATGTTTTCCACATGTAGGCAAATAATTTTCGGGAGTCAAAAATTCACGATTTCATGAGCTATAACCCATGATTTTTGGCCATTTTTGTGGTTTCGACTGTAGGCAAATAATTTCTCAAAAGCTAAAATTCACGATTTCATAAGCTATAAACCATGATTTTTGGCCATTAAGTGGTTATGACGCTGCCTCCAAATAATTTTACTGAGATAAAATTCACAATTTAATGAGCTATAACCCATAATTTTTGACCATTTTAGTGGTTTCAACCTATAAGCAAATAATTTCCTAGAGGAAAAAATTCATGATTTCATGAGCTATAACTCATGATTTTTGACCATTTTAGTGGTTTCAACCCATTGGCAATTAATTTCCTTGAAGCCAAAATTCACGATTTTATGAGTTATAACCACTATTTTTGCCATTTCTAGCATTGGCAAATAATTTTCTGAAAGTCAAAATTCATGATTACGAGAGCTATAACCAACAATTTTTTACCAACTTTAGTGGTTTTGGTCTGTAAGCAAATATTTTCTCAAAAGCTAAAATTCACGATTTCATAAGCTGTAACCCACGATTTCATGAGCTACAACACATAAATTTTGACCATTTTAATGGTTTTAACTTATAGGCAACTAATTTTTCGAAAGGCCAAAATTCACAATTTCATGAGCTATAAACCACGATTTTTAGCCAATTTTAGTGGTTTTGGCCCATTGGCAAATAATATCTCGGAAACCAAAATTCACAATTTCATGAGCTATAACCCACGATTTTTGGCTATTATTCGTGGTTTCAAACCGTTGGCAAATAAATTCATGAGCTATAATTCACAATTTCATGAGCTATAATCCATGATTTTTAGCTATTTTTAATGGTTTCCACATGTAGACAAATATTTTTCGGGAGTAAAAAATTCACGATTTCATGAGTTATAACCCATGATTTTTAGCTATTTTTAATGGTTTCCATCGTAAGCAAATAATTTCTCAAAAGCTAAAATTCACGATTTCATAAGCTATAAACCATGATTTTGGCCATTAAGTGGTTATGACCCGTTTCTAAATAATTTCACGGAGATAAAATTCACAATTTAATGAGCTATAACCCATAAGTTTTGACCATTTTAGTGGTTTCAACCTATAAGCAAATAATTTCCTAGAGGAAAAATTCATGATTTCATGAGCTATAACTCATGATTTTTGACCATTTTAGTGGTTTCAACCCATTGGCAATTAATTTCCTTGAAGCCAAAATTCACGATTTCATGAGTTAACCACTATTTTGGCCATTTCTAGCATTGGCAAATAATTTCATGAGCTATAATTCACAATTTCATGAGCTATATAACCATGATTTTGGCCATTTTAGTGGTTTTGATCGTAAGCAAATAATTTCTCAAAAGCTAAAATTCATGACATCATAAGCTATAAGCCATGATTTACGGCCATTAAGTGGTTATGACCCGTTTCTAAATAATTTCACGGAGACCAAAATTCACAATTTAATGAGCTATAACCCATAATTTTGACCATTTTAGTGGTTTCAACCTATAAGCAAATAATTTTCGGAGTCAAAATTCATGATTTCATGAGCTATAACTCACGATTTTTGACCATTTTAGTGGTTTCGACCGTTGGCAATTAATTTCCTTGAAGCCAAAATTCACAATTTCATGAGTTATAACCACTATTTTTAGCCATTTCTAGCATTGGCAAATAATTTTCGAAGGTCAAAATTCATGATTTCATGAGCTATAACCAATGATTTTTGCCAATTTTAGTGGTTTTGATCGTAAGCAAATAATTTTCTAAAAGTCAAAATTCATGATTTCATAAGTTGTAACCCACGATTTCATGAGCTATAACCCATGAATTTTGACCATTTTATGGTTTCAACCTATAAGCAAATAATTTCTCAAAAGCTAAAATTCACAATTTCATGAGCTATAACCCACGATTTTTGGCTATTTTAGTGGTTTTGACCGTTGGCAAATAATTTCCTTGAAGCCAAAATTCATGATTTCATGAGTTATAACCCACGATTTTTGGCTATTATTAGCGGTTTCAACCGTTGGCAAATAAATTCATGAGCTATAACCCACAATTTCATGAGTTATAATCCATGATTTTTGGCTATTTTAATGGTTTCCACATGTAGGCAAATAATTTTCGGGAGTCAAAAATTCACGATTTCATGAGCTATAACCCACGATTTTTTGCCATTTTTTGTGGTTTCGATCTGTAGGCAAATAATTTCCCGAAAACAAAAACTCACGACATCTTAACTTATAAACCATGAGTTTTGGCCATTAAGTGGTTATGACCCGTTTCTAAATAATTTTACGGAGATAAAAATTCACAATTTAATGAGCTATAAGCCATAAGTTTTGACCATTTTTAGTGGTTTCAACCTATAAGAAAATAATTTCCTGGAGGAAAAATTCATGATTTCATGAGCTATAACTCATGATTTTGACCATTTTAGTGGTTTCGACCCGTTGGTAATTAATTTCCTTGAAGCCAAAATTCACGATTTCATGAGTTAACCACTATTTTTAGCTATTTCTACCATTGGCAAATAATTTTCTGAAGGTCAAAATTCATAATTTCATGAGCTATAACCAACAATTTTTACCAATTTTAGTGGTTTTGATCGTAAGCAAATAATTTTCTAAAGGTCAAAATTCATGATTTCATAAGTCAGAACCCACGATTTCATGAGCTATAACACATAAATTTTGACCATTTTAATGGTTTTAACTTATAGGCAACTAATTTTTCGAAAGGCCAAAATTCACAATTTCATGAGCTATAAACCACGATTTTTAGCCAATTTTAGTGGTTTTGGCCCATTGGCAAATAATCTCTCGAAGCCAAAATTCACAATTTCATGAGCTATAACCCATGAATTTTGACCATTTTAGTGGTTTCAACCCGTTGGCAAATAAATTCATGAGCTATAATTCACAATTTCATGAGCTATAATTCACAATTTCATGAGCTATAATCCATGATTTTTAGCTATTTTAATGGTTTCCACATGTAGGCAAATAATTTCCTAGAGGAAAAATTCACGATTTCATGAGTTATAACCCATGATTTTTAGCTATTTTTGTGGTTTCGACCAGAGGCAAATAATTTCCCAAAAGTGAAAACTCACGACATCATAAGCTATAAACCATGATTTTTGGCCATTTTAGTGGTTTCAACCCGTTGGCAAATAATTTCGGAGACCAAAATTCACAATTTAATGAGCTATAACCCATAATTTTTGACCATTTTAGTGGTTTCAACCTATAAGCAAATAATTTCCTAGAGAGAAAAATTCACGATTTCATGAGCTATAACTCATGATTTTGACCATTTTTAGTGATTTCGACCCGTTGGCAATTAATTTCCTTGAAGCCAAAATTCACGATTTCATGAGTTATAACCACTATTTTTGGCCATTTCTAGCGTTGGCAAATAATTTTGAAGGTCAAAATTCATGATTTCATGAGCTATAACCAATAATTTTTACCAATTTTAGTGGTTTTGATTTGTAAGCAAATAATTTCTCAAAAGCTAAAATTTAAAATTTCATAAGCTGTAACCCACGATTTCATGAGCTATAACCCATGAATTTTGACCATTTTATGGTTTCAACCTATAAGCAAATAATTTTCTAGAGGAAAAATTCACAATTTCATGAGCTATAGTCCATGATTTTTTAGTTATTTTGGTGGATTTGACACGTTGGCAAATAATCTCTCGAAGGCCAAAATTCACGGTTTCATGAGCTATAACCCATAATTTTTGGCTATTTTAGTGGTTTCAACCCGTTGGCAAATAATTTCATGAGCTATAATTCACAATTTCATGAGCTATAATCCATGATTTTTGGCTATTTTAATGGTTTCCACATGTAGGAAAATAATTTTTAGGAGGCAAAATTCACGATTTCATGAGTTATAACCACTATTTTTAACCATTTCTAGCGTTGGCAAATAATTTTCTGAAGGTCAAAATTCTTGATTTCATGAGCTATAACCAATGATTTTTTGTCAATTTTAGTGGTTTTGATCTGTAGGCAAATAATTTCTCAAAGTCAAAATTCATGATTTCATAAGTTATAACCCACGATTTCATGAGCTATAACCCATGAATTTTGACCATTTTATGGTTTCAACCTATAAGCAAATAATTTTCGAAGGCTAAAATTTACAATTTCATGAGCTATAACCCTCGATTTTTGGCTATTTTTAGTGGTTTTGACTCGTTGGCAAATAATCTCTCGAAAGCCAAAATTCATGATTTCATGAGTTATAACCCACGATTTTTGGCTATTATTAGCGGTTTCAACCCGTTGGCAAATAAATTCATGAGCTATAATCCACAAGTTCATGAGTTATAATCCATGATTTTTTGGCTATTTTAATGGTTTCCACATGTAGGCAAATAATTTTCTGAAGGTCAAAATTCATGATTTCATGAGCTATAACCCACGATTTTGGCCATTTTAGTGGTTTTGATCGTAAGCAAATAATTTCTCAAAAGCTAAAATTCACGATTTCATGAGTTATAACCCATGATTTTTGGCCATTAAGTGGTTATGACCCGCTTCCAAATAATTTCATGAGCTATAATTCACAATTTAATGAGCTATAACCCATAATTTTGACCATTTTAGTGGTTTCAACCTATAAGCAAATAATTTCCTAGAGGAAAAATTCACGATTTCATGAGCTATAACTCATGATTTTTGACCATTTTAGTGGTTTCAACCCATTAGCAAATAATTTCATGAGCTATAATTCACAATTTCATGAGTTATAATCCATGATTTTTGGCTATTTTAATGGTTTCCACATGTAGGCAAATAATTTTGAAGGTCAAAATTCATGATTTCATGAGCTATAACCCACGATTTTTGGCCATTTTTGTGGTTTTGATCGTAAGCAAATAATTTCTCAAAAGCTAAAATTCACGATTTCATAAGCTATAAACCATGATTTTTGGCCATTTTAGTGGTTTTGACCCGTTGGCAAATAATTTCATGAGCTATAATTCACAATTTAATGAGCTATAACCCATAAGTTTTGACCATTTTAGTGGTTTCAACCTATAAGAAAATAATTTCACGGAGACCAAAATTCACAATTTCATGAGCTATAACTCATGATTTTTGACCATTTTAGTGGTTTCAACCCGTTGGCAATTAATTTCCTTGAAGCCAAAATTCACGATTTCATGAGTTATAACCACTATTTTGGCCATTTCTAGCATTGGCAAATAATTTTCTCAAGGTCAAAATTCATGATTTCATGAGCTATAACCAATGATTTTTGCCAATTTTAGTGGTTTTGATCGTAAGCAAATAATTTCTCAAAAGCTAAAATTCACGATTTCATGAGTTATAACCCACGATTTCATGAGCTATAACCCATGAATTTTGACCATTTTATGGTTTCAACCTATAGGCAACTAATTTCGAAGGCTAAAATTCACAATTTCATGAGCTATAACCCATGATTTTTGGCTATTTTAGTGGTTTCAACCCGTTGGCAAATAATTTCATGAGCTATAATTCACAATTTCATGAGCTATAATCCATGATTTTTGGCTATTTTAGTGGTTTCAACCTATAGGCAAATAATTTTGGGAGGCAAAATTCACGATTTCATGAGCTATAACCATGATTTTTGGCCATTTTTGTGGTTTTGATCGTAAGCAAATAATTTCTCAAAAGCTAAAATTCACAATTTCATGAGCTATAACCCATGAATTTTGACCATTTTAGTGGTTTCAACCCATTGGCAAATAATTTCATGAGACCAAAATTCACAATTTAATGAGCTATAACCCATAATTTTTGACTATTTTTAGTGGTTTCAACCTATAAGCAAATAATTTCCTAGAGGAAAAATTCACGATTTCATGAGCTATAACTCATGATTTTTGACCATTTTAGTGGTTTCAACCCGTTGGCAAATAATTTCCTTGAAGCCAAAATTCACGATTTCATGAGTTATAACCACTATATTTGGCCATTTCTAGCATTGGCAAATAATTTTCGAAGGTCAAAATTCATGATTTCATGAGCTATAACCAACGATTTTTGGCCATTTTAGTGGTTTTGATCGTAAGCAAATAATTTCTCAAAAGCTAAAATTCATGATTTTATGAGCTATAACCAACGATTTTTTGCCATTTAGTGGTTTTGATCCGTAAGCAAATAATTTCTCAAAAGCTAAAATTCACGATTTCATAAGCTGTAACCAACGAATTCATGAGCTATAACCCATGAATTTTGACCATTTTTATGGTTTCAACCTAAGGCAACTAATTTCGAAGGCCAAAATTCACAATTTCATGAGCTATAACCCATGATTTTTGGCTATTTTTAGTGGTTTCAACCCGTCGGCAAATATTTTCATGAGTTATAATTCACAATTTCAGGAGGTATAATCCACTTGTTTGGCTATTTTTAATGGTTTCCACATGTAGGAAAAAAATTTTCGGGAGAGAAAAATTAACGATTACAAGAGCAATATAATCCACGATTTTTGGCCACTTGTTTTGGGTTCGATCTGTAGGCAAATAATTTCTCAAAAGTGATAGCTCATGACATCATAAGCTATGAGCCATGAGTTCTAGCCATTAAGTGGTTACGATCCGTTTCAAAATAATTTCACGGAGACCCAACTTCACAATTTAATGAGCTATATCCCATAATTTTTGTCCATTTTTAGTGGTTTCAACCTATAAGAAAATAATTTCTTGGAGGAAAAATTCACAATTTAATGAGCTATAACCCACGATTTTTGGCCATTTTTGTGGTTTCGATCGTAGGCAAATAATTTTCTAGAGGAAAAATTCACGATTTCATGAGCTATAACTCACGATTTTGACCATTTTAGTGGTTTCAACCGTTGGCAATTAATTTCCTTGAAGCCAAAATTCATGATTTCATGAGTTATAACCACTATTTTGGCCATTTTAGTGGTTTTGACCCGTTGGCAATTAATTTCCTTGAAGCCAAAATTCACAATTTCATGAGTTATAACCACTATTTTGGCCATTTCTAGCGTTGGCAAATAATTTTCTCAAGGTCAAAATTCATGATTTCATGAGTTATAACCACTATTTTGGCCATTTCTAGCATTGGCAAATAATTTTCGAAGGTCAAAATTCATAATTTCATGAGCTATAACCAACGATTTTTGCCAATTTTAGTGGTTTTGATCGTAAGCAAATAATTTCTCAAAAGCTAAAATTCATGATTTCATGAGTTATAACCACTATTTTGGCCATTTTTGTGGTTTCAACCTATAAGCAAATAATTTCATGAGCTATAATTCATAATTTCATGAGCTATAATCCATAATTTTTGGCTATTTTAATGGTTTCCACATGTAGGCAAATAATTTCTTGGAGGAAAAAATTCATGATTTCATGAGCTATAACCCATGATTTTTGGCCATTTTTGTGGTTTTGATCGTAAGCAAATAATTTCTCAAAAGCTAAAATTCACGATTTCATAAGCTATAAGCCATGATTTTTGGCCATTAAGTGGTTATGACCCATTTCAAATAATTTCACGGAGATAAAATTCACAATTTAATGAGCTATAACCCATAAGTTTTGACCATTTTAGTGGTTTCAACCTATAAGCAAATAATTTCATGAGCTATAATTCACAATTTCATGAGCTATAACTCATGATTTTTGACCATTTTAGTGGTTTCAACCCATTGGTAATTAATTTCCTTGAAGCCAAAATTCACGATTTCATGAGTTATAACCACTATTTTGGCCATTTCTAGCATTGGCAAATAATTTTCTAAAGGTCAAAATTCATGATTTCATGAGCTATAACCAACGATTTTTGCCAATTTTAGTGGTTTCAACCTATAAGCAAATAATTTCTCAAAAGCTAAAATTCCGCGATTTCATGAGCTATAATTCACAATTTCATGAGCTATAACCCATGAATTTTGACCATTTTATGGTTTCAACCTATAGGCAACTAATTTCCGAAGGCTAAAATTCACAATTTCATGAGCTATAATCCATGATTTTTGGCTATTTTTAATGGTTTCCACATGTTGGCAAATAATTTTCAAGGTCAAAATTCATGATTTCATGAGCTATAACCCACGATTTTTGGCTATTTTAGTGGTTTCAACCTATAAGCAAATAATTTCTCAAAAGCTAAAATTCACGATTTCATAAGCTATAAACCATGATTTTTGGCCATTAAGTGGTTATGACCCGCTTCCAAATAATTTCACTGAGACCAAAATTCACAATTTAATGAGCTATAACCCATAAGTTTTGACCATTTTAGTGGTTTCAACCTATAAGCAAATAATTTCTTGGAGGAAAAATTCATGATTTCATGAGCTATAACTCATGATTTTTGACCATTTTAGTGGTTTCAACCCATTGGTAATTAATTTCCTTGAAGCCAAAATTCACGATTTCATGAGTTATAACCACTATTTTGGCCATTTCTAGCATTGGCAAATAATTTTCTAAAGGTCAAAATTCATGATTTCATGAGCTATAACCCATGATTTTTGGCTATTTTTAGTGGTTTTGATCTGTAAGCAAATAATTTCTCAAAAGCTAAAATTCATGATTTCATGAGTTATAACCCACGATTTCATGAGCTATAATTCACAATTTCATGAGCTATAACCCATGAATTTTGACCATTTTATGGTTTCAACCTATAGGCAACTAATTTCCGAAGGCTAAAATTCACAATTTCATGAGCTATAATCCATGATTTTTTGGCTATTTTTAATGGTTTCCACATGTTGGCAAATAATTTTCGGGAGTCAAAAATTCACGATTTCATGAGCTATAGCTTACGATTTTTGGCCATTTTTTGTGGTTTCGATTTGTAGGCAAATAATTTCCCGAAAGAGAAAATTCACAACATCATAAGCTATAAACCATGATTTCTGGCCATTTAGTGGTTATGACCCGTTTCTAAATAATTTTACGGAGACCAAAATTCACAATTTAATGAGCTATAACCCATAAGTTTTGACGATTTTTAGCGGTTTCAACCTATAAGCAAATAATTTCCTAAAGGAAAAAATTCAGGATTTCATGAGCTATAACTCATGTTATTTGACCATTTTTAGTGGATTCGACCCATTGATAATTAATTTTCTTGAAGTCAAAATTCACGATTTCATGAGTTAACCACTATTTTTGGCCATTTCTAGCATTGGCAAATATTTTTCTGAATGCCAAAATTCATAATTTCATGTGCTATAACCAACAATTTTTGCCAATTTTAGTGGTTTTGATCGTAAGCAAATAATTTCTCAAAAGCTAAAATTCATGATTTCATGAGCTATATAACCCATGATTTCATAAGCTATAACCCACAATTTTTGGCCATTTTAGTGGTTTCAACCTATAAGTAAATAATTTCTCAAAAGCTAAAATTCACAATTTCATGAGCTATATAACCCACAATTTTTGGCTATTTTAGTGGTTTCAACCTATTGGCAAATATTTTCATGAGTTATAATTCACAATTTCATGAGCTATAATCCACGATTTTTGGCTATTTTAATGGTTTCCACATGTAGGAAAATAATTTTCTCAAGGTCAAAATTCATGATTTCATGAGCTATATAACCCATGATTTTTGGCCATTTTTGTGGTTTCAACCTATAAGCAAATAATTTCTCAAAAGCTAAAATTCACAATTTCATGAGCTATAACCCATGATTTTTGGCCATTAAGTGGTTACGACCGCTTCAAATAATTTCACGGAGACCAAAATTCACAATTTAATGAGCTATAACCTATAATTTTTACCATTTTTGTGGTTTCAACCTATAAGCAAATAATTTCTCAAAAGCTAAAATTCATGATTTCATGAGCTATAACCAACGATTTTTACCATTTTAGTGGTTTCAACCGTTGGCAATTAATTTCCTTGAAGCCAAAATTCATGATTTCATGAGTTATAACCACTATTTTTGGCCATTTCTAGCATTGGCAAATAATTTTCTGAAGGTCAAAATTCATGATTTCATGAGCTATAACCAACGATTTTTTGCCAATTTTAGTGGTTTTGATCTGTAAGCAAATAATTTCTCAAAAGCTAAAATTCACGATTTCATAAGCTGTAACCCACGATTTCATGAGCTATAACCCATGAATTTTGACCATTTTTATGGTTTCAACCTATAGGCAACTAATTTCCCGGAAGGCCAAAATTCACAATTTCATGAGCTATAATCCATGATTTTTGGCTATTTTAATGGTTTCCACATGTTGGCAAATAATTTTCGGGAGTCAAAAATTCACGATTTCATGAGCTATAGCTTACGATTTTTGGCCATTTTTGTGGTTTTGATCGTAGGCAAATAATTTCTCAAAAGCTAAAATTCACAATTTCATGAGCTATAAACCATGATTTCTAGCCATTAAGTGGTTATGACCCGCTTCCAAATAATTTCACTGAGACCAAAATTCACAATTTAATGAGCTATAACCCATAAGTTTTGACCATTTTAGTGGTTTCAACCTATAAGCAAATAATTTTCTAAAGGTCAAAATTCATGATTTCATGAGCTATAACCATGATTTTTGGCCATTTTTAGTGGTTTCAACCCATTGGCAAATAATTTCTCAAAAGCTAAAATTCACGATTTCATGAGTTAACCACTATTTTTGGCCATTTCTAGCATTGGCAAATAATTTCTCAAAAGCTAAAATTCATAATTTCATGAGCTATAACCAACAATTTTTGCCAATTTTAGTGGTTTTGATCGTAAGCAAATAATTTCTCAAAAGCTAAAATTCATGATTTTATTAGTTGTAACCCACAATTTCATGAGCTATAACCCACAATTTTTGGCCATTTTTATGGTTTCAACCTATAAGCAAATAATTTCTCAAAAGCTAAAATTCACAATTTCATGAGCTATAACCCACAATTTTTAGCTATTTTTAGTGATTTCAACCCGTTGGTAAATATTTTCATGAGTTATAATTCACAATTTCAGGAGCTATAATCCACTTTTTGGCTATTTTTAATGGTTTCCACATGTACGAAAATAATTTTCAGGAGACAAAATTAACGATTACAAGAGCAATATAATCCATGATTTTTGGCCACTTTTTTTGGGTTCGATCTGTAAGCAAACAATTTCCCGAATGTGAAAACTCATGACATCATAAGCTATAAGCCATGATTTCTAGCCATTAAGTGGTTACGACCCATTTCCAAATAATTTCATGGAAACAAAAATTCACAATTTAATGAACTATAACCCTTAATGTTTGACCATTTTTTGTGGTTTCAACCTACAAGCAAATAATTTTCTAGTGGAAACAATTCATGATTTCATGAGCTATAACTCATGATTTTTTACCATTTTTAGCGGTTTCGACCCGTTGGTAATTAATTTACTTGAAGCCAAAATTCATGATTTCATGAGTTATAACCACTATTTTTAACCATTTCTAGCATTGGCAAATAATTTTATAAATGTCAAAATTCATGATTTCATGAGCTATAACCAACAATTTTTACAAATTTTAGTGGTTTTGATATATAAGCAAATATTTTCTCGTAAGCTAAAATTCATGATTTCATAAGCTGTAACCCACGATTTCATGAGCTATAACCCATAAATTTTAACTATTTTTGTGGCTGCAACCTATAGCCAACTAATTTCTCGAAAGAACAAAATTCATAATTTCATGAGCCATAACCCATGATTTTTGGCCATTTTAGTGGTTTTGACCCATTGGCAAATAATTTCTCAAAAGCTAAAATTCATGATTTTATGAGCTATAACCCATAATTTTGACCATTTTAATGGTTTCCACATGTAGGCAAATAATTTTGGGAGGCAAAATTCACGATTTCATGAGCTATAACCATGATTTTTGGCCATTTTTGTGGTTTCAACCTATAAGCAAATAATTTCCCGAAAGCGAAAACTCATGACATCATAAGCTATAAACCATTATTTTTGGAAATTAAGTGGTTACGACCCGTTTCCAAATAATTTTATGAAGACCAAAATTCACAATTTAATGAGCTATAACCCATAATATTTGAATATTTTTAGTGGTTTCAACTTATAAGCAATTAATTTCTAGGAGGTAAAAATTCACGATTTCATAAGCTATAACTCAAAAATTTTGACCATTTTTAGTGATTTCGACCCGTTGGCAATTAATTTCCTTGAAGCCAAAATTCACGATTTCATGAGTTAACCACTATTTTTAGCCATTTCTAGCTTAGGCAAATAATTTTCTGAAGGTCAAAATTCATAATTTCAAGAGCTATAACCAACAATTTTTTACCAATTTAAGTGGTTTTGATCTGTAAGCAAATAATTTCTCAAAAGCTAAAATTCACGATTTAATAAATAGTAATCCATAATTTCATGAGCTATAACCCATGAATTTTGACTATTTTTATGGTTTCAACGTATAGGCAATTAATTTTCAAAAAGGCTAAAATTTACAATTTCATGAGCAATAACCCGCGATTTTTGGCTATTTTTAGTGGTTTCAACCCTTTGGCAAATATTTTCATGAGCTATAATTCAGAATTTCACGAGCTATAATCCACTTTTTTGGCTATTCTTAATGGTTTCCACATGCAGGCAAATAATTTTCGGGAGTCAAAAATTCACGATTTCAGTAGCTATAACGCACGATTTTTGGCCATTTCTAGCATTGGCAAATAATTTTCTGAAGGTCAAAATTCATGATTTCATGAGCTATAACCAACGATTTTTTGCCAATTTTAGTGGTTTTGATCTGTAAGCAAATAATTTCTCAAAAGGTAAAATTCACGAGTTCAGCAGTTGTAACCCACGATTTCATAAGCTATGACCCACGAATTTTGACCATTTTTATGGTTTCAACCTATAGGTAACTAATTCACAGAAAGGCTAAAATTAACAATTTCATGAGCTGTAGCCCACAATTTTTGGCTTTTTTTAGTGGTTTCAACCTATAGGCAAATAATTTCATGAGCTATAATTCACAATTTCATGAGCTATAATCCACTTTTTTGCTATTTTAATGGTTTCCACATGTAGGAAAATAATTTTGGGAGGCAAAATTCACGATTTCATGAGCTATAACCCACAATTTTTGGCCATTTTAGTGGTTTTGATCTGTAAGCAAATAATTTCTCAAAAGCTAAAATTCATGATTTCATAAGCTATAAGCCATGATTTCTGGCCATTAAGTGGTTATGACCCATTTTCAAATAATTTCATGGAGACAAAATTCACAATTTAATGAGCTATAACCCATAATTTTGACCATTTTAGTGGTTTCAACCTATAAGCAAATAATTTTCTAGAGGAAAAATTCATGATTTCATGAGCTATAACTCATGATTTTTGACCATTTTATGGTTTCAACCTATTGGCAATTAATTTCCTTGAAGCCAAAATTCAAGATTTAATGAGTTATAACCACTATTTTTAGCCATTTCTAGCGTTGGCAAATAATTTTCTGAAGGTCAAAATTCATGATTTCATGAGCTATAACCAACAATTTTTTGCCAATTTTAGTGGTTTTGATCTGTAAGCAAATATTTTCTCAAAAGCTAAAATTCACGATTTCATAAGCTATAACCCACAATTTCATGAGCTATAACCCATGAATTTTGACCATTTTATGGTTTCAACCTATAGGCAAATAATTTCTCAAAAGCTAAAATTCATGATTTCAAGAGCTATAACCCATGATTTTTGGCCATTAAGTGGTTACGACCCATTTCCAAATAATTTCATGGAGACAAAATTCACAATTTAATGAGCTATAACCCATAATTTTGACCATTTTAGTGGTTTCAACTTATAAGCAAATAATTTTCTAGAGGAAAAATTCACGATTTCATGAGCTATAACTCAAAATTTTGACCATTTTAGTGGTTTCAACCCTTTGGCAAATAATTTTCTGAAGGTCAAAATTCATAATTTCATGAGCTATAACCACTATTTTTAGCCATTTCTAGCATTGGCAAATAATTTTCTCAAGGTCAAAATTCATAATTTCATGAGCTATAACCAACAATTTTTACCAATTTTAGTGGTTTTGATCGTAAGCAAATAATTTCTCAAAAGCTAAAATTCACGATTTCATAAGCTATAACCCATAATTTCATGAGCTATAACCATGATTTTTGGCTATTTTAATGGTTTCCACATGTAGGCAAATAATTTCTCAAAAGCTAAAATTCACGATTTCATGAGCTATAACCCACGATTTTTGGCTATTTTTAGTGGTTTCAACCCTTTGGCAAATATTTTCATGAGCTATAATTCACAATTTCATGAGCTATAATCCACGATTTTTGGCTATTTTTAATGGTTTCCACATGTAGGAAAATAATTTTCTGAAGGTCAAAATTCATGATTTCATGAGCTATAACCATGATTTTTGGCCATTTTTGTGGTTTCAACCTATAGGCAAATAATTTCTCAAAAGCTAAAATTCACGATTTCATAAGCTATAAACCATGATTTTTGGCTATTTTAGTGGTTTCAACCTATAAGCAAATAATTTCACGAGACCAAAATTCACAATTTAATGAGCTATAACCCATATTTTTGACCATTTTAGTGGTTTCAACCTATAAGCAAATAATTTTCTGAAGGTCAAAATTCATGATTTCATGAGCTATAACCAACAATTTTTGCCAATTTTAGTGGTTTTGATCGTAAGCAAATAATTTCTCAAAAGCTAAAATTCACGATTTCATAAGCTATAACCCACGATTTCATGAGCTATAACTCATGATTTTTGACCATTTTATGGTTTCAACCTATAGGCAAATAATTTCTCAAAAGCTAAAATTCATAATTTCATGAGCTATAACCCATAATTTTGACCATTTTAGTGGTTTTGACCGTTGGCAAATAATTTCCTTGAAGCCAAAATTCACGATTTCATGAGCTATAACCCACGATTTTTGGCTATTTTAGTGGTTTCAACCCATTGGTAAATAAATTCATGAGCTATAATTTATAATTTCATGAGCTATAATCCATGATTTTTGGCTATTTTAACGATTTCATGAGCTATAACCCATAATTTTGACCATTTTAGTGGTTTCAACCTATAGGCAAATAATTTCCTTGAAGCCAAAATTCACGATTTCATAAGCTATAAACCATGATTTCGGCCATTAAGTGGTTATGACCCATTTTCAAATAATTTCATGAGCTATAATTCACAATTTCATGAGCTATAACCCATAAGTTTTGACCATTTTAGTGGTTTCAACCTATAGGCAAATAATTTCCTTGAAGCCAAAATTCATGATTTCATGAGCTATAACTCATGATTTTTGACCATTTTAGTGGTTTCAACCCATTGGTAATTAATTTCCTTGAAGCCAAAATTCACGATTTCATGAGTTAACCACTATTTTTGGCCATTTCTAGCATTGGCAAATAATTTTCTCAAGGTCAAAATTCATAATTTCATGAGCTATAACCAACAATTTTTGCCAATTTTAGTGGTTTTGATCGTAAGCAAATAATTTCTCAAAAGCTAAAATTCACGATTTCATGAGTTATAACCCACCATTTCATGAGCTATAATCCATGAATTTTGACTATTTTTATGGTTTCAACCTATAGGCAAATAATTTTGAAGGTCAAAATTCATGATTTTACGAGTTATAACCACTATTTTAAACCATTTCTAGCGTTGGCAAATAATTTTCTAAAGGTCAAAATTCTTGATTTCATAAGCTATAACCAACAATTTTTTATCAATTTTAGTGGTTTTGATCTGTAAGCAAATATTTTCTCAAAAGTTAAAATTCACGATTTCAAAAGCCGTAACCCACGATTTCGTGAGCTATAACCCATGAATTTTGACTATAACCCATGAATTTTGACCATTTTAGTGGTTTCAACCTATAAGCAAATAATTTTCTAAAGGTCAAAATTCATGATTTCATGAGCTATAACCCACGATTTTTGGCTATTTTAGTGGTTTCAACCCATTGGCAAATAATTTCATGAGCTATAATTCACAATTTCATGAGCTATAATCCACGATTTTTGGCTATTTTAATGGTTTCCACATGTAGGCAAATAATTTTGAAGGTCAAAATTCATGATTTCATGAGCTATAACCCATGATTTTTGGCCATTTTAGTGGTTTCGACCAGAGGCAAATAATTTCTCAAAAGCTAAAATTCATGATTTCATAAGCTATAAACCATGATTTTTGGCTATTAAGTGGTTACGATCCATATCCAAATAATCTTACAGAGACCAAAATTCACAATTTAATGAGCTATAACCCATATTTTTTGACCATTTATAGTTGTTTCAACCTATAAGCAAATAATTTTCTGGTGGAAAACATTCACGATTTCATGAGCTATAACCAACAATTTTTTGTTAATTTTAAAGGTTTTGATCTGTAAGCAAATATTTTCTCAAAAGCTAAAATTCACGATTTCATAAGCTGTAACCCACGATTTCGTGAGCTATAACCCATGAATTTTGACTATAACCCATGAATTTTGACAATTTTAATGGTTTCAGCCTATAGGCAACTAATTTCCCGAAAGGCTAAAATTCACAATTTCATGAGCTATTACCTATGATTTTTGGCCATTTTTAGTGATTTTGACCAGTTGGCAAATAATATCTCGAAAGCCAAAATTCACGATTTCATGAGCTATAACCCACGATTTTTGGCTATTATTAGCGGTTTTAACCCGTTGGCAAATAAATTTATGAGCTATAATTCATAATTTTATGAGCTATAATCCCCTATTTTTTGCTATTTTTAATGGTTTACACATGTAGGAAAATAATTTTCGGGAGGCAAAAACTCACGATTTCATTAGCTATAACCCACGATTTTGGCCATTTCTAGCGTTGGCAAATAATTTCTCAAAAGCTAAAATTCATGATTTCATAAGCTATAAACCATGATTTCTGGCCACTAAGTGGTTACGACCCGTTTCCAAATAATTTTACGGAGACCTAAATTCATAATTTAATGAGCTATAACCCATAATTTTTGACCATTTTAGTGGTTTCAACCTATAAGCAAATAATTTCATGAGTTATAATTCACAATTTCATGAGCTATAACTCACGATTTTTGACCATTTTAGTGGTTTTGATCCGTTGGCAATTAATTTCCTTGAAGCCAAAATTCATGATTTCATGAGTTATAATTCACAATTTCATGAGCTATAATCCATGATTTTTAGCTATTTTTAATGGTTTCCACATGTAGGCAAATAATTTTCTGAAGGTCAAAATTCATGATTTCATGAGCTATAACCCACCATTTTTGGCTATTTTTAGTGGTTTTGATCTGTAAGCAAATAATTTCTCAAAAGCTAAAATTCATGATTTCATAAGCTATAAGCCATGATTTCTGGCCATTCAGTGGTTACGACCCATTTCCAAATAATTTCACGCAGACCTAAATTCACAATTTAATGAGCTATAACCCATAATTTTTTACCATTTTTAGTGGTTTCAACCTATAAACAAATAATTTTCTAGAGGAAAAATTCACCATTTCATGAGCTATAACTCACGATTTTTACCATTTTAGTGGTTTCAACCCGTTGGCAATTAATTTCCTTGAAGCCAAAATTCACGATTTCATGAGTTATAACCACTATTTTGGCCATTTCTAGCATTGGCAAATAATTTTCTCAAGGTCAAAATTCATGATTTCATGATTTTATGAGCTATAACCAATGAGTTTTTGCCAATTTTAGTGGTTTTGATCTGTAAGCAAATAATTTCTCAAAAGCTAAAATTCATGATTTCATAAGCTGTAACCCATGATTTCATGAGCTATAACCCATGAATTTTGACCATTTTTATGGTTTCAACCTATAGGCAACTAATTCTCCGAAAGGCCAAAATTCACAATTTCATGAGCTATAACCCATGATTTTTGGCTATTTTTAGTGGTTTCAATTAGTTGGCAAATATTTTTATGAGTTTAATTTATAATTTCAGGGGCTGTAATCCACTCTTTTTGGCTATTTTTAATGGTTTCCACATGTAGAAAAATAATTTTGGGGAGACAAAAATTAATGATTTCAAGAGCAATATAACCCACGATTTTTGGCCATTTTTCGATCTGTAGGCAAATAATTTCCTGAAAGTGAAAACTCATGACATCATAAGCTATAAGCCATGATTTCTGGCCATTAAGTGGTTACGACCCATTTCCAAATAATTTCATGGAGATAAAAATTCACAATTTAATGAGCTATAACCCTTAATTTTTAACCATTTTTAGGGGTTTCAACCTACAAGCAAATAACTTTCTGGTGGAAAATATTCACAATTTCATGAGCTATAACTCACGATTTTTTTTAGTGGTTTCGACCCGCCGTGTTGGCAATTAATTTCCTTGAAGCCAAAATTCATGATTTTACGAGTTATAACCACTATTTTTAACCATTTCTAGCATTGGCAAATAATTTTCTGTAGGTCAAAATTCTTGATTTCATTAGCTATAACCAACGTTTTTTTTACAAATTTTAGTGGTTTTTATCTGTAAGCTAATATTTTCTCAAAAGCTAAAATTCACGATTTCATAAGCTGTAACCCATGATTTCATGAGCTATAACCAATGATTTTTGCCATTTTAGTGGTTTCAACCTATAGGCAACTAATTTCCTAAAGGCCAAAATTCACAATTTCATGAGCTATAACCAATGATTTTTGCCATTTTAGTGATTTTGACCAGTTGGCAAATAATATCTCGGAAGCCAAAATTCATGATTTCATGAGCTATAGCCCACGATTTTTGGCTATTATTAGCAGTTTTAACCCATTGGCAAATAAATTCATGAGCTATAATTCACAATTTCATGGGCTATAATCCATAATTTTTTCGCTATTTTTAATGGTTTCCACATGTAGGAAAATAATTTTCGGGAGGTTAAAATTCACGATTTCATTAGCTATAACCCACGATTTTTGGCCATTTTTTGATCTGTAGGCAAATAATTTCCTGAAAGCGAAAACTCATGACATCATAAGCTACAAACCATGATTTCTGGCCACTAAGTGGTTACGACCGGTTTCTAAATAATTTTACGGAGACCTAAATTCATAATTTAATGAGCTATAACCCATAATTTTTGACCATTTTTCATCGTTTCAACCTAGAAGCAAATAATTTTCTGGTGGAAAAAATCTACAATTTTAGGAGGCATAACTCACGTTTTTTGACCATTTTTAGTGGTTTCGACCCGTTGGCAATTAATTTCCTTGAAGCCAAAATTCACCATTTCATAAGTTATAATCACTATTTTTAACCCTTTCTAGCGTTGGCAAATAATTTTCTGAAGGTCAAAATTCTTGATTTCATGAGCTATATCAACGATTTTTTACCAATTTTAGTGGTTTTGATCTGTAAGCAAATAATTTCTCAATATCTAAAATTCACGATTTCATGAGCTATAATTCACAATTTATGAGCTATAACCCACGATTTCATGAGCTATAACCATGAATTTTGACCATTTTATGGTTTCAACCTATAAGCAAATAATTTCTCAAAAGCTAAAATTCACAATTTCATACGCTATAACCCACGATTTTTGGCCATTTTTAGTGGTTTTGGCCCGTTGGTAAATAATCTCTCGGAAGCCAAAATTCACGATTTCATGAGCTATAACCCACGATTTTTGGCTATTATTAGCGGTTTCAACCCATTGGTATAATTCACAATTTTATGAGCTATTATCCATGATTTTTTACTATTTTTAATGGTTTCCACATGTAGGCAAATAATTTTCGGGAGTCAAAAATTCACGATTTTATGAGCTATAACCCACGATTTTTGGCCATTTATTGTGGTTTCGATCTGTCGGCAAATAATTTCTCAAAAGCTAAAATTCACAATTTATGAGCTATAAACCATGATTTCTGGCCATTTTTAGTGGTTACGACCCGTTTCCAAATAATTTCATGGAGGCAAAAATTCACAATTTAATGAGCTATAACCCATAATTTGTGACCATTTTTAGTGGTTTCAACCTATAAGCAAATAATTTTCTGGTGAAAAAAATTCATGATTTTGTGAGCTATAACTCAGGATTTTTGACCATTTTTAGTGGTTTCGACCCGTTGGCAATTAATTTCTTGGAAGCCAAAATTCACGATTTTATAAGTTATAACCGCTTTTTTTGGCCATTTATAGCATTGGCAAATAATTTTCTAGGGTCAAAATCCATGATTTCATGAGCTATAACCAATGATTTTTGCCAATTTTAGTGGTTTTGATCGTAAGCAAATATTTTCTCAAAAGCTAAAATTCACGATTTCATAAGCTGTAACCCATGATTTCATGAGCTATAACCCATGAATTTTGACCATTTTTATGGTTTCAACCTATGGCCAACTAATTTCCGGAAAGGCCAAAATTCACAATTTCATGAGCTATTACCCAAGATTTTTGACCATTTTTAGTGATTTTGACCAGTTGGCAAATAATATCTCGGAAGCCAAAATTCATGATTTCATGAGCTATAATCCATTTTTTAGCTATTTTAGTGGTTTCAACCCATTGGCAAATAATCTCTCGGAAGCCAAAATTCATGATTTCGTGAGCTATAACCCACGATTTTTGGCTATTATTAGTGGTTTTAACCCGTTGGCAATAAATTCATGAGCTATAATTCACAATTTCATGAGCTATAATCCATAATTTTTTCGCTATTTTTAATGGTTTCCACATGTAGGAAAATAATTTTCGGGAGGTTAAAATTCACGATTTCAATAGCTATAACCCACGATTTTTGGCCATTTTAGTGGTTTCAACCTATAGGCAAATAATTTCTCAAAAGCTAAAATTCATGATTTCATAAGCTATAAACCATGATTTCGGCCATTAAGTGGTTACGACCCATTTCCAAATAATTTCACATAGACCTAAATTCACAATTTAATGAGCTATAACCCATAATTTTTTATCATTTTTAGTGGTTTATACCAATAAGCAAATAATTTCCCGGAGGTAAAAATTCACGATTTCATAAGCTATAACTCAGGATTTTGACCATTTTAGTGGTTTCGACCAGAGGCAAATAATTTCATGAGCTATAATCCATAATTTTTAGCTATTTTAATGGTTTCACATGTAGGCAAATAATTTCACGGAGACAAAAATTCACAATTTCAAGAGCAATATAATCCATGATTTTTGGCTTTTTTTGTTTCGATTTGTAGGCAAACAATTTCCCGAAAATGAAAACTCATGACATCATAAGCTATAAGCCCTGATTTCTGACCATTAAGTGGTTATGACCCGTTTCCAAATAATTTCAGGGAGACCAAAAATTCCCGATTTCATAAGCTGTAACCCACGATTTCATGAGCTACAACCCATAAATTTTAACCATTTTTATGGTTTCAACCTATAGGCAACTAATTTCTAGAAAGACCAAAATTCATAATTTCATGAGCTATAACCCATGATTTTTAGCCATTTTTACTGGTTTTGGCCCGTTGGCAAATAATCTCTCGGAAGCCAAAATTCATGATTTCATGAGCTATAACCCATAATTTTTGGCTATTATTAGCGGTTTCAACCCGTTGGCAAATAAATTCTTGTGCGATAATTCACAGTTTCATAAGCTATAATCCATGATTTTTAGCTATTTTTAATGGTTTCCACATGTAGGCAAATAATTTTCGGGAGTAAAAAATTCACGATTTCATGAGCTATAACCTAGGATTTTTAGCTATTTTTTGGGGTTTCGATCTGTAGGCAAATAATTTCTCAAAAGCTAAAATTCACGATTTCATAAGCTATAAACCATGATTTTGGCCATTTTAGTGGTTTTGACCCATTGGCAAATAATTTCACGGAGACCAAAATTCACAATTTAATGAGCTATAACCCATAGTTTTTGACCATTTTTAGTGGTTTCAACCTATAAGCAAATAATTTCTTGGAGGAAAAAATTCACGATTTCATGAGCTATAACTCACGATTTTGGACCATTTTTAGTAGTTTCGACCCGTTGGCCATTAATTTCCTTAAAGCCAAAATTCACGATTTCATGAGTTAACCACTATTTTTGGCCATTTCTAGCATTGGCAAATAATTTTCTGAAGGTCAAAATTCATAATTTCATGAGCTATAACGAACGATTTTTAGCTAATTTTATTGGTTTTGATCTGTAAGCAAATAATTTCTTAAAAGATAAAATTCACGATTTCATAAGGTGTAACCCACGATTTCATGAGCTATAACCCATGAATTGTGACCATTTTTATGGCTTTAACCTATAGGCAACTAAATTTTCGAAAGGCTAAAATTCACAATTTCATGAGCTATAACCCGCGATTTTTGGCTATTTTTAGTTGTTTCAACCCGTTGACAAATAATTTCATGAGCTATAATGTACAATTTCATGTGCTACAATCCATGATTTTTGGCTATTTTTAATGGTTTCCACATGTAGGAAAATAATTCTCGGGAGCTAAAAATTCCCGATTTCATGAGCTCTTTAACCCATGATTTCTGGCCATTTTTTGTGGTTTCGATCTATAGGCAAACAATTTCCCAAAAATGAAAACTCACGTCATCATAAGGTATATGCCATGATTTCTGGTCATTAAGTAGTTACGACTCGTTTACAAATAATTTCACATAGACCAAAATTCATAATTTAATGAGCTATAACTTATAATTTTTGACCATTTTTAGTGGTTTCAACCTATAAGCAAATAATTTCCTGCAAGCTAAAATTTCCAATTTCATGACCTAAAACTCACAATATTTTACCATTTTTAGTGGGTTCGACCCATTGGCAATTAATTTCCTTGAATCCAAAATTCACGATTTCATTAGTTATAACCACTATTTTTAGCCATTTCTAGCGTTGGCAAATAGTTTTCTAAAGGTCAAAATTCATGATTTCATGAGCTATAACCAATGAGTTTTTGCCAATTTTAGTGGTTTAGATCTGTAAGCAAATAATTTCTCAAAAGCTAAAATTTAAAATTTCATAAGCTGTAACTCAGGATTTCATGAGCTATAACCTTTGAATTTTGACCATTTTTATGTTTTCAACCTATAGACAACTAATTTCCCAAAAGGCCAAAATTCATAATTTCATGGGCTATATAACCCACGATTTTTGGTTATTTTGGTGGATTTGACCCGTTGGCAAATAATTTTCGAAGGTCAAAATTCATGATTTCATGAGCTATAACCCATGATTTTTAGCTATTTTAGTGGTTTCAACCCATTGGTAAATAATTCATGAGCTATAATTCACAATTTCATGAGCTATAATCCATGATTTTTAGCTATTTTAATGGTTTCCACATGTAGGAAAATAATTTTCGAAGGTCAAAATTCATGATTTCATGAGCTATAACCCACGATTTTTAGCTATTTTAGTGGTTTTGATCTGTAAGCAAATAATTTCTCAAAAGCTAAAATTCATGATTTCATAAGCTATAAGCCATGATTTCTGGCTATTAAGTTGTTACGACCCGTTTCCAAATAATTTCTCAAAAGCTAAAATTCACGATTTCATGAGCTATAATCCATGAATTTTAACCATTTTTATGATTTCAACCAATAGGTAACTAATTTCCTGGAAGGCCAAAATTCACAATTTCATCAGCTATAACACACGATTTTTATCTGTTTTTATTGGTTTTGACCCGTTGGCAAATAATCACTCCGAAGCTAAAATTCACAATTTCATGAGCTATAACACAATTGTTTTGGCTATTTTTAACGGTTTCAACCCGTTGGCAAATAATTTCATGAGCTATAATTCACAATTTCATGAGCTATAATCCACGACTTTAGCCCATTTTTATGGTTTCAACCTATAGGCAACTAATTTCTCAGAAGACCAAAATTCACGATTTCATGAGCTATAACGCATGATTTTTAGCTATTATTAGCGGTTTCAACCCGTTGGCAAATACATTCATGAGCTATAATTCACAATTTCATCAGCGATAATCTACGCTATTTTTGGCTATTTTTAATGGTTACCACATGTAGGCAAATAATTTTCGAGAGTCAAAATTTCACGATTTAATGAGATATAACCCACGATTTTTGGCCATTTTTAGAGGTTTCGATTTGTAGGCAAATAATTTCTCGAAAGCAAAAACTCACGCTATCATAAGCTATAAACCATGATTTCTTGCCATTAAGGGTTACGACCCATTTCCACATAATTTTACGGAGACTAAACTTCACAATTTAATGAGCTATAACCCATAATTTTATACCATTTTTAGTGGTTTTGACCTGTAAGCAAATAATTTCCTGGAGTAAAAAATTCACGATTTCATGAGCTATAACTCACGATTTTTGACCATTTTTAGTGGTTTCGACCCGTTGGCAATTAATTTCCTTGAAGCCAAAATTCACGATTTCATGACTTAACCACTATTTTTGGCCATTTCTAGCTTTGGCAAATAATTTTCTGAAGGTTATAATTCATGATTTCATGAGCTACAACCAACGATTTTTTGCCAATTTTATTAGTTTTTATCTATAAACAAATAATTTCTCAAAGGATAAAATTCACGATTTCATAAGCTGTAACCCACGATTTCATGAGTTATAACCCATGAATTTGGACCATTTTTATGGTTTCAACCTATAGGCAACAAATTTCCGGAAAGGACACAATTCACAATTTCATGAGCTATAACCCGTGATTTTTGGCTATATTTAGCTGTTTCAACCCGTTGGCAATTAATTTCATGAGCTACAATTCACAATTTCATGAGCTATAACCCACGATTTTTGGCCATTTTTTATAGTTTTGACCCGTTGGCAAATAATCTCTCGGAAGCCAAAATTCACGATTTCATGAGATATAACCTACGATTTTTAGCCATTCTTAGTGGTTTCATCGCGTTGGCAATTAAATTTTTGAGCTATAATTCACAATTTCATGAGCTATAATCCACAATTTTATGGCTATTTTTAATGGTTTCCACATGCAGGCAAATACATTTCGGGTGTCAAAAATTCATGATTTCATGAGCTATAACCAACGATTTTTGGCCATTTTTTGTGGTTTCGATCTGTAGGCAAACAATTTCCTTAAAGTGAACTCACGACATCATAGGCTATAAACCATGATAACTGGCCATTAAGTGGTTATGACCCGTTTCCAAATAATTTAACGAGACCAAAATTCACAATTTAATGAGCTATAACCCATAATTTTTTACCATTTTTAGTGGTTTCAACCTATAAGAAAATAATTTCCTAGAAGAAAAAATTTATGATTTAATGAGCAATAACTCACGATGTTTGACCATTTTTAGTGGTTTCGACCCGGTGGCAATTAATTTCCTTGAAGCCAAAATTCACTACTTCATGAGTTATAACAACTATTTTTGAATATTTCTAGCGTTGGCAAATAATTTTCTGAAGGTCAAAAATTATGATTTCATGAGCCATAACCTATAATTTTTTGCCAATTTTAGTGGTTTTGATCTGTAAGCAAATAATTTCTCAATATCTAAAATTCAGGATTTCATAAGCTGTAAGCCGCGGTATCATGAGCTATAACCCTTGAATTTTGACAATTTTTATGGTTTCAACCTACAGGCAACTAATTTCCCGGAAGGCTAAAATTCACAATTTTATGAGCTATAACCCATGATTTTTTACCATTTTTAGTAGTTATGACGCGTTGGCAAATAATCTCTCGGAAGCCAAAATTCACTATTTCATGAGCAATAACCCACAATTTTTGGCCATTATTAGTGGTTTCATCCCGTTGGCAAATAAATTCATGAGCTATAATTCACAATTTCATGAGCTATAATCTATAATTTTTTGGCTATTTTTAATGGTTTCCACATATCGGCAAATAATTTTCGAGAGTTAAAAACTCATGATTTCATGAGCAATAACCCATGATTTTTGCCATTTTAGTGGTTTCGATCTGTAGGCAAATAATTTCTCGAAAGTGAAAACTCACGACATCATAAGCTATAAACCATGATTTCTAGCCATTAAGTGGTTACGACCCGTTTCCAAATAATTTCACGAAGACCAAAATTCACAATTTAATGAGCTATAATCCATAATTTTTGGCTATTTTAGTGGTTTCAACCTACAAGCAAATAATTTCCTAAAGGAAAAAAACTTCACGATTTCATGAGCAATAACTCACGATTTTGACCATTTTCAATGGTTTCGACCCGTTGACAATTAATTTCCTTTAAGCCAAAATTCATGATTTCATGAGTTGTAACCACTATTTTTGGCCATTTTAGCATTAGCAAATAATTTTGTTGGGTAAAATTCATGATTTCATGAGCTATAACCAATGATTTTTTTTTGCCAATTTTAGTGGTTTCGATCTGTAAACAAATAATTTCTCAGAAGCTAAAATTCACGATTTCATGAGATATAACCCACGATTTCATGAGCTATAACCATAATTTTGACCATTTTTGGTTTCAACCTATAGCCAACTAATTCCAAGAAAGGCCATAACCCACGATTTTTAGCTATTTTTAGTGGTTTCAACCCATTGGTAAATAATTTCATGAGCTATAATTTACAATTTTATGAGCGATAATCTATGATTGTTTTCTATTTTTAATGGTTTCCACATCTAGGAAAATATTTTTCGGGAGGCAAAAAATCAAGATTTTATGAGCTCTATAACCCATGATTTTTGGCCATTTTTTGTGGTTTCGAATTGGAGGCAAACAATTTTTTGAAAGCGAAAACTCACGACATCATCAGCTTCAAGCCATGATTTTTGGCCATTAAGTGGTTAGGACCCATTTCTAAATAATTTCACGGAGACCAAAATTCACAATTTAATGAGTTATAATCCATATTTTCTGACCATTTTTAGTGGTTTCAACTGATAAAGAAATAATTTCCTGGAGGGAAAAATTCACGATTTCACGAGCTAAAACTAACATTTTTTTACCATTTTTAGTGGTTTCGACCCGTTGGTAATTAATTTCCTTGAAGTCAAAATTCACGATTTCATGAGCTATAACCCACAATTTCTCAAAAGTGAAAACTCACGACATAATGAGCTATAAACAATGATTTCTGTCCATTAAGTGGTTACGACCCATTTCCATATAATTTCACGGAGAACAAAATTCACAATTTAATGAGCTATAACCCATAAATTTTGACCATTTTTAGTGGTTTCTACCAATAAGCAAATAATTTTCTAGAGGAAAAAATTCACGATTTCACGTGCTATAACTCACATTTTTTTTTACCATTTTTAGTAGTTTCGACCAGTTGGCAATTAATTTCCTTGAAGCCAAAATTAACGATTTCAAGAGTTATAACAACTATTTTTGGCCATTTGTAGCATTGGCCAATAATTTTCTGAAGGTCAAAATTCATAATTTCATGAGCTATAACTAATGATTTTTTGCCAATTTTAGTGGTTTTGACCTGTAAGCAAATATTTTCCTGGAGTAAAAAATTCACGATTTCATGAGCTATAACTCACGATTTTTGACCATTTTTAGTGGTTTCGACCCGTTGGCAATTAATTTCCTTGAAGCAAAAATTCACGATTTCATGACTTAACCACTATTTTTGGCCATTTCTAGCTTTGGCAAATAGTTTTTTAAAGGTTATAATTCATGATTTCATGAGCTACAACCAACGATTTTTTGCCAATTTTATTGGTTTTTATCTATAAACAAATAATTTCTCAAAGGATAAAATTCACGATTTCACAAGCTGTAACCTACAATTTCATGAGTTATAACCCATGAATTTTGACCATTTTTATGGCTTCAGCCTATAAGCAACAAATTTCCGGAAAGGACACAATTCACAATTTCATGAGCTATAACCCGCGATATTTGGCTATATTTAGCTGTTTCAACCCGTTGGCAATTAATTTCATGAGCTATAATTTAAAATTTCATGAGCTATAATCCATGATTTTCTTGCTAGTTTTATGGTTTCCACATGTAGGAAAATAATTCTCGGGAGCCAAAAAATCTCAATTTCATGGGCTATAACCCATGATTTTTGGCCATTTTTTATAGTTTTGACCCGTTCGCAAATAATCTCTCGGAAGCCAAAATTCACGATTTCATGAGATATAACCCACGATTTTTAGCCATTCTTAGTGGTTTAATCCCGTTGGCAATTAAATTTTTGAGCTATAATTCACAATTTCATGAGCTATAATCCACAATTTTCTGGCTATTTTTAATGGTTTCCACATGCAGCCAAATAATTTTCGGGTGTCAAAAATTCATGATTTCATGAGCTATAACCCACGATTTTTAGCCATTTTTTGTGGTTTCGATCTGTAGGCAAACAATTTCCTCAAAGTGAACTCACGACATCATAGGCCATAAACCATGATTTCTGGCCATTAAGTGGTTATAACCCGTTTCCAAATAATTTAACGAGACCAAAATTCACAATTTAATGAGCTATAACCCATAATTTTTGACCATTTTTAGTGGTTTCAACCTATAAGAAAATAATTTCCTAGAAGAAAAAATTTATGATTTAATGAGCAATAACTCACGATGTTTGACCATTTTCAGTGATTTCGACCCGTTGGCAATTAATTTCCTTGAAGCCAAAAGTCACTATTTCATGAGTTATAACCACTATTTTTGAACATTTCTAGCATTGGCAAATAATTTTCTGAAGGTCAAAAATCATGAGCAATAATTCACGATTTCATGAGCCATAACCTATAATTTTTTGCCAATTTTAGTGGTTTTGATCAATAAGTAAATAATTTCTCAATATCTAAAATTCACGATTTCATGAGCTATAATTTAAAATTTCATGAGCTATAACTCACGATTTCATGAGCTATAACCCTTAAATTTTGACAATTTTTATGGTTTTAACCTATAGGCAACTAATTTCCCGGAAGGCTAAAACTCACAATTTAATGAGCTATAACCCATGATTTTTTGCCATTTTTAGTAGTTTTGACGCATTGGCAAATAATCTCTCGGAAGCCAAAATTCACGATTTCATGAGCTATAACCATAATTTTTGACCATTTTTAGTGGTTTCAACCGTTGGCAAATAAATTCATGAGCTATAATTCACAGTTTCATGAGCTATAATCTATAATTTTTTGGATATTTTTAATGGTTTCCACATATCGGCAAATAATTTTCGAGAGTTAAAAACTCATGATTTCATGAGCAATAACCCACGATTTTTGGCCATTTTTTGTGGTTTCGATCTGTAGTCAAACAATTTCCTGAAAGTGAAGTCACAACATCATAAGCTATAAACCATGATTTCTAGCCATTAAGTGGTTACGACCCGTTTCCAAATAATTTCACGAAGACTAAAATTCACAATTTAATGAGCTATAACCTATAATTTTTTACCATTTTTTGTGATTTCAACCTATAAGCAAATAATTTCTTGGAGGAAAAATTTACGATTTCATGAGCTATAACCAACGATTTACCATTTTTAGTGGTTTCGACCTGTTGGTAATTAATTTTCTTTAAGCCAAAATTCACGATTTCATGAGTTATAACCACTATTTTTGGCCATTTCTAGCATTAGCAAATAATTTTGTTGGGTAACAATTCATGATTTCATGAGCTATAACCAACGATTTTTTGCCAATTTTAGTGCTTTAGATCTATAATCAAATAATTTCTCTAAAGCTAAAATTCACGATTTCATAAGCTCTAACCCACGATTTCATAAGCTATAAACCATGAATTTTGACTATTTTTTTGGTTTCAACCTATAGCCAACTAATTCCAAGAAAGGCCATAACCCACGATTTTTAGCTATTTTTAGTGGTTTCAACCCATTGGTAATTAATTTCATGAGCTATAATTGACAATTTTATCAGCGATAATCTATGATTGTTTTCTATTTTTAATGGTTTCCACATGTAGGAAAATATTTTTCGGGAGGAAAAAAATCAAGATTTTATGAGCTCTATAACCCATGATTTTTGGCCATTTTAGTGGTTTTGATCTATAAGCAAATAATTTCTCAAAAGCTAAAATTCACAATTTCATGAGCTATAAACCATGATTTTGGCCATTAAGTGGTTAGGACCCATTTCTAAATAATTTCACGGAGACCAAAATTCACAATTTAATGAGCTATAATCCATATTTTTGACCATTTTAGTGGTTTCAACCTATAAGCAAATAATTTTCGAAGGTCAAAATTCATGATTTCATGAGCTATAACCAACGATTTACCATTTTTAGTGGTTTTGACCATTTTAGTGGTTCACGACCCATTGGTAATTAATTTCCTTGAAGCCAAAATTCACGATTTCATGAGCTATAACCCACAATTTCGAAAGTGAAAACTCACGACATAATGAGCTATAAACAATGATTTCCGTCCATTAAGTGGTTACGACCCATTTCCATATAATTTCATGGAGAACAAAATTCATAATTTAATGAGCTATAACCCATAAATTTTGACCATTTTTAGTGGTTTCTACCTATAAGCAAATAATTTTCTAGAGGAAAAAATTCACGATTTCATGAGCTATAACTCACATTTTTACCATTTTTAGTAGTTTCGATCCGTTGGCAATTAATTTCCTTGAAGCCAAAATTCACGATTTCAGCAGTTATAACAACTATTTTTGGCCATTTGTAGCATTGGCAAATAATTTTCTGAAGGTCAAAATTCATAATTTCATGAGCTATAACTAATGATTTTTTGCCAATTTTAGTGGTTTTGACCTGTAAGCAAATAATTTCTCAAAACCTAAAATTCATGATTTAATAAGCTGTAACCCACTATTTCATGTGTTATGGCCCATGAATTTTGACCATCTTCATGGTTTCAACCTATAGGCAACTAATTTCCCGGAAGGCCAAAATTTGCTATTTTATGAGCTATAACCCACAATTTTGGTTATTTTTAATGGTTTCAACCTGTTTGCAATTAATTTTATGATCTATAATGCACAATTTCATGAGCTATAATCCACAATTTTTGGCTATTTTAATGGTTTCCACATGTAGGAAAATATTTTTGGGAGGCAAAAATCAAGATTTTATGAGCTCTATAACCCATGATTTTTGGCCATTTTTTGTGGTTTCGATCTGGAGGCAAAAAATTTCTTGAAAGCGAAAACTCACGACATCATCAGCGACAAGCCATGATTTTTGGCCATTAAGTGGTTAGGACCCATTTCTAAATAATTTCACGGAGACCAAAATTCACAATTTAATGAGCTATAATCCATATTTTCTGACCATTTTTAGTGGTTTCAACCGATAAAGAAATAATTTTCTGGAGGGAAAAATTCACGATTTCACGAGCTATAACTAACATTTTTTTTTACCATTTTTAGTGGTTACGACCCATTGGTAATTAATTTCCTTGAAGCCAAAATTCACGATTTCATGAGCTATAACCCACAATTTCTCGAAAGTGAAAACTCACGACATAATGAGCTATAAACAATGATTTCCGTCCATTAAGTGGTTACGACCCATTTCCATATAATTTCATGGAGAACAAAATTCATAATTTAATGAGCTATAACCCATAAATTTTGACCATTTTTAGTGGTTTCTACCTATAAGCAAATAATTTTCTAGAGGAAAAAATTCACGATTTCACGTGCTATAACTCACACTTTTTTTACCATTTTTAGTAGTTTCGATCCGTTGGCAATTAATTTCCTTGAAGCCAAAATTCACGATTTCAGCAGTTATAACAACTATTTTTGGCCATTTGTAGCATTGGCAAATAATTTTCTAGAGGAAAAATTCACAATTTCATGAGCTATAACTAATGATTTTTGCCAATTTTAGTGGTTTTGACTGTAAGCAAATAATTTCTCAAAACCTAAAATTCATGATTTAATAAGCTGTAACCCACTATTTCATGTGTTATGGCCCATGAATTTTGACCATCTTCATGGTTTCAACCTATAGGCAACTAATTTCCCGAAAGGCCAAAATTTGCTATTTTATGAGCTATAACCCACACAATTGGTGGTTATTTTTAATGGTTTCAACCTGTTTGCAATTAATTTTATGATCTATAATGCACAATTTCATGAGCTATAACCCACAATTGTTTGGCTATTTTTATTGGTTTTCACAAGCAGGAAAATATTTTTGGGAGGCAAAAAATCACGATTTCATGAGCTCTATTACCCACGATTTTTGGCCATTTTTTGTGGTTTTGGTCTATAAACAAATAATTTTCTGAAAGCAAAAACTCACGATATCATAAGCTATAAGCCATTATTTCTGGCCATTAAATGGTTACGACCCGTTCCCAAATAATTTTACGGACACCAAAATTCACAATTTTAGTGGTTTCAACCCATCAGCAAATAATTTCTTGGAGGAAAAAATTCACCATTTCATGAGCTATAACTCACGATTTTTGATAATTTTTAGTGGTTTCGACCCGTTGGCCATTAATTTCCTTGAAGCCAAAATTCACTATTTCATGAGTTAACCACTATTTTTGGACATTTCTAGCATTGGCTAATAATTTTTTGAAAATTAAAATTTATTATTTCATGAGCTATAACCAACGATTTTTTGCCCAAATTTATTGGTTTTGATCTGTAATCAAATAATTTCTCAAAGGGTAAAATTCACGATTTCATAAACTATAATCAACAATTTCATGAGCTATAACCCATAAATTTTGACCAATTTTATGGCTTCAACCTATAGGCAACTAATTTCCCGAAAGGCCAAAATTCACTATTTCATGAGCTATAACTCGCGATTTTTTGCTATTTTTATTCGTTTCAACCCGTTGGCAATTAATTTAATGAGCTATAATCCACAATTTTATGAGCTATAATCCATAATTTTTTAGCTATTTTAGTGATTTTGACCTTTAACCAAATAATTTGTAAAAAGCTAAAATTCACGATTTCATAAGTTATATAACCCACGATTTTATGAGCTATAATCCATGAATTTTAACCATTTTTATGATTTGAAGCTATAGGCAACTAGTTTTTTAGAAGGCCAAAATTCACAATTTCATGAGCTATTTACCATGATTTTTGGCCATTTTTAGTGATTTTGACCAGTTGACAAATAATATATCGAAAGCCAAAATTCACGATTTCATGAGCTATAACCCACGATTTTTGGCCATTTTTTGTGGGTTCAATCTATAGGCAAACAATTTCCCGAAAGCAAAACCTCATCACATCATAAGCTATAAGCTATGATTTCTGGCCATTAAGTGGCTACGACCCCTTTACAAATAATTTCACGGAGACCCAAATTCACAATTTAATGAGCTATAACCCATAATTTTTGACCATTTTTAGTGGTTTCAACCTATAAGCAAATAATTTTCTGGTGGGAAAAATACATGATTTCATGAGCTATAACTCATGATTTTTTATCTTTTTTAGTCGTTTCGACCCGTTGGAAATTAATTTCCTTGAAGGCAAAATTCACGATTTCATGAGTTATAACCACTAGTTTTTAACCATTTCTACCGTTGGCAAATAATTTTCTGAAGGTCAAAATTCTTGACTTCATGAGCTATAACCAAGGATTTTTTTACCAATTTTAGTGGTTTTGATCTGTAAGTAAATATTTTCTCAAAAGCTAAAATTCACGATTTCATAAGCTGTAACCCACGATTTCATGAGCTATAGCCCGTGAATTTTGACCATTTTTATGTTTTCAACCTATAGCCAACTAATTTCCCGAAAGGCCAAAATTCACAATTTCATGAGCTATATAACCCATGATTTTTAGCCATTTTTAGTGGTTTTGACCCGTTGGCAAATAATCTCTCGGAAGCAAAAATTCACGATTTCGTGAGCTATAACCCACGATTTTTGGCTACTATTAACGGTTTCCACCCGTTGACAAATAAATTCATGAGCTATAATTCATAATTTTATGAGCTATAATCCATGATTTTTTAGTTATTTTTAATAGTTTCCACATGTTGGCAAATAATTTTCGGGAGTCAAAAATTCACGATTTCATGAGCTATAACCCATGATTTTTGGCCATTTTTTATGGTTTCAACCTATAAGCAAATAATTTCTCAAAAGCTAAAATTCACAATTTCATGAGCTATAACCAAGATTTCTGGCCATTAAGTGGTTACAACCCGTTTCCAAATAAATTTACGGAGACCAAAATTCATAATTTAATGAGCTATAACCCATAAGTTTTGACCATTTTTAGTGGTTTCAACCTATAAGCAATTAATTTCCTTGAAGTTAAAATTCACGATTTCATGACTTAACCACTATTTTTGGCCATTTCTAGCATTGGCAAATAATTTTCTGAATGTCAAAATTTATGATTTCATGAGCCATAACCAACGATTTTTTGCCAATTTTAGTGGGTTTGATCTGTAAGCAAATAATTTCTCAAAAGCTAAAATTCACAATTTAATGAGCTATAACCCATGATTTCATGAGCTATAACCCACAATTTTTGGCTATTTTAGTGGTTTCAACCTATAAGTAAATAATTTTCTCAAGGTCAAAATTCATGATTTCATGAGCTATAACCACGATTTTTGGCTATTTTAGTGGTTTCAACCTATTGGCAAATATTTTCATGAGTTTAATTCACAATTTCAGGAGCTATTATCCACTTTTATTTGTTATTTTTAATGGTTTCTACATGTAGGAAAATAATTTTTGGGAGACAAAATTAACAATTTAATGACCTATAACCCATAATTTTTGACCATTTTAGTGGTTTTGATCTATAAGCAAATAATTTCCTTGAAGCCAAAATTCATGATTTCATAAGCTATAAGCCATGATTTCTGGCCATTAAATGGTTACGACCCGTTTCCAAATAATTTCATGGAGACAAAAATTAACAATTTAATGACCTATAACCCATAATTTGTGACCATTTTTAGTGGTTTCAACCTATAAGTAAATAATTTTCTGGTGGAAAAAATTCACGAATTCATGAGCTATAACTCAGGATTTTTGACCATTTTTGGTGGTTTCAACCCGTTGGCAATTAATTTCCTTGAAGATAAAATTCACGATTTTATGAGTTACAACCACAATTTTTAACCATTTCTAGCGTTCGCAAATAATTTTTGAATGTCAAAATTCTTGATTTCATGAGCGATAACCAATAATTTTTTGCCAATTTTAGTGGTTTTTATCTGTAAGCAAATATTTTCTCAAAAGCTAAAATTCACGATTTCTTAAACTGTAACCCACAATTTCATGAGCTATATAACCCATGAATTTTGACCATTTTTATGGTTTCAACTTATAGGCAACTAATTTTCAGAAAGGCCAAAATTCACAATTTCATGAGCTATAATCCATGATTGTTAGCTATTTTTAATGGTTTTCACGTGGAGGCAAATAATTTTTGGGAGTTAAAAATTCATGCTTTCTTGAGCTATAACCCACAATTTTTGGCCTTTTTTTGTGGTTTCGATCTGTAGGCAAATAATTTCCCAAAAGCAAAAAATGCACGATTTAATGAGCTATAACCCATAATTTTTGACCATTTTTAGCAATTTTAACCTATAAGCAAATAATTTTCTCAAGGTCAAAATTCATGATTTCATGAGTTATAACCACTATTTTTGGCCATTTTAGTGGTTTCAACCCGTTGGCAATTAATTTCCTTGAAGCCAAAATTCACGATTTCATGAGCTATAATTCACAATTTCATGAGTTATAACCACTATTTTTGGCCATTTCTAGCATTGGCAATTAATTTTCAGAAGGTCAAAATTCATGATTTCATGAGCTATAATGAACGATTTTTTACCAATTTTATTGGTTTTGATCTGTAAGCAAATAATTTCTCAAACGATAAAATTCACGATTTCATAAGCTGTGACCCACGATTTCATGAGCTATAACCCGTTGGCAATTAATTTCATGAGCTATAATTCAAAATTTCATGTGCTACAATCTACAATTTTAATCTATTTTTAATGGTTTCCACATGTAGGAAAATAATTCTCGGGAGCCAAAAATTCACGATTTCATGAGCTCTTTATCCCACGATTTTTGGCCATTTTTGTGGTTTTGATCTGTCGGCAAACAATTTGCTGAAAGTGAAAATTCACGATATCATAAGCTATAAGCCATGATTTCGGTCATTAAGTAGTTACGACCCATTTTCAAATAATTTCACGGAGACCAAAATTCATAATTTAAGGAGCTATAACTTAAAATTTTTGACCATTTTTAATGGTTTTAACCTATAAGCAAATAATTTCCTGCAGGCCAAAATTCCCAATTTCATGAGCTATAACTCATAATTTTTTACCATTTTTAAATGTTTTGACCCATTGGCAATTAATTTCCTTAAAACCAAAATTCACGATTTCATTAGTCATAACCACTATTTTTGGCTGTTTCTAGCGTTGGCAAATAATTTTCTGAAGGTCAAAATTCATGATTTCATGAGCTATAATCCATAATTTTTTGCCAATTTTATTGCTTTTGATCTATAAACAAATAATTTCTCAAAAATTAAAATTTACGATTTCATAAGCTGTAACCCACGATTTCATGAGCTATAACCCATGAATTTTGACTAGTTTTATGGTTTCAACCTATAGCCAACTAATTTCGCAAAAGGCTAAAATTCACAATTTCATGAGCTATAACCCATGATTTTTGGTTATTTTAGTGGATTTGACACGTCGGCAAATAATCTCTCAAAAGCCTAAATTCAAGATTTAATGAGCTATAACCCACGAATTTTGGCTATTTTTAGTGGTTTCAACCTGTTGGCAAATACTTTCATGAGCTATAATTCACAATTTCATGAGCTATAACCCACGATTTTTGGCCATTTTTAGTGGTTTTCACCCATTGGCAAATAATCTCTCAGAAGCCAAAGTTCACGATTACATGAGCTATAACCCACGATTTTTTGCTATAACCCATGATTTTTGGCTATTATTAGCGGTTTCAACCCGTTGGCAAATAAGTTCATGAGTTATAATTCACAATTTCATGAGCTATAATTCATGATTTTTTAGCTATTTTTAATGGTTTCCACATGTAGGCAACTAATTTTCGGGAGGCAAAAATTCATGATTTCATGAGCTATAACCCACGATTATTAGCCATTTTTAGTAGTTTTGATCTATAGGCAAACAATTTCCCGAAAGCGAAAACTCACGACATCATAAGCTATAAGTAATGATTTCTGGCCATTCAGTGGTTTCGACCCATTTCCAAATAATTTCACGCAGACCTAAATTCACAATTTAATGAGCTATAACCAATAATTTTTTACCATTTTTAGTGGTTTCAACCAATAACCAAATAATTTTCTAGATGAAAAAATTCACGATTTCATGAGCTATAACTCACGATTTTTTACCATTTTTAGTGGTTTCGACCCGTTGGCAATTTATTTCCATGAACCCAAAATTCACGATTTCATGAGTTATAACCACTATTTTTGGCCATTTCTAGCATTGGCAAATAATTTTCTGAAGGTCAAAATTCATGAATTCATGATTTTATGGGCTATAACCAATGATTTTTTGCCAATTTTAGTGGTTTTGATTTGTAAGCAAATAATTTCTCAAAAGCTAAAATTCACGATTTTGTAAACTATAACCTACTATTTCATGAGCTATAACCAATGATTTTTGCCAATTTTAGTGGTTTCAACCTATAGGCAAATAATTTCTAAAAGCTAAAATTCACAATTTCATGAGCTATATAACCCACAATTTTTTGCTATTTTTAGTGGTTTCAACACGTTGGCAATTAATTTCATAAACTCTAATTCAAAATTTCATGAGCCATAATCCATAATTTTTAGCTATTTTTAATGGTTTCCACATACAGGAAAATAATTTTTGGGGGGCTAAATTTCATGATTTCAAGAGCTATATAACCCACAATTTTTGGCCATTTTTGTGGTTTCGATCTGTAGGCAAACAATTTCCTAAAAGTGAAAAATCACGACATCATAAGCTATAAGCCATGATTTTTGGCCATTAAGTGGTTACGACCCATTTCCAAATAATTTCACGCAGACCTAAATCAACAACTTAATGAGCTATAACCAATAATTTTTGACCATTTTTAATGGTTTCAACCTGTAAGCAAATAATTTCCTAGAGAAAAAAATTCACGATTTCATGAGCTATAACTCACGATTTTTGACCATTTTTAGTGGTTTCGACTCGTTGGCAATTAATTTCCTTTAAGCTAAAATTCACGATTTCATGTGTTCTAACCACTATTTTTGGCCAGTTCCAGTATTTGCAAATAGTTTTCTGAAGGTCAAAATTCATGATTTCATGAGCTACAACCAATAATTTTTTGCCAATTTTAGTGATTTTGATCTGTAAGCAAATAATTTCAAAAAAGCTAAAATTCACGATTTCATAATCTATAACCCACGATTTCGTAAGCTATAACCCATCAATTTTGACCATTTTTATGGTTTCAACCTATAGCCAACTAATTTCCCGAAAGGCCAAAATTCACAATTTCAAGAGCTATTACCCATGATTTTTGGCCATTTTTAGTGGTTTTGACCCATTGACAAATAATATCTTGGAAGCCAAAATTCTTGATTTCATGAGCTATAACCCACAATTTTTGGCTATTATTAGCGGTTTCAACATGTTGGCAAATAAATTCATGAGCTATAATTCACGATTTTTTTTGCTATTTTTAATGGTTTCCACATGTAGGAAAATAATTTTTGGCAGGCAAAAATTTACGATTTCATTAGCTATAACCCATGATTTTTAGCCATTTTTGTGGTTTCAACCCGTTGGCAAATAATTTCTCGAAAGTAAAAACTCATGACATCATAAGCTATAAACCATGATTTCTGGCCATTAAGTGGTTATGACCTGTTTCTAAATAATTTTATGGAGACCAAAATTCACAATTGAATGAGCTATAACCCATAATTTTTGCCCGTTTATAGTGGTTTCAACCTCTAAGCAAATAATTTCCTTGAGGTAAAAATTCACGATTTCATAAGCTGTAACTCATAATTTTTGACCATTTTCAGTGGTTTTGACACGTTGGCAATTAATTTCAATGAAATCAAAATTCACGATTTCATGAGTTAACCACTATTTTTGGCAATTTCTAGTCTTGGCAAATAATTTTTTGAAGGTCAAAATTCATGATTTCATGAGCTATAACCAATAATTTTTTGCCAATTTTAGTTGTTTTGATCTGTATGCAAATAATTTCTCAAAAGCCAAAATTCACGATTTCATAAGTTGTAACCCACGATTTCATGAGCTATAACCCTTGAATTTTGACCATTTTTATGGTTTCAACCTATAGGCAACTAATTTTCAGAAAGGCTAAAATTCACAATTTCATGAACTATAAGCCACGATTTTTGGCTATTTGTAGTGGTTTCAACCCGATGGCAATTAATTTCATGAGCTATAATTCACAATTTTATGAGCCATAATCCGCGATTTGTTAGCTATTTTTATTGGTTTCCACATGTAGGAAAATAATTTTCGGGAGCCAAAAATTCATGATTTCATGAGCTCTATAACCCACGATTTTTTGCCATTTTTTGTGATTTCGATTTGTTGGCAAATAATTTCCTGAAATTGAAAACTCACACTATCATAAGCTATAAGCCATGATTTCTAGCCATTAAGTGGTTACGACCCGTTTCCAAATAATTTCATGGAGGCCAAAATTCACAATTTAATGAGCTATAACCCATAATTTTTTACCATTTTTAGTGGTTTCAACCTATAAGCAAATAATTTTTTTGTGGAAAAAATTCATGATTTCATGAGCTATAACTCACGATTTTTGACTATTTTTAGTGGTTTCGACCCGTTGGTAATTAATTTCCTTAAAGGCAAAATTCATGATTTCACGAGTTATAACCACTATTTTTAACCATTTCTAGTGTTAGCAAATAATTTTCTAAAGGTCAAAATTCTTGATTTCATGAGTTATATCAATAATTTTTTGCTAATTTTAGTGGTTTTTATCTGTAAGAAAATATTTTCTCAAAAGCAAAATTTACGATTTCATAAGCATTAATCCACGATTTCATGAGCTATAACCCATAAATTTTGACCATTTTTATGGTTTCAACCTATAGGCAAATAATTTCTCAAAAGCTAAAATTCATGATTTCATGAGCTATAACCCACGATTTATGACCATTTTAGTGGTTTTGACCGTTGGCAAATAATTTCATGGAGGCCAAAATTCATGATTTCATGAGCTATAACCCATAATTTTTACCATTTTAGTGGTTTCAACCCGTTGGCAAATAATTTCATGAGCTATAATTCACAATTTCATGAGCTATAATCCATGATTTTTAGCTATTTTAATGGTTTCCACATGTAGGCAAATAATTTTGAAGGTCAAAATTCATGATTTCATGAGCTATAACCCACGATTTTTGGCCATTTTAGTGGTTTTGATCTGTAAGCAAATAATTTCTCAAAAGCTAAAATTCATGATTTCATAAGCTATAAACCATGATTTTTGGCCATTTTAGTGGTTTTGACCGTTGGCAAATAATTTCACGGAGACCAAAATTCACAATTTAATGAGCTATAACCCATAATTTTTGACCATTTTTAGTGGTTATAACCTATAAGCAAATAATTTCCTAGAGGAAAAAATTCACGATTTCATGAGCTAACTCATGATTTTTGACCGCTTTTATTGATTTCGACCCGTTGGCAATTAATTTCCTTGAAGCCAAAATTCACGTTTTCATGAGTTATAACCTCTATTTTGGGACATTTCTAGCGTTGGCAAATAATTTTCTGAAGGTCAAAATTCATGATTTCATGAGCTATAACCAATAATATTTTACCAATTTTAGTGGTTTAGATTTGTGAGCAAACAATTTCTCAAAAGCTAAAATTTAAAATTTCATAAGCTGTAACCCACGATTTCATGAGCTATAATCCATGAATTTTGACCATTTTTATGGTTACAATCTATAGAAAATTAATTTTCTAAAAGGTCAAAATTCACAATTTCATGAGCTATAGTCCATGATTTTTTAGTTATTTTGGTGGATTTGACACGTTGGCAAATAATCTCTCGAAGGCCAAAATTCACGGTTTCATGAGCTATAACCCATAATTTTTGGCTATTTTTAGTGGTTTCAACCCGTTGGCAAATAATTTCATGAGCCATAATTCACAATTTCATGAGCTATAATTCATGATTTTTTAGCTATTCTTAATTGTTTCTACTTGTAGGAAAATAATTTTTAGGAGGCAAAGATTCACAATTTCATGAGCTATATAACCCACGATTTTTGGCCCTTTTTGTGGTTTCGATCTGAAGGCAAACAATTTCCCGAAATTGAAAACCCACCACATCATAAGCTGTAAGCCATGATTTCTGGCCATTAAGTTGTTACGATCTGTTTCCAAATAATTTCTCAAAAGCTAAAATTCACGATTTCATGAGCTATAACCATAATTTTGACCATTTTATGGTTTCAACCTATAGGCAAATAATTTCATGAGCTAACTCATGATTTTGACCATTTTTATGATTTCAACCAATAGGCAACTAATTTCCCGAAAGGCCAAAATTCATAATTTCAAGAGCTATAACCCATAATTTTTATCCGTTTTTAGTGGTTTTGACCAGTTGGCAAATAATCTCTCGGAAGCCAAAATTCACGATTTCATGAGCTATAGCCAAATTGTTTTGGCTATTTTTAACGGTTTCAACCCGTTGGCAAATAATTTCATGAGCTATAATTCACAATGTCATGATCTATAACCCATGATTTTTAGCCATTTTTAGTGGTTTTCACCCGTTGGCAAATAGTCTCGCGGAAGCCAAAATTCATGATTTCATGAGCTATAACCCATGATTTTTGGCTATTTTAGTGGTTTCAACCGTTGGCAAATAATTTCATGAGCTATAATTCACAATTTCATAAGCTATAACCCATGATTTTTAGCTATTTTAATGGTTTCCACATGTAGGCAAATAATTTTCGAGGCAAAATTCACGATTTCATGAGCTATAATTCACAATTTCATGAGCTATAACCACGATTTTTGGCCATTTTAGTGGTTTCAACCTATAAGCAAATAATTTTCAAGGTCAAAATTCATGATTTCATAAGCTATAAGCCATGATTTCGGCCATTAAGTGGTTACGACCCGTTTCCAAATAATTTCACGGAGACCAAAATTCACAATTTCATGAGCTATAACCATGATTTTTGGCCATTTTTGTGGTTTCAACCTATAAGCAAATAATTTCCTAGAGGAAAAATTCACAATTTCATGAGCTATAACTCACAATTTTTACCATTTTAGTGGTTTTGACCCATTGGCAATTTATTTCCTTGAAGCCAAAATTCACGATTTCATGAGTTATAACCACTATTTTTGGCCATTTCTAGCATTGACAAATAATTTTCTGAATGTCAAAATTCATGAATTCATGATTTTATGAGCTATAACCAATGATTTTTTTTACCAATTTTAGTGGTTTTGGTCTGTAAGCAAATAATTTCTCAAAAGCTAAAATTCATGATTTCATAAGCTGTAACCCACGATTTCATGAGGTATAACCTATGAATTTTGATCATTTTTATGGTTTCAAACTATACGTAACTAATTTCCAGAAAGGCTAAAATTCACAATTTCATGAGCAATAAGCCACGATTTTTGGCTATTTTTAGTAGTTTCAACTCGTTGGCAATTATTTTCATGAGCTATAATTCACAATTTTATGAGCCATAATCCATAATTTTTTGGCTATTTTTAATGGTTTCCACATGTAGGAAAATAATTTTAGGAGGCAAAATTCACGATTTCATGAGCTATAACCCGATTTTTGCCATTTTTGTGGTTTCAACCCGTTGGCAAATAATTTCCTTGAAGCCAAAATTCACGATTTCATAAGCTATAAGCCATGATTTTTGGCCATTAAGTGGTTATGACCCATTTCCAAATAATTTCACGGAGACCAAAATTCACAATTTAATGAGCTATAACCATAATTTTTACCATTTTAGTGGTTTCAACCTATAAGCAAATAATTTCCTAGAGGAAAAATTCATGATTTCATGAGCTATAACTCACGATTTGTGACCATTTTTAGTGATTTCGACCCGTTCGCACTTAATTTCCTTGAAGCCAAAATTCACGATTTCTTGGGTTCTAACCACTATTTTTGGCCATTTCTAGAATTGGAAAATAATTTTTTGAAGGTCAAAATTCATGAAATTTCAGGAGCTATAACCAACAATTTTTTTTACCAATTTTAGTGGTTTTGATCTGTAAGCAAATAATCTCTTAAAAGATAAAATTTATAATTTCATAAGCTGTAACTCACGATTTCATGAGCTATAACCCATGAATTTTGACCATTCTTATGGCTTCATGAATTTTGACCATTCTTATGGCTTCAACCTATATGCAACTAATTTTCCGAAAGGCCAAAATTCACCATTTCATGAGCTATAACCCACGATTTTTGGCTACTTTTAGTTGTTTCAACCCGTTGGCAATTAGTTTTATGATCTATAATTCATAATTTTATGAGCTATAATCCATGATTTTTTAGCTCTTTTTAATGGTTTCCACATGTAGGAAAATAATTCTCGGGAACCAAAATTTAACAATTTCACGAGCCCTTTAACCCACGATTTTTGGCAATTTTTTGTTGTTTCGATCTGTTGGCAAATAATTTCCCGAAATTAAAAACTCATGACATCATAAGCTATAAGCCATGATTTCTGGCCATTAAGTAGTTACGACCCGTTTCTAAATAATTTTACGAGGACACAAATTAACAATTAATGAGCTATAACTTATAATTTTTGACCATTTTTAGTGGTTTCAACCTATAAGCAAATACTGTCCTGCAGTCCAAAATTCCCAATTTCATGAGCTATAACTCACAATTTTTTTACCATTTTTAGTGGTTTCGACCCATTAGCAATTAATCTCCTTGAAGCCAAAATTCACAATTTCATGAGTTAACCACTATTTTTAGCAATTTCTAGCTTTGGTAAATAATTTTCTGAAGGTCAAAATTCATAATTTCATGAGCTATAATCCATAATTTTTTACCAATTTTATTGGTTTTGATCTATAAACAAATAATTTCTCAAAAATTAAAATTTATGACTTCATAAGCTGTAACCCACGATTTCATGAGCTATAACCCATGAATTTTGACCAATTTTATGGTTTCAACCTATAGGCAACTAATTTCCCAAAAGGTCAAAATTCACAATTTCATGAGTTATAACCCACGATTTTTGGTTATTTTAGTGAATTTGACACGTCGGCAAATAATCTCTCGAAAGCCAAAATTCAAGATTTAATGAGCTATAACCCACGAATTTTGGCTATTTTTAGTGGTTTCAACCTATAGGCAAATAATTTTGAAGGTCAAAATTCACAATTTCATGAGCTATAATCCATGATTTTTGGCTATTTTAATGGTTTCACATGTAGGAAAATAATTTTCGAAGGTCAAAATTCATAATTTCATGAGCTAAAATTCACGATTTCATGAGCTATATAAACCACAGTTTTTGGCCATTTTTTGTGGTTTGATCTATAGGCAAACAATTTCCCGAAACAGAAAACTCACGACATCATAAGCTACAAGCCATGATTTTTGGCCATTATGTTTTTGGCCATGAATTTTCACCATTTTTATGATTTCAACCAATAGGCAACTAATTTCTCGGAAGGCCAAAATTCACAATATCGTGAGCTATAATCCAAAATTTTTGGCCATTTTTAGTGGTTTTGACCCGTTAGCAAATAACCTCTCGAAAGCCAAAATTCACGATTTCATGAGGTATAACCTACAATTTTTGGCTATTTTTAACGGTTTCAACCCATTAGCAAATAATTTCATGAGCTATAATTCACTGTTTCATAAGCTATAATTCACGATTTTTTGCTATTATTAGCTGTTTCAACCCATTGGCAAATAAAATCATGAGCTATAATTCACAATTTCATGAGCTATAATCCATGATTTTTTAGCTATTTTTAATGGTTTCCACATGTAGGCAAATAATTTTCGGGAGGCAAAAATTCACGATTTCATGAGCTATAACCCACGATTTTTGGCCATTTTTAGTGGTTTCGATCTGTAGGCAAATAATTTCCCAAAAGTTAAAACTCACGATATCATAAGCTATAAGCCATGATTTTTGGCCATTAAGTGGTTACGACCCGTTTCCAAATAATTTCACGGAGACCAAAATTCACAATTTAATGAGCTATAACCCATAAATTTTGACCATTTTTAGTGGTTTCAACCTATAAGCAAATAATTTCCTAGAGGAAAAAATTCACGATTTCATGAGCTATAACTCATGATTTTTGACCATTTTTAGTGGTTTCGACCGTTGGCAATTAATTTCCTTGAAGCCAAAATTCACGATTTCATGAGTTATAACCACTATTTTTGGCCATTTCTACCATTGGCAAATAGTTTTCTGAATGTTAAAATTCATGAATTCATGATTTTATGGGCTATAACCAATGATTTTTTGCCAATTTTAGTGGTTTTGATCTGTAAGCAAATAATATCTCAAAAGCTAAAATTCACGATTTCATTTGCTGTAACCCACGATTTCATGAGGTATAACCTATGAATTTTGACCATTTTATGGTTTCAAACTATAGGCAACTAATTTCCAGAAAGGCTAAAATTCACAATTTCATGAGTTATAAGCCAAGATTTTTGGCTATTTTTAGTGGTTTCAACACGTTGGCAATTAATTTCATTAGCTATAATTCAAATTTTCATGAGCCATAATTCACAATTTCATGAGCTATAATCCATAATTTTTGGCTATTTTAATGGTTTCCACATGTAGGAAAATAATTTTCGAGGCAAAATTCACAATTTCATGAGCTATATAACCCACGATTTTTGGCCATTTTAGTGGTTTCAACCCATTGGCAAATAATTTCTCAAAAGCTAAAATTCACGATTTCATAAGCTATAAGCCATGATTTCGGCCATTAAGTGGTTACGACCCATTTCCAAATAATTTCACGGAGACCAAAATTAACAATTTAATGAGCTATAACCCATAATTTTTGACCATTTTTAGTGGTTTCAACCTATAAGCAAATAATTTTCTAGAGGAAAAATTCACGATTTCATGAGCTATAACTCATGATTTTTGACCATTTTTAGTGGTTTCAACCTATAGGCAAATAATTTTCTGAAGGTCAAAATTCATGATTTCATGAGTTATAACCACTATTTTGGCCATTTCTAGCATTGGCAAATAATTTTCTGAAGGTCAAAATTCATGATTTCATGAGCTATATAACCCACGATTTTTGGCTATTTTAGTGGTTTTGATCTATAAGCAAATAATTTTTAAAAGCTAAAATTCACGATTTCATAATCTGTAACCCACGATTTCATGAGCTATAATTCATAATTTCATGAGCTATAATCCATAATTTTTAGCTATTTTTAGTGGTTTCTACCTGCAGGCAATTAATTTTTGAGAGGCAAAAATTCCCGATTTCATGAGCTATAACCCACAGTTGTTGGCCATTTTTAGAGGTTTCGATCTATAGGCAAATAATTTCCCAAAAGTGAAAACACACGACGTCATAAGCTATAAGCAATGATTTCTGGCCATTCAGTGGTTACGAACCCGTTTCCAAGTAATTCCACGCTGACCTAAATTCACAATTTAATGAGCCATAACCCATAATTTTTTACCATTTTTAGTGGTTTCAACCAATAACCAAATAATTTCCTAGATGTAAAAATTCACGATTTCATGAGCTATAACTCACGATTTTTGACCATTTTTAGAGGTTTCGACCCGTTGGCAATTAATTTCCTTGAAGCCAAAATTCACGATTTCATGAGTTATAACCACTATTTTGGCCATTTCTAGCATTGGCAAATAATTTTGAAGGTCAAAATTCATGAATTCATGATTTTATGAGCTATAACCAACGATTTTTGCCAATTTTAGTGGTTTCAACCTATAAGCAAATAATTTCTCAAAAGCTAAAATTCACGATTTCATAAGCTATATGCCATGATTTCTGGCCATTAAGCGGTTACGACCCATTTCCAAATAATTTCATGAGCTATAATTCACAATTTCATGAGCTATAACCCATAATTTTTACCATTTTAGTGGTTTCAACCTATAAGCAAATAATTTATCAAAAGCTAAAATTCACGATTTCATAAGCTGTAGCCCATGATTTCATGAGCTATAACCCATGAATTTTGACCAATTTTATGGTTTCAACCTATAGGCAACTAATTTCCCAAAATGCTAAAATTCACAATTTCATAAGCTATAACCCATAATTTTGATTATTTTAGTGGTTTTGACCGTTGGCAAATAATTTCTCAAAAGCTAAAATTCATGATTTCATGAGCTATAACCCACGATTTTTGGCTATTTTTAGTGGTTTCAACCAGTTGGCAATTAATTTCATGAGTGATTTTTAGGCAATTTTAATTGTTTCCACATGTAGGAAAATAATTTTCGGGAGGCAAATATTCACGATTTCATGAGCTATATAACCAACTATTTTTGCCATTTTAGAGGTTTCAACCCATTGGCAACTTATTTCCTTGAAGCCAAAATTCACGATTTCATGAGTTATAACCATTATTTTTGGCCATTTCTAACATTGGCAAAAAAAATTTTGCAGGTCAAAATTCATGAATTCATGATTTTATGAGCTATAATCAACGATTTTTTGCCAATTTTAGTGATTTCGATCTCTACGCAAATAATTTCTCAAAAGCTAAAATTCACGATTTCATAAGCTCTAACCCACGATTTCATGAGGGATAACCTATGAATTTTAAACATTTTTATGGTTTCCAACTATAGGCAACAAATTTCTCGAAAGCAAAAACTCACGACATCATAAGCTCTATAACCCACAATTTCATGAGCTCTAATTTTTTGCCATTTTTTGTGGTTTCGATCTGTAGGCAAACAATTTCCCGAAAGCAAAAACTCACGACATCATAAGCTATAAGCCATGATTTCTGGCCATTAAGTGGTTACGACCCGTTTCCAAATAATTTCACGCAGACCTAAATTAACAACTTAATGAGGTATAACTCGTAACTTGTGTTTTTTAATGGTTTCCAAAATTTTAATGGTTTCAACCTGTAAGCAAATAATTTCCTAGAGAAAAATTCACGATTTCATGAGCTGTAACTCGTGATTTTTAACCATTTTTAGTGGTATTGACCCGTTGGCGCTTAATTTCCTTGAAATCAAAATTCACGAGTTCATTAGTAATAACCACTATTTTTGGCCATTTTTAGCATTAGCAAATAATTTTTTGAATGTTAAAATTCATAATTTCATGAGCTATAACCAACGATTTTTTGCCAATTTTAGTAGTTTTGATCTGTAAGCAATTAATTTCTAAAAAGATAAAATACACGATTTCATAATATGTAACCCACGATTTCATGAGCTGTAGCCCATAAATTTTGATCTTTTTTATGGTTTCAACCAATATGCAACTAATTTCCAGGAAGGCCAAAATTCATAATTTCATGAGCTATAACCCACGATTTTTTATCATGTTTAGCAGTTTTCATCCGTTAGCAAATAATCTCTCGGAAGCCAAAATTCACGATTTCATGAGCTATAAACCATAATTTTTTGCCATAATTAGTGGTTTCCTCCCGTTGGCAATTAAATTCATGAGCTATAGTTCACAATTTCATGAGCTATAATCTATAATTTTTTAGCTATTTTTAATGGTTTCCACATGTGGGCAAATAATTTTCGAGAGTCAAAAATTCACGATTTCAAAAGCTATAACCCATGATTTTTGGCTATTTTTAGTGGTTTCGATCTGTTAGCAAACAATTTCTTGAAAGTGAACTCATGATATCATAAGCTATAAACCATGATTTCTGGCCATTAAGTGATTACAACCCGTTTCCAAATACTTTCATGTAGAATAAAATCCACAATTTAATGAGCTATAACCATAATGTTTGACAATTTTAAGTGGTTTCAACCTATAAGCAAATAATTTCTAAGTGGAAAAAATTTACGATTTCATGAGCTATAACTAACAATTTTTTATCATTTTTAGTGGTTTCGACCCGTTGGTAATTAATTTCCTTGAAGCCAAAATTCACCGTTTCATGAGTTATAACCACTATTTTTGGACATTTCTAGAGTTGGAAAATATTTTTCTGAAGGTCAAAATTATAGATTTCATGAGCTATAACCTACAATGTTTTGCTAGTTTTAGTGGTTTTGATCTATAAGCAAATAATTTTTCAAAAGCTAAAATTCATGATTTCATAAGTTGTAACCCACGATTTCATGAGCTATAACCCATGAATTTTGACCATTTTATGGTTTCAACCTATAGGCAAATAATTTCACGGAGACCAAAATTCACAATTTCATGAGCTATAACCCATGATTTTTAGCCATTTTAGTGGTTTTGACCGTTGGCAAATAATCTCTCGAAGCCAAAATTCACGATTTCATGAGCTATAACCCATGATTTTTGGCTATTTTAGTGGTTTCAACCCGTTGGCAAATAATTTCATGAGCTATAATTCACAATTTCATGAGCTATAATCCATGATTTTTGGCTATTTTAATGGTTTCCACATGTAGGCAAATAATTTTTGAAGGTCAAAATTCATGATTTCATGAGCTATAACCCATGATTTTTGGCCATTTTAGTGGTTTTGACCGTTGGCAAATAATTTTTGAAGGTCAAAATTCATGATTTCATAAGCTATAAACCATGATTTTTGGCCATTAAGTGGTTATGACCCATTTCAAATAATTTCATGGAGACCAAAATTCACAATTTAATGAGCTATAACCCATAATTTTTACCATTTTAGTGGTTTCAACCTATAAGCAAATAATTTCCTAGAGGAAAAATTCACGATTTCATGAGCTATAACTCATGATTTTTGACCATTTTAGTGGTTTCAACCCGTTGGCAATTAATTTCTTGAAGCCAAAATTCATGATTTCATGAGTTATAACCACTATTTTTGGCCATTTCTAGCGTTGGCAAATAATTTTTGAAGGTCAAAATTCATGATTTCATGAGCTATAACCACTATTTTTGGCCATTTCTAGCATTGGCAAATAATTTTCTCAAGGTCAAAATTCATGATTTCATGAGCTATAACCAACAATTTTTGCCAATTTTAGTGGTTTTGATCTATAAGCAAATAATTTTCAAAAGCTAAAATTCACGATTTCATAAGCTATAACCCACGATTTCATGAGCTATAACCCATGAATTTTGACCATTTTTATGGTTTCAACCTATAGGCAAATAATTTCCTAGAGGAAAAATTCACAATTTCATGAGCTACAACCCTCGATTTTTGGCTATTTTAAGTGGTTTTGACCTATTGGCAAATAATCTCTCGTAAGCCAAAATTCACGATTTCATGAGCTATAACCAACGATTTTTGGCCATTATTAGTGATTTCATCCCATTAGCAATCAAATTCATGAGCTATAATTTACAATTTCATGAGCTATAATCCATAATTTTTTAGCTATTTTTATTGGTTTCCACATGTTGGCAAATAATTTTCGAAGGTCAAAATTCACGATTTCATAAGCTATAACCCACAATTTTTGGCCATTTTTTATGGTTTCGATTTGTAGGCAAACAATTTCCCGAAAGTGAAAACTCACGACATCATAAGCTATGAACCATGATTTCTGGCCATTAAGTGGTTATGACCCATTTCAAAATAATTTCACGGAGACCAAAATTCACAATTTAATGAGCTATAACCCATAATTTTTTACCATTTTTAGTGGTTTCAACCTATGAGCAAATAATTTCCTGAAGGAAAAAAAATTAACGATTTCATGAGCTATAACCATTTTTAGTGGTTTCGACACGTTGGCAATTAATTTCCTTAAAGGCAAAATTTACGATTTTATAAGTTATAACCACTATTTTTGGCCATTTCGAGCATTGGCAAATAATTTTCTAGGGTTAAAATCCATGATTTCATGAGCTATAACCAATTATTTTTTGCCAAATTTAGTGCTTTTGATCTGTATGGAAATAATTTCTCAAAAGCTAAAATTCACGATTTCATAAGTTGTAACCCACGATTTCATGAGCTATAACCCATGAATTTTGACCATTTTTATGGTTTCAACCTATAGGCAAATAATTTCTCAAAAGCTAAAATTCACAATTTCATGAGCTATAACCCATGATTTTTTAGCTATTTTAGTGGTTTCAACCCATTGGCAAATAATTTCATGAGCTATAATTCACAATTTCATGAGCTATAATCCATGATTTTTTAGCTATTTTAATGGTTTCCACATGTAGGAAAATAATTTTCGAAGGTCAAAATTCATGATTTCATAAGCTATAACCCACGATTTTTGGCCATTTTTGTGGTTTTGATCTGTAAGCAAATAATTTCTCAAAAGCTAAAATTCACAATTTCATGAGCTATAAACCATGATTTTTGGCCATTAAGTGGTTATGACCCATTTCCAAATAATTTCACTGAGACCAAAATTCACAATTTAATGAGCTATAACCCATAATTTTGACCATTTTTAGTGGTTTCAACCTATAAGCAAATAATTTTGGAAGGCAAAATACACGATTTCATGAGCTATAACTCACGATTTTTTGCCAATTTTAGTGGTTTTTATCTGTAATCAAATAATTTCTCGAAAGCTAAAATTCACGATTTCATAAGCTGTAACCCACGATTTCATGAGCTATAACCCATGAATTTTAACTATTTTTATGGTTTCAACCTATAGGCAACTAATTTTCCAAAAGGCTAAAATTCATAATTTCATGAGCTATAACGCACAATTTTGTGGTTATTTTAGTGGTTTTGACCCGTTGGCAAATAATCTCTCGAATGACAAAATTCACGATTTCATGAGCTATAACCCATGATTTATGGCTATTTTTAGTGGTTTCAACCCATTGGCAAATATTTTCATGAAATATAATTCACAATTTTATGAGCTATAATCCATGATTTTTTGGCTATTTTTAATGGCTTTCACATGTGGGAAAATAATTTTCGGGAGGCAAAAATTCACGATTTCATGAGCTATATAACCCACAAATTTTTACCATTTTAGTGGTTTCAACCTATAAGCAAATAATTTCCTAGAGGAAAAATTCACGATTTCATAAGCTATAAGCCATGATTTCTAGCCATTAAGTGGTTATGACCCATTTCCAAATAATTTCAAAAGCTAAAATTCATGATTTCATAAGCTATAAACCATGATTTCATGAGCTATAACCCATGAATTTTAACCATTTTAGTGGTTTCAACCTATAGGCAAATAATTTTGGGAGGCAAAATTCACAATTTCATGAGCTATAAACCATGATTTTTGGCCATTTTAGTGGTTTTGACCCGTTGGCAAATAATTTCATGAGCTATAATCCATGATTTTTGGCTATTTTAGTGGTTTCAACCCATTGGCAAATAATTTCATGAGCTATAATTCACAATTTCATGAGCTATAATCCATGATTTTTAGCTATTTTAATGGTTTCCACATGTAGGAAAATAATTTTGGGAGGCAAAATTCACGATTTCATGAGCTATAACCCATAATTTTTGACCATTTTAGTGGTTTCCACATGTAGGCAAATAATTTCCTTGAAGCCAAAATTCACGATTTCATAAGCTATAAGCCATGATTTCTAGCCATTAAGTGGTTATGACCCATTTCCAAATAATTTCACAGAGACCAAAATTCACAATTTAATGAGCTATAACCCATATTTTTTGACCATTTATAGTTGTTTCAACCTATAAGCAAATAATTTTCTAGAGGAAAAATTCACGATTTCATGAGCTATAACTCATGATTTTGACCATTTTAGTGGTTTCAACCTATAGGCAAATAATTTCCTTGAAGCCAAAATTCACGATTTCGTGAGTTATAACCACTATTTTTTGCCATTTCTAGCATTTGTAAATAATTTTCTAGGGTAAAAATTCATGATTTCATGAGCTGTTACCAACGATTTTTTACCAATTTTAGTGGTTTTGATCTGTAAGGAAATGATTTCTTAAAAGCTAAAATTCACGATTTCATAAGCAGTAACCCATGATTTCATGAGCTATAACCCATGAATTTTGACCATTTTTATGGTTTCAACCTGTAGGCAACTAATTTTCTAGAGGAAAAATTCACAATTTCATGAGCTATAACCCATATTTTTTGACCATTTTAGTGGTTTCAACCCATTGGCAATTAATTTCATGAACTATAATTCACAATTTCATGAGCTATAATCCATGATTTTTTAGCTATTTTTAATGGTTTCCACATGTAGGAAAATAATTTTGGGAGGTAAAATTCACGATTTCATGAGCTCTATAACCCATGATTTTTGGCCATTTTTTGTGGTTTCGATCTGTAGGCAAATAATTTCCCAAAAGCGAAAACTCACGATATCATAAGCTATAAGCCATGATTTCTGGCCATTAAGTGGTTACGACCCATTTCCAAATAATTTCACGGAGACCAAAATTCACAATTTAATGAGCAATAACCCATAATTTTTCACCACTTTTAGTGGTTTCAACCTATAAACAAATAATTTCCTAGAGGAAAAATTCACAATTTCATGAGCTATAACTCACAATTTTGACCATTTTAGTGGTTTCAACCCGTTGGCAAATAATTTCAAAAGCTAAAATTCACAATTTCATGAGTTATAACCACTATTTTTGGCCATTTCTAGCGTTGGCAAATAATCTTCTGAAGGTCAAAATTCATGATTTCATGAGCTATAACCAACAATTTTTTGTCAATTTTAGTGGTTTTGATCTATAAGCAAATAATTTCTCAAAAGCCAAAATTCACGATTTCATAAGCTATAACCCATGATTTCATGAGCTATAACTTATGAATTTTGACCATTTTCATGGTTTCAACCTATAGGCAAATAATTTCCAGAAATGCCAAAATTCACAATTTCATGAGCTATAACCCACGCTTTTTAGCTATTTTTAGTGGTTTTAACCCGTTGGCAATTAATTTCATGAGCTATAATTCGCAATTTCATGAGCTATAATCCATGATTTTTGGCTATTTTAATGGTTTCCACATGTAGGAAAATAATTTTGGGAGGCAAAATTCTCGATTTCATGAGCTATATAACCCACAATTTTTGGCTTTTTTGTGGTTTTGATCTGTAGGAAATAATTTCCCAAAAGTGAAAATGCATGACATCATAAGCTATTAGCCATGATTTCTGGCCTTTAAGTGGTTACGACCCGTTTCCAAATAATTTCACGGAGAACAAAATTCACAATTTAATGAGCCATAGCCCATAATTTTTACCATTTTAGTGGTTTCAACCTATAAGCAAATAATTTTCTAGAGGAAAAATTCACGATTTCATGAGCTATAACTCACAATTTTGACCATTTTAGTGGTTTTGACCCGTTGGCAATTAATTTCCTTGAAGCCAAAATTCACATTTCATGAGCTATAACCAATGATTTTTGCCATTTCTAGCATTGGCAAATAATTTTCTCAAGGTCAAAATTCATGATTTCATGAGCTATAACCAACAATTTTTTGCCAATTTTAGTGGTTTTGATCTGTAGCAAATAATTTCTCAAAAGCTAAAATTCATGATTTCATGAGCTATAATCCACGATTTCATGAGCTATAACCCATGAATTTTGACCATTTTATGGTTTCAACCTATAGGCAAATAATTTCAAAAGCTAAAATTCACAATTTCATGAGCTATAACCCATGATTTTTAGCTATTTTAGTGGTTTTAACCCGTTGGCAATTAATTTCATGAGCTATAATTCGCAATTTCATGAGCTATAATCCATGATTTTTTAGCTACTTTTAATGGTTTTCACATGTAGGAAAATAATTTTTGGGAGGTAAAAATTCACGATTTCATGAGCTCTATAACCCACGATTTTTGGCCATTTTTGTGGTTTCAACCTATAGGCAAATAATTTCCCAAAATGCCAAAATTCACATTTCATGAGCTATAATCCATGATTTTTGGCCATTAAGTGGTTATGACCCATTTCCAAATAATTTCACGGAGACCAAAATTCACAATTTAATGAGCTATAACCCATAATTTTGACCATTTTAGTGGTTTCAACCTATAAACAAATAATTTCCTAGAGGAAAAATTCACTATTTCATGAGCTATAACTCATGATTTTTGACCATTTTTATGGTTTCAACCTATAAGCAAATAATTTCACGGAGACCAAAATTCACAATTTCATGAGCTATAACCCACGATTTTTGGCTATTTTAGTGGTTTTGACCCATTGGCAAATAATTTCATGGAGACCAAAATTCACAATTTCATGAGCTATAACCCATGATTTTTGGCTATTTTAGTGGTTTCAACCCGTTGGCAATTAATTTCATGAGCTATAATTCACAATTTCATGAGCTATAATTCATAATTTTTTGGCTATTTTAATGGTTTCCACATGTAGGAAAATAATTTTGGGAGGCAAAATTCACAATTTCATGAGCTATAACCCACGATTTTTGGCCATTTTAGTGGTTTCAACCTATAGGCAAATAATTTCCTAGAGGAAAAATTCATGATTTCATAAGCTATAACCATGATTTTTGGCCATTAAGTGGTTATGACCCATTTCCAAATAATTTCATGGAGACCAAAATTCACAATTTAATGAGCTATAACCCATAATTTTTTACCATTTTAGTGGTTTCAACCTATAAGCAAATAATTTCATGGAGACCAAAATTCACAATTTCATGAGCTATAACCATTTTAGTGGTTTCAACCTATAAGCAAATAATTTCCTAGAGGAAAAATTCACGATTTCATAAGCTATAACCATGATTTTTGGCCATTTCTAGCATTGGCAAATAATTTTCTCAAGGTCAAAATTCATGATTTCATGAGCTATAACCATGATTTTTGCCAATTTTAGTGGTTTTGATCTGTAAGCAAATAATTTCTCAAAAGCTAAAATTCACGATTTCATAAGTTGTAACCCACGATTTCATGAGCTATAACCCATAATTTTTTACCATTTTAGTGGTTTCAACCTATAGGCAAATAATTTCCTAGAGGAAAAATTCACAATTTTATGAGCTATAATCCATGATTTTTAGCTATTTTAGTGGTTTCAACCCATTGGCAAATAATTTCATGAGCTATAATTCACAATTTCATGAGCTATAATCCATGATTTTTTGGCTATTTTTAATGGTTTCCACATGTAGGAAAATAATTTTTGGGAGGCAAAAATTCACGATTTCATGAGCTATATGACCCATGATTTTTGGCCATTTTAGTGGTTTTGACCCATTGGCAAATAATTTCTCAAAAGCTAAAATTCACAATTTCATAAGCTATAAGCCATGATTTCTAGCCATTAAGTGGTTACGACCCATTTCCAAATAATTTCACTGAGACCAAAATTCACAATTTAATGAGCTATAACCATAATTTTTGACCATTTTAGTGGTTTCAACCTATAAGCAAATAATTTTCTAGAGGAAAAATTCACGATTTCATGAGCTATAACTCACGATTTTTGACCATTTTAGTGGTTTTGATCTGTAAGCAAATAATTTCTCAAAAGCTAAAATTCACGATTTCATAAGCTATAACCCACGATTTCATGAGCTATAACCCATGAATTTTGACCATTTTATGGTTTCAACCTATAAGCAAATAATTTCAAAAGCTAAAATTCATGATTTCATGAGCTATAACTCACGATTTTTGACCATTTTTGTGGTTTCAACCCGTTGGCAATTAATTTCATGAGCTATAATTCACAATTTCATGAGCTATAATCCATGATTTTTGGCTATTTTAATGGTTTCCACATGTAGGAAAATAATTTTTGGGAGGCAAAATTCACGATTTCATGAGCTATATAACCCATGATTTTTGGCCATTTTTGTGGTTTCAACCCGTTGGCAAATAATTTCTCAAAAGCTAAAATTCACAATTTCATAAGCTATAAGCCATGATTTTTGGCTATTTTAGTGGTTTTGATCTGTAAGCAAATAATTTCACGGAGACCAAAATTCACAATTTTATGAGCTATAACCATAATTTTTGACCATTTTTGTGGTTTCAACCTATAAGCAAATAATTTCACGGAGACCAAAATTCATAATTTCATGAGCTATAACTCACGATTTTTGACCATTTTAGTGGTTTTGATCGTAAGCAAATAATTTCTCAAAAGCTAAAATTCATGATTTCATGAGCTATATAACCCACGATTTCATGAGCTATAACCCATGAATTTTGACCATTTTATGGTTTCAACCTATAGGCAAATAATTTCTCAAAAGCTAAAATTCACAATTTCATGAGCTATAACCATGATTTTTGGCTATTTTAGTGGTTTTAACCCATTGGCAAATAATTTCATGAGCTATAATTCACAATTTCATGAGCTATAATCCATGATTTTTGGCTATTTTAGTGGTTTTGACCCATTGGCAATTAATTTCCTTGAAGCCAAAATTCACGATTTCATGAGTTATAACCACTATTTTTGGCCATTTCTAGCGTTGGCAAATAATTTTCGAAGGTCAAAATTCATGATTTCATGAGCTATAACCCATAATTTTTACCATTTTAGTGGTTTTGATCTATAAGCAAATAATTTCTCAAAAGCTAAAATTCACGATTTCATGAGCTATAACCCACGATTTCATGAGCTATAATCCACGATTTCATGAGCTATAACCCATGAATTTTGACCATTTTATGGTTTCAACCTATAGGCAAATAATTTCCTAGAGGAAAAAATTCACAACTTCATGAGCTATATCCCACATTTTTGGGCCATTTTAGTGGTTTTGACCCGTTGGCAAATAATTTCTCAAAAGCTAAAATTCACAATTTCATGAGCTATAACCCACAATTTTTGGCTATTTTAGTGGTTTCAACCCATTGGCAAATAATTTCATGAGCTATAATTCACAATTTCATGAGCTATAATCCATAATTTTTGGCTATTTTTAATGGTTTCACATGTAGGCAAATAATTTTCTAGAGGAAAAATTCATGATTTCATGAGCTATAACCCATGATTTTTGGCCATTTTTGTGGTTTCAACCTATAGGCAAATAATTTCTCAAAAGCTAAAATTCACAATTTCATGAGCTATAATTCATAATTTCATGAGCTATAACCATGATTTCTAGCCATTAAGTGGTTATGACCCATTTCCAAATAATTTCACGTTGACCAAAATTCATAGTTTAATGAGCAATAACCCATAATTTTTCACCATTTTTAGTGGTTTCAACTTATGAACAAATAATTTCCTTGAGGAAAAAATTCACTTTTCATGAGCTATAACTCATGATTTTTTACCATTTTTAGTGGTTTCGACCCGTTACGAATTAATTTTCTTGAAGCCAAAATTCACAATTTTATGAGTTATAACCACTATTTTTGGCCATTTCTAGCGTTGGCAAATAATTTTCTGAAGGTCAAAATTCATGATTTCATGAGCTATAACCAATAATTTTTTACCAATTTTAGTGGTTTTGATCTGTAAGCAAATAATTTCTCAAAAGCTAAAATTCACGATTTCATAAGCTATAACCCATGATTTCATGAGCTATAACCCATGAATTTTGACCATTTTATGGTTTCAACCTATAGGCAAATAATTTCCTAGAGGAAAAATTCACAATTTCTTGAGCTAACCCACGATTTTTGGTCATTTTAGTGGTTTTGACCCGTTGGCAAATAATCTATCGAAAGCTAAAATTCACGATTTCATGAGCTATAACCCACCATTTTTGGCTATTTTTAGCGGTTTCAACCCGTTGGCAAATAATTTCATGAGCTATAATTCACAATTTCATGAGCTATAATCCATGATTTTTAGCTATTTTTAATGGTTTCCACATGTAGGCAAATAATTTTCGAGAGGCAAAAATTCACGATTTCATGAGCTATAACCCGATTTTTGGCTATTTTTAATGGTTTCCACATGTAGGCAAATAATTTCATGAGCTATAACCCATGATTTCATGAGCTATAACCATGATTTTTGGCCATTAAGTGGTTACGACCCATTTCCAAAAAATTTTACGGAGACCAAAATTCACAATTTAATGAGCTATAACCCATAGTTTTTGACCATTTTTAGTGGTTTCAACCTATAAGCAAATAATTTCTTGGAGGAAAAAATTCACGATTTCATGAGCTATAACTCACGATTTTTGACCATTTTTAGTGGTTTTGACCCGTTGGCAATTAATTTCCTTAAAGCCAAAATTCACGATTTCATGAGTTATAACCACTATTTTTGGCCATTTCTAGCATTGGCAAATAATTTTCTAAAGGTAAAAATTCATGATTTCATGAGCTATAACCAATGATTTTTGCCAATTTTAGTGGTTTTGATCTGTAAGCAAATAATTTCTCAAAATCTAAAATTCATGATTTCATAAGCTATAACCCACGATTTCATGAGCTATAACCCATGAATTTTGACCATTTTATGGTTTCAACCTATAAACAAATAATTTCTCAAAAGCTAAAATTCACAATTTCATGAGCTATAACCCACGATTTTTGGCTATTTTAGTGGTTTTGACCCGTTGGCAAATAATTTCATGAGCTATAATTCACAATTTCATGAGCTATAATCCATGATTTTTAGCTATTTTTAATGGTTTCACATGTAGGAAAATAATTTTGGGAGGCAAAATTCACAATTTCATGAGCTATAATCCATGATTTTTGGCCATTTTTGTGGTTTCAACCTATAAGCAAATAATTTCCTAGAGGAAAAAATTCATGATTTCATGAGCTATAACCCATGATTTTTGGCCATTAAGTGGTTATGACCCATTTCCAAATAATTTCACTGAGACCAAAATTCACAATTTAATGAGCTATAACCCATGATTTTGACCATTTTAGTGGTTTCAACCTATAAGCAAATAATTTCCTAGAGGAAAAATTCACGATTTCATGAGCTATAACTCATGATTTTGACCATTTTAGTGGTTTTGACCCGTTCGCAATTAATTTCCTTGAAGCCAAAATTCACGATTTCATGAGTTATAACCACTATTTTTAGCTATTTGCAGAGTTGGCAAATAATTTTTTGAAAGTTAAAATTCTTGATTTCATGAGCTATAACCAACGATTTTTTACCAATTTAGTGATTTTGATCTGTAAGCATATATCTTCTCAAAAGCTAAAATTCACGATTTCAAAAGCTGTAACTCATGATTTCAAGAGCTATAACCCATGAATTTTGATCATTTTTATGGTTTCAACCAATAGGCAACTAATTTCCCAAAAGAGCAAAATTCACAATTTCACGAGCTATAACCCACGATTTTTTATTATTTTAGTAATTTTGGCCCGTTGGTAAATAATCTCTCACAAGCTAAAATTCATGATTTCATGAGCTATAACCCACGATTTTTGGCTATTTTTAGTTGTTTCAACCCGTTGGCAAATAATTTCATGAGCTATGATTCGCAATTTCATGAGCTATAATCGACAATTTCATTCGCTATTTTTAATGGTTTCCACATGTAGGGAAATAACTTTCGGGAGGCAAATATTCATGATTTCATGAGCTATAACCCACGATTTTTGGCCATTTTAGTGGTTTTGATCGTAAGCAAATAATTTCTCAAAAGCTAAAATTCATGATTTCATAAGCTATAAGCCATGATTCTAACCATTAAGTGGTTACGACCCATTTCCAAATAATTTCACGGAGACCAAATTTCACGATTTAATGAGCTATAACCCATAATTTTTGACCATTTTTAATGGTTTCAACCTATAAGCAAATAATTTCCTAGAGGAAAAATTCACGATTTCATGAGCTATAACTCACGATTTTTGACCATTTTTGTGGTTTCAACCCGTTGGCAATTAATTTCCTTGAAGCCAAAATTCAAGATTTCATGAGTTATAACCACTATTTTTGGCCATTTCTAGCATTGGCAAATAATTTCCTAGAGGAAAAAATTCATGATTTCATGAGCTATAACCAATGATTTTTGCCAATTTTAGTGGTTTTGATCGTAAGCAAATAATTTCTCAAAAGCTAAAATTCATGATTTCATAAGCTATAACCCACGATTTCATGAGCTATAACCCATAATTTTGACCATTTTATGGTTTCAACCTATAGGCAAATAATTTCCTAGAGGAAAAAATTCATGATTTCATGAGCTATAATCCATGATTTTTAGCTATTTTAGTGGTTTCAACCCATTGGCAATTAATTTCATGAGCTATAATTCATAATTTCATGAGCTATAATCCATGATTTTTGGCTATTTTAATGGTTTCCACATGTAGGAAAATAATTTTCGAAGGTCAAAATTCATGATTTTATGAGCTATAACCCATGATTTTTGGCCATTTTTGTGGTTTCAACCTATAGGCAAATAATTTCTCAAAAGCTAAAATTCACAATTTCATGAGCTATAACCCATGATTTTTGGCCATTAAGTGGTTATGACCCATTTCCAAATAATTTCACTGAGACCAAAATTCACAATTTTATGAGCTATAACCCATAATTTTTGACCATTTTTTGTGGTTTCAACCTATAAGCAAATAATTTTCGAAGGTCAAAATTCATGATTTCATGAGCTATAACCCACGATTTTTGGCTATTTTAGTGGTTTTGATCGTAAGCAAATAATTTCTCAAAAGCTAAAATTCATGATTTCATAAGCTATAACCCACGATTTCATGAGCTATAACCCATGAATTTTGACCATTTTATGGTTTCAACCTATAGGCAAATAATTTCTCAAAAGCTAAAATTCACAATTTCATGAGCTATAACCACGATTTTGGCTATTTTTAATGGTTTCCACATGTAGGCAAATAATTTCATGAGCTATAATTCATAATTTCATGAGCTATAATCCACAATTTTGGCTATTTTTAATGGTTTCACATGTAGGCAAATAATTTTCTAGAGGAAAAATTCACAATTTCATGAGCTATAACCCATGATTTTTGGCCATTTTAGTGGTTTTGACCCGTTGGCAATTAATTTCCTTAAAGCCAAAATTCACGATTTCATGAGCTATAACCCATGATTTTTGGCTATTTTAGTGGTTTCAACCCATTGGCAAATAATTTCATGAGCTATAATTCACAATTTCATGAGCTATAATCCATGAATTTTGACCATTTTAGTGGTTTCAACCTATAGGCAAATAATTTTCTAGAGGAAAAATTCACGATTTCATGAGCTATAACCCACGATTTTTGGCCATTTTTAAGGTTTCAACCTATAGGCAAATAATTTCTCAAAAGCTAAAATTCATGATTTCATAAGCTATAAACCATGATTTCTGGCCATTAAGTGGTTATGACCCATTTCCAAATAATTTCACGGAGACCAAAATTCACAATTTAATGAGCTATAACCCATATTTTTGACCATTTTTGTGGTTTCAACCTATAAGCAAATAATTTCTCAAAAGCTAAAATTCACAATTTCATGAGCTATAACCCACGATTTTGGCTATTTTAGTGGTTTCAACCCATTGGCAATTAATTTCATGAGCTATAATTCACAAATTCATGAGCTATAATCCATAATTTTTTGCTATTTTTAATGGTTTCCACATGTAGGAAAATAATTTTCAGGAGGTAAAAATTCACAATTTCATGAGCGCTATAACCCACGATTTTTGGCCATTTTTGTGGTTTTGATCTGTAAGCAAATAATTTCTCAAAAGCTAAAATTCACGATTTCATAAGCTATAAGCCATGATTTTTGGCCATTTTAGTGGTTTCAACCCGTTGGCAAATAATTTCACGGAGACCAAAATTCACAATTTAATGAGCTATAACCCATAATTTTTACCATTTTAGTGGTTTCAACCTATAGCAAATAATTTCCTAGAGGAAAAATTCACGATTTCATGAGCTATAACTCACAATTTTTGACCATTTTAGTGGTTTTGACCGTTGGCAAATAATTTCCTTGAAGCCAAAATTCACAATTTCATGAGTTATAACCACTATTTTTGGCCATTTCTAGCGTTGGCAAATAATTTTTTAAAGGTCGAAATTCATGATTTCATGAGTTATAACCCACGATTTTTGGCCATTTTAGTGGTTTTGATCTGTAAGCAAATAATTTCTCAAAATCTAAAATTCACGATTTCGTAAGCTGTAACCAATGATTTCATGAGCTATAACCCATGAATTTTGACCATTTTTATGGTTTCAACCTATAGGCAACTAATTTCCTAAGGTCAAAATTCATGATTTCATGAGCTATATAACCCATGATTTTTGGCCATTTTAGTGGTTTTGACCCGTTGGCAAATAATTTCTCAAAAGCTAAAATTCACAATTTCATGAGCTATAATTCACAATTTTATGAGCTATAACCCATGATTTTTAGCTATTTTAGTGGTTTCAACCGTTGGCAAATAATTTCATGAGCTATAATTCATAATTTCATGAGCTATAATCCATGATTTTTGGCTATTTTTAATGGTTTCCACATGTAGGCAAATAATTTTCTAGAGGAAAAATTCACGATTTCATGAGCTATAACCCATAATTTTGACCATTTTTGTGGTTTCAACCTATAGGCAAATAATTTCCTAGAGGAAAAATTCACAATTTCATGAGCTATAATCCATGATTTTTGGCCATTAAGTGGTTATGACCCATTTCCAAATAATTTCACTGAGACCAAAATTCACAATTTAATGAGCTATAACCCATAATTTTGACCATTTTAGTGGTTTCAACCTATAAGCAAATAATTTCCTAGAGGAAAAATTCACGATTTCATGAGCTATAACTCACAATTTTTGACCATTTTAGTGGTTTCAACCGTTGGCAAATAATTTCCTTGAAGCCAAAATTCACGATTTCATGAGTTATAACCACTATTTTTGGCCATTTCTAGCATTGGCAAATAATTTCCTAGAGGAAAAATTCATGATTTCATGAGCTATAACCAATGATTTTTGCCAATTTTAGTGGTTTTGATCTATAAGCAAATAATTTCTCAAAAGCTAAAATTCACAATTTCATGAGCTATAACCCATGAATTTTGACCATTTTATGGTTTCAACCTATAGGCAAATAATTTTCTGAAGGTCAAAATTCATGATTTCATGAGCTATAACCCACGATTTTTGGCCATTTTAGTGGTTTCAACCCATTGGCAATTAATTTCATGAGCTATAATTCACAATTTCATGAGCTATAATCCATAATTTTTGGCTATTTTAATGGTTTCACATGTAGGAAAATAATTTTCGAAGGTCAAAATTCATAATTTCATGAGCTATATAACCCACGATTTTTGGCCATTTTTATGGTTTCAACCTATAAGCAAATAATTTCTCAAAAGCTAAAATTCACGATTTCATAAGCTATAATCCATGATTTTTGGCCATTAAGTGGTTACGACCCATTTCCAAATAATTTCACTGAGACCAAAATTCACAATTTAATGAGCTATAACCCATAATTTTTGACCATTTTAGTGGTTTCAACCTATAATCAAATAATTTCTTGGAGGAAAAAAATTCATGATTTCATGAGCTACAATTCATGATTTTTGGACCATTTTTAGTGATTTCGACCCACGGGCAACAAATTTCCTTGAAGCCAAAATTCACGATTTCATGAGTTATAACCACTATTTTTGCCATTTCTAGCATTGGCAAATAATTTTCTGAAAGTCAAAATTCATGATTACGAGAGCTATAACCAACAATTTTTTACCAACTTTAGTGGTTTTGGTCTGTAAGCAAATATTTTCTCAAAAGCTAAAATTCACGATTTCATAAGTCAGAACCCACGATTTCATGAGCTATAACCCATAATTTTTGACCATTTTATGGTTTCAACCTATAGGCAAATAATTTCTCAAAAGCTAAAATTCACAATTTCATGAGCTATAACCATGATTTTTAGCTATTTTAGTGGTTTTGACCCATTGGCAATTAATTTCATGAGCTATAATTCACAATTTCATGAGCTATAACCCACAATTTTTGGCTATTTTAATGGTTTCCACATGTAGGCAAATAATTTTCTAGAGGAAAAATTCACAATTTCATGAGCTATAATTCACAATTTCATGAGCTATAACCCACAATTTTTGGCTATTTTAGTGGTTTCAACCTATAGGCAAATAATTTCTCAAAAGCTAAAATTCACAATTTCATGAGCTATAAACCATGATTTTTGGCCATTAAGTGGTTACGACCCATTTCCAAATAATTTCACGGAGACCAAAATTCACAATTTAATGAGCTATAACCCATAATTTTTTACCATTTTTAGTGGTTTCAACCTATAAGCAAATAATTTCCTGGAGGAAAAATTCACTATTTCATGAGCTATAACTCACAATTTTTGACCATTTTTAGTGGTTTCAACCCGTTGGCAATTAATTTCCTTGAAGCCAAAATTCACGATTTCATGAGTTATAACCACTATTTTTGGCCATTTCTAGCATTGGCAAATAATTTTCTGAAGGTCAAAATTCATGATTTCATGAGCTTTAACCAATGATTTTTTGTCAATTTTAGTGGTTTTGATCTATAAGCAAATAATTTCTCAAAAGCTAAAATTCACAATTTCATGAGCTATAACCCATGATTTTTGGCCATTTTAGTGGTTTTGACCCATTGGCAAATAATTTCTCAAAAGCTAAAATTCACGATTTCATGAGCTATAACCCACGATTTTTGGCTATTTTAGTGGTTTCAACCCATTGGCAAATAATTTCATGAGCTATAATTCACAATTTTATGAGCTATAATCCATGATTTTTAGCTATTTTTAATGGTTTCCACATGTAGGCAAATAATTTTCTGAAGGTCAAAATTCATGATTTTATGAGCTATAACCCACGATTTTTGGCCATTTTAGTGGTTTCAACCCATTGGCAAATAATTTCTCAAAAGCTAAAATTCATGATTTCATAAGCTATAAACCATGATTTTTGGCCATTAAGTGGTTATGACCCATTTCCAAATAATTTCACGGAGACCAAAATTCACAATTTAATGAGCTATAACCCATAATTTTTGACCATTTTAGTGGTTTCAACCTATAGGCAAATAATTTTCTAGAGGAAAAAATTCACGATTTCATGAGCTATAACTCATGATTTTTGACCATTTTAGTGGTTTCAACCTATAGGCAAATAATTTTCTGAAGGTCAAAATTCATGATTTCATGAGTTATAACCACTATTTTTAGCCATTTCTAGCATTGGCAAATAATTTTCTAGAGGAAAAAATTCATGATTTCATGAGCTATAACCAATGATTTTTGCCAATTTTAGTGGTTTTGATCTATAAGCAAATAATTTCTCAAAAGCTAAAATTCACGATTTCATAAGCTATAACCCATGATTTCATGAGCTATAACCCATGAATTTTGACCATTTTATGGTTTCAACCTATAGGCAAATAATTTCTCAAAAGCTAAAATTCACAATTTAATGAGCTATAACCCATGATTTTTGCCATTTTAGTGGTTTTGATCTGTAAGCAAATAATTTCTCAAAAGCTAAAATTCATGATTTCATGAGCTATAACCCACGATTTTTGGCTATTTTAGTGGTTTCAACCTATAGGCAAATAATTTCATGAGCTATAATTCACAATTTCATGAGTTATAACCACTATTTTTGGCCATTTTAGTGGTTTCAACCCATTGGCAAATAATTTTCTGAAGGTCAAAATTCATGATTTCATGAGCTATAACCACGATTTTTGGCCATTTTTGTGGTTTTGATCTATAAGCAAATAATTTCCTAGAGGAAAAATTCACGATTTCATAAGCTATAAGCCATGATTTCGGCCATTAAGTGGTTATGACCCATTTCCAAATAATTTCACTGAGACCAAAATTCACAATTTAATGAGCTATAACCATAATTTTTGACCATTTTAGTGGTTTCAACCTATAAGCAAATAATTTCCTAGAGGAAAAATTCATGATTTCATGAGCTATAACTCACGATTTTTGACCATTTTAGTGGTTTTGACCCATTGGCAATTAATTTCCTTGAAGCCAAAATTCACGATTTCATGAGTTATAACCACTATTTTTAGCCATTTCTAGCATTGGCAAATAATTTTCGAAGGTCAAAATTCATGATTTCATGAGCTATAACCCACGATTTTTGGCTATTTTAGTGGTTTTGATCTATAAGCAAATAATTTCTCAAAAGCTAAAATTCACGATTTCATAAGCTATATAACCCATGATTTCATGAGCTATAACCCATGAATTTTGACCATTTTATGGTTTCAACCTATAAGCAAATAATTTCCTAGAGGAAAAATTCACGATTTCATGAGCTATAACCCACGATTTTTGCCATTTTAGTGGTTTTGACCCGTTGGCAAATAATTTCTCAAAAGCTAAAATTCATGATTTCATGAGCTATAACCCATGATTTTTGGCCATTTTTGTGGTTTCAACCTATAGGCAAATAATTTCATGAGCTATAACCCATGATTTCATGAGTTATAACCCATGATTTTGGCCATTAAGTGGTTATGACCCATTTCCAAATAATTTCACTGAGACCAAAATTCACAATTTAATGAGCTATAACCCATAATTTTTGACCATTTTAGTGGTTTCAACCTATAAGCAAATAATTTCCTAGAGGAAAAATTCATGATTTCATGAGCTATAACTCATGATTTTTACCATTTTAGTGGTTTTGACCCGTTGGCAATTAATTTCCTTGAAGCCAAAATTCACGATTTCATGAGTTATAACCACTATTTTTGGCCATTTCTAGCGTTGGCAAATAATTTTTGAAGGTCAAAATTCATGATTTCATGAGCTATATAACCCATGATTTTTGGCTATTTTAGTGGTTTCAACCTATAAGCAAATAATTTCTCAAAAGCTAAAATTCACGATTTCATAAGCTATAACCCATGATTTCATGAGCTATAACCCATGAATTTTGACCATTTTATGGTTTCAACCTATAGGCAAATAATTTCTCAAAAGCTAAAATTCACAATTTCATGAGCTATAACCCATGATTTTTGGCCATTTTAGTGGTTTTGACCCGTTGGCAAATAATTTCTCAAAAGCTAAAATTCATGATTTCATGAGCTATAACCCACGATTTTTGGCCATTTTAGTGGTTTCAACCCGTTGGCAAATAATTTCATGAGCTATAATTCACAATTTCATGAGCTATAATCCATGATTTTTGGCTATTTTAATGGTTTCCACATGTAGGCAAATAATTTTCGAAGGTCAAAATTCATGATTTCATGAGCTATAACCCACGATTTTTGGCCATTTTTGTGGTTTTGATCTATAAGCAAATAATTTCTCAAAAGCTAAAATTCACGATTTCATAAGCTATAAGCCATGATTTCTAGCCATTAAGTGGTTATGACCCATTTCCAAATAATTTCACGGAGACCAAAATTCACAATTTAATGAGCTATAACCCACGATTTTTGGCCATTTTAGTGGTTTCAACCCGTTGGCAAATAATTTCTTGGAGGAAAAATTCACGATTTCATGAGCTATAACTCACAATTTTTTACCATTTTTAGTGCTTTCGACCCGTTTGTAATTAATTTCCTAGAAACCAAAATTCACGATTTCATGAGTTATAACCACTAATTTCGGCCATTTCTAGTGTTGGCAAATAATTTCATGAGCTATAATTCACAATTTCATGAGCTATAATCCATGATTTTTGGCTATTTTAGTGGTTTCAACCTATAGGCAAATAATTTCACGGAGACCAAAATTCACAATTTCATGAGCTATATAACCCATGATTTTTGGCCATTTTAGTGGTTTTGATCGTAAGCAAATAATTTTCGAAGGTCAAAATTCATGATTTCATAAGCTATAAGCCATGATTTCTAGCCATTAAGTGGTTATGACCCATTTCCAAATAATTTCACGGAGACCAAAATTCACAATTTAATGAGCTATAACCCATAATTTTTGACCATTTTTGTGGTTTCAACCTATAAGCAAATAATTTCCTAGAGGAAAAATTCATGATTTCATGAGCTATAACTCATGATTTTTACCATTTTAGTGGTTTCAACCCGTTGGCAATTAATTTCCTTGAAGCCAAAATTCATGATTTCATGAGTTATAACCACTATTTTAGCCATTTCTAGCATTGGCAAATAATTTTCTCAAGGTCAAAATTCATGATTTCATGAGCTATAACTCACGATTTTTGACCATTTTAGTGGTTTTGATCTATAAGCAAATAATTTCTCAAAAGCTAAAATTCATGATTTCATGAGCTATAACCCACGATTTCATGAGCTATAACTCATGATTTTTGACCATTTTATGGTTTCAACCTATAGGCAAATAATTTCATGAGCTATAATTCATAATTTCATGAGCTATAACCCACGATTTTTGGCCATTTTTGTGGTTTCAACCCATTGGCAAATAATTTCTCAAAAGCTAAAATTCATGATTTCATGAGCTATAAACCATGATTTTTGGCTATTTTAGTGGTTTCAACCCATTGGCAATTAATTTCCTTGAAGCCAAAATTCACGATTTCATGAGTTATAACCACTATTTTTGGCCATTTCTAGCGTTGGCAAATAATTTTCTAAAGGTCAAAATTCATGATTTCATGAGCTATAACCCACGATTTTTGGCCATTTTAGTGGTTTTGATCTATAAGCAAATAATTTCTCAAAAGCTAAAATTCACGATTTCATGAGCTATAACCCATGATTTCATGAGCTATAACCCACGATTTTTGGCCATTTCTAGCATTGGCAAATAATTTCTCAAAAGCTAAAATTCACAATTTCATGAGCTATAATCCACGATTTTTGGCTATTTTAGTGGTTTTGACCCGTTGGCAAATAATTTCACGGAGACCAAAATTCACAATTTCATGAGCTATATAACCCACGATTTTTGGCTATTTTAGTGGTTTCAACCCGTTGGCAAATAATTTCATGAGCTATAATTCACAATTTTATGAGCTATAATCCATGATTTTTGGCTATTTTAATGGTTTCCACATGTAGGCAAATAATTTTCGAAGGTCAAAATTCATGATTTCATGAGTTATAACCACTATTTTTGGCCATTTTTATGGTTTCAACCTATAGGCAAATAATTTCTCAAAAGCTAAAATTCATGATTTCATAAGCTATAAGCCATGATTTCTAGCCATTAAGTGGTTATGACCCATTTCCAAATAATTTCACGGAGACCAAAATTCACAATTTAATGAGCTATAACCATAATTTTGACCATTTTTAGTGGTTTCAACCTACAAGCAAATAATTTCCTAGAGGAAAAATTCATGATTTCATGAGCTATAACTCACGATTTTTGACCATTTTTAGTGGTTTCAACCCGTTGGCAATTAATTTCCTTCAAGTCAAAATTCACTATTTCATGAGTTATAACCACTATTTTTGGCCATTTCTAGCGTTGGCAAATAATTTTCTGAAGGTCAAAATTCATGATTTTATGAGCTATAACCCATGATTTTTGCCATTTTAGTGGTTTTGATCGTAAGCAAATAATTTTCTAAAGGTCAAAATTCATGATTTCATGAGCTATAACCAATAATTTTTGCCAATTTTAGTGGTTTTGATCTATAAGCAAATAATTTTCTAAAGGTCAAAATTCATGATTTCATGAGCTATAACCCACGATTTCATGAGCTATAACTCATGATTTTTGACCATTTTATGGTTTCAACCTATAGGCAAATAATTTCATGAGCTATAATTCATAATTTCATGAGCTATAACCCATATTTTTGACCATTTTAGTGGTTTTGACCCATTGGCAAATAATTTCTCAAAAGCTAAAATTCACGATTTCATGAGCTATAAACCATGATTTTTGGCTATTTTAGTGGTTTCAACCCATTGGCAATTAATTTCATGAGCTATAATCCATAATTTTTGGCTATTTTAATGGTTTCCACATGTAGGAAAATAATTTTCGAAGGTCAAAATTCATAATTTCATGAGCTATAATTCACAATTTCATGAGCTATAACTCATGATTTTTACCATTTTAGTGGTTTTGACCCATTGGCAATTAATTTCCTTGAAGCCAAAATTCACGATTTCATGAGTTAACCACTATTTTTGGCCATTTCTAGCATTGGCAAATAATTTTCTAAAGGTCAAAATTCATGATTTCATGAGCTATAACCAATAATTTTTACCAATTTTAGTGGTTTTGATCTATAAGCAAATAATTTTCTAAAGGTCAAAATTCATGATTTCATGAGCTATAACCCACGATTTCATGAGCTATAACTCATGATTTTTGACCATTTTATGGTTTCAACCTATAAGCAAATAATTTCTCAAAAGCTAAAATTCACAATTTCATGAGCTATAACCCACGATTTTTGGCCATTTTTGTGGTTTCAACCCATTGGCAATTAATTTCCTTGAAGCCAAAATTCACGATTTCATGAGCTATAAACCATGATTTTTGGCTATTTTAGTGGTTTCAACCCATTGGCAATTAATTTCATGAGCTATAACTCATGATTTTTGACCATTTTAGTGGTTTCAACCTATAGGCAAATAATTTTCGAAGGTCAAAATTCACAATTTCATGAGCTATAATTCACAATTTCATGAGCTATAACCCATGATTTTTGGCCATTAAGTGGTTACGACCCATTTCCAAATAATTTCACGGAGACCAAAATTCACAATTTAATGAGCTATAACCCATAATTTTTACCATTTTAGTGGTTTCAACCTATAAGCAAATAATTTCCTAGAGGAAAAATTCACGATTTCATGAGCTATAACTCATGATTTTTGACCATTTTAGTGGTTTCAACCCATTGGCAATTAATTTCCTTGAAGCCAAAATTCACGATTTCATGAGTTATAACCACTATTTTTGGCCATTTCTAGCATTGGCAAATAATTTTCTAAAGGTCAAAATTCATGATTTCATGAGCTATAACCCATAATTTTTACCATTTTAGTGGTTTCAACCTATAAGCAAATAATTTTCTAAAGGTCAAAATTCATGATTTCATGAGCTATAAACCATGATTTTTGCCATTTTAGTGGTTTCAACCCATTGGCAATTAATTTCATGAGCTATAACTCATGATTTTTGACCATTTTATGGTTTCAACCTATAAGCAAATAATTTCTCAAAAGCTAAAATTCACAATTTCATGAGCTATAACCCACGATTTTGGCCATTTTAGTGGTTTTGACCCATTGGCAAATAATTTTCTAAAGGTCAAAATTCATGATTTCATGAGCTATAAACCATGATTTTTGCCATTTTAGTGGTTTCAACCCATTGGCAATTAATTTCATGAGCTATAATCCATGATTTTTGGCTATTTTAATGGTTTCCACATGTAGGCAAATAATTTTCTAGAGGAAAAATTCACAATTTAATGAGCTATAACCCACGATTTCATGAGCTAAAATGCACGATATCATAAGCTATAAGCCATGATTTCTGCCCATTAAGTGGTTACGACACGTTTCCAAATAATTTCACGGAGACAAAAATTCACAAGTTAATGAGCTATAACTCATAATTTTTACCCTTTTGTGGTTTTAACCTATACGCAAATAATTTTCTCGAGGAAAAAATTCACAATTTCATGAGCTATAACTCACAATTTTTAATCAGTTTTAGTGGTTTCGACCCATTGGCAATTAATTTCCTTGATGTCAAAATTCACGATTTCAGGAGTTATAACCACTATTTTTGGCCATTTCTAGCGTTGGCAAATAATTTTCTAAAGGTCAAAATTCACGATTTCATGAGCTATAACCCATGAATTATGACCATTTTATGGTTTCAACCTATAGGCAACTAATTTCACAAAATGCCAAAATTCACAATTTCATGAGCTATAACCCACGATTTCATGAGCTATAACTCATGATTTTTGACCATTTTAGTGGTTTTGATCGTAAGCAAATAATTTTCTAGAGGAAAAATTCACGATTTCATGAGCTATAACCCACGATTTTTGGCCATTTTTGTGGTTTCAACCCATTGGCAATTAATTTCCTTGAAGCCAAAATTCACGATTTCATGAGCTATAAACCATGATTTTTGCCATTTTAGTGGTTTTGACCCATTGGCAATTAATTTCATGAGCTATAATCCATAATTTTTGGCTATTTTAATGGTTTCCACATGTAGGAAAATAATTTTGGGAGGCAAAATTCACGATTTCATGAGCTATAACTCATGATTTTTGACCATTTTAGTGGTTTCAACCCGTTGGCAAATAATTTCCTTGAAGCCAAAATTCACGATTTCATGAGTTATAACCACTATTTTTAGCCATTTCTAGCATTGGCAAATAATTTTCTCAAGGTCAAAATTCATGATTTCATAAGCTATAACCCACGATTTTTGGCCATTTTAGTGGTTTTGATCTATAAGCAAATAATTTTCTCAAGGTCAAAATTCATGATTTCATAAGCTATAACCCATGATTTCATGAGCTATAACCCATGAATTTTGACCATTTTATGGTTTCAACCTATAGGCAAATAATTTCTCAAAAGCTAAAATTCACGATTTCATGAGCTAAAATTCACAATTTCATGAGTTATAACCACTATTTTTGGCCATTTTAGTGGTTTCAACCCATTGGCAAATAATTTCATGAGCTATAATTCACAATTTCATGAGCTATAACTCACGATTTTTGACCATTTTAGTGGTTTCAACCCATTGGCAAATAATTTCTTGAAGCCAAAATTCACGATTTCATGAGTTATAACCACTATTTTTAGCCATTTCTAGCGTTGGCAAATAATTTTCTAAAGGTCAAAATTCATGATTTCATGAGCTATAACCCATGAATTTTGACCATTTTATGGTTTCAACCTATAGGCAAATAATTTCTCAAAAGCTAAAATTCACAATTTCATGAGCTATAACCCACGATTTTTGGCTATTTTAGTGGTTTTGACCCATTGGCAATTAATTTCCTTGAAGCCAAAATTCACGATTTCATGAGCTATAACCACGATTTTTGGCTATTTTAGTGGTTTCAACCCGTTGGCAATTAATTTCATGAGCTATAATTCACAATTTCATGAGCTATAATCCATGATTTTTAGCTATTTTAATGGTTTCCACATGTAGGAAAATAATTTTGGGAGGCAAAATTCACGATTTCATGAGCTATATAACCCATGATTTTTGGCTATTTTAGTGGTTTTGATCTGTAAGCAAATAATTTCTCAAAAGCTAAAATTCACGATTTCATAAGCTATAACCCACGATTTCATGAGCTATAACTCATGATTTTTGACCATTTTATGGTTTCAACCTATAGGCAAATAATTTTCTGAAGGTCAAAATTCATGATTTCATGAGCTATAACTCATGATTTTTGACCATTTTAGTGGTTTTGACCCGTTGGCAAATAATTTCTCAAAAGCTAAAATTCACGATTTCATGAGCTATAACCCGATTTTTGGCTATTTTAGTGGTTTCAACCCATTGGCAAATAATTTCATGAGCTATAATTCATAATTTCATGAGCTATAATCCATGATTTTTGGCTATTTTAATGGTTTCCACATGTAGGCAAATAATTTCATGAGCTATAACCCATAATTTTGACCATTTTTGTGGTTTTGATCTATAGGCAAATAATTTCCCGAAAGTGAAAACTCACGACTTCATAAGCTATAAACCATGATTTCTGGCCATTAAGTGGTTATGACCCATTTCCAAATAATTTCATGGAGACCAAAATTCACAATTTAATGAGCTATAACCCATAATTTTGACCATTTTAGTGGTTTCAACCTATAAGCAAATAATTTTCTAGAGGAAAAATTCACGATTTCATGAGCTATAACTCATGATTTTTGACCATTTTAGTGGTTTTGACCCGTTGGCAATTAATTTCCTTGAAGCCAAAATTCACATTTCATGAGCTATAACCACGATTTTTGGCCATTTCTAGCGTTGGCAAATAATTTCATGAGCTATAATTCATAATTTCATGAGCTATAATTCATAATTTCATGAGCTATAACCCATAATTTTGGCTATTTTAGTGGTTTCAACCTATAGGCAAATAATTTTCTAGAGGAAAAAATTCACGATTTCATGAGCTATAACCCACGATTTTTGGCTATTTTAGTGGTTTCAACCCGTTGGCAATTAATTTCATGAGCTATAATTCACAATTTCATGAGCTATAATCCATGATTTTTAGCTATTTTAATGGTTTCCACATGTAGGAAAATAATTTTGGGAGGCAAAATTCACAATTTCATGAGCTATAACCCGATTTTTGGCTATTTTAGTGGTTTCAACCCGTTGGCAAATAATTTCATGAGCTATAATTCATAATTTCATGAGCTATAATCCATGATTTTTAGCTATTTTAATGGTTTCCACATGTAGGCAAATAATTTTCTGAAGGTCAAAATTCATGATTTCATGAGCTATAACCCATGATTTTTGGCCATTTTAGTGGTTTTGATCGTAAGCAAATAATTTCTCAAAAGCTAAAATTCACAATTTCATGAGCTATAAACCATGATTTCTGGCCATTAAGTGGTTACGACCCATTTCCAAATAATTTCATGGAGACCAAAATTCACAATTTAATGAGCTATAACCCATAATTTTGACCATTTTAGTGGTTTCAACCTATAAGCAAATAATTTTCTAGAGGAAAAATTCATGATTTCATGAGCTATAACTCATGATTTTTGACCATTTTAGTGGTTTCAACCTATAAGCAAATAATTTCCTGAAGGTCAAAATTCATGATTTCATGAGTTATAACCACTATTTTAGCCATTTCTAGCATTGGCAAATAATTTTCTAGAGGAAAAATTCACGATTTCATGAGCTATAAACCATGATTTTTGGCCATTTTAGTGGTTTTGATCTATAAGCAAATAATTTCTCAAAAGCTAAAATTCACGATTTCATGAGCTATAACCCATGATTTCATGAGCTATAACCCATGATTTTTGGCCATTTTTATGGTTTCAACCTATAAGCAAATAATTTTCTGAAGGTCAAAATTCATGATTTCATGAGCTATAATCCATGATTTTTGGCCATTTTAGTGGTTTTGACCCATTGGCAAATAATTTCTCAAAAGCTAAAATTCACAATTTCATGAGCTATAACCCATGATTTTTGGCTATTTTTAGTGGTTTCAACCTATAGGCAAATAATTTCATGAGCTATAATTCATAATTTCATGAGCTATAATCCATGATTTTTAGCTATTTTAATGGTTTCCACATGTAGGTAAATAATTTTGGGAGGCAAAATTCACAATTTCATGAGCTATAACCATGATTTTTGGCCATTTTTGTGGTTTTGATCTATAAGCAAATAATTTCTCAAAAGCTAAAATTCATGATTTCATAAGCTATAACCCATGATTTTTGGCCATTAAGTGGTTATGACCCATTTCCAAATAATTTCACGGAGACCAAAATTCACAATTTAATGAGCTATAACCCATAATTTTGACCATTTTAGTGGTTTCAACCTATAAGCAAATAATTTCCTAGAGGAAAAATTCACGATTTCATGAGCTATAACTCATGATTTTTGACCATTTTAGTGGTTTTGACCCATTGGCAATTAATTTCCTTGAAGCCAAAATTCATGATTTCATGAGCTATAACCACGATTTTGGCCATTTCTAGCATTGGCAAATAATTTTCAAGGTCAAAATTCATGATTTCATGAGCTATAAACCATGATTTTTGGCCATTTTAGTGGTTTTGACCCATTGGCAAATAATTTCTCAAAAGCTAAAATTCACAATTTCATGAGTTATAACCACTATTTTTGGCCATTTCTAGCGTTGGCAAATAATTTCATGAGCTAAAATTCACAATTTAATGAGCTATAACCCATAATTTTGACCATTTTAGTGGTTTCAACCTATAAGCAAATAATTTCTCAAAAGCTAAAATTCACAATTTCATGAGCTATAACTCACGATTTTTGACCATTTTAGTGGTTTCAACCCGTTGGCAAATAATTTCCTTGAAGCCAAAATTCACAATTTCATGAGTTATAACCACTATTTTTGGCCATTTCTAGCATTGGCAAATAATTTTCTGAAGGTCAAAATTCATGATTTCATGAGCTATAACCCACGATTTTTGGCTATTTTTAGTGGTTTCAACCTATAAGCAAATAATTTCTCAAAAGCTAAAATTCACGATTTCATGAGCTATAATTCACAATTTTATGAGCTATAACCCACGATTTCATGAGCTATAACCCATGAATTTTGACCATTTTATGGTTTCAACCTATAGGCAAATAATTTCTCAAAAGCTAAAATTCACAATTTCATGAGCTATAACCCATGATTTTTGCTATTTTAGTGGTTTCAACCGTTGGCAAATAATTTCCTTGAAGCCAAAATTCACAATTTCATGAGCTATAACCCACAATTTTTGGCTATTTTAGTGGTTTCAACCCGTTGGCAAATAATTTCTCAAAAGCTAAAATTCACAATTTCATGAGCTATAACCCACGATTTTTGGCTATTTTAGTGGTTTCAACCCGTTGGCAAATAATTTCATGAGCTATAATTCACAATTTCATGAGCTATAACCCACAATTTTTGGCTATTTTAATGGTTTCCACATGTAGGAAAATAATTTTGGGAGGCAAAATTCACAATTTCATGAGCTATAACCCACGATTTTTGGCTATTTTAATGGTTTCCACATGTAGGAAAATAATTTTGGGAGGCAAAATTCACAATTTCATGAGCTATAATTCACAATTTCATGAGCTATAACCCATGAATTTTGACCATTTTATGGTTTCAACCTATAAGCAAATAATTTCTCAAAAGCTAAAATTCACAATTTAATGAGCTATAACCCATAATTTTTGACCATTTTAGTGGTTTCAACCTATAAGCAAATAATTTCCTAGAGGAAAAATTCACGATTTCATGAGCTATAACTCACGATTTTTGACCATTTTAGTGGTTTTGATCTGTAAGCAAATAATTTCTTGAAGCCAAAATTCACGATTTCATGAGTTATAACCACTATTTTTGGCCATTTCTAGCATTGGCAAATAATTTTCTCAAGGTCAAAATTCATGATTTCATGAGCTATAACCAACGATTTTTTACCAATTTTAGTGGTTTTGATCTATAAGCAAATAATTTCTCAAAAGCTAAAATTCACGATTTCATAAGCTATAAACCATGATTTTTGGCCATTTCTAGCATTGGCAAATAATTTCATGAGCTATAACCCATGAATTTTGACCATTTTATGGTTTCAACCTATAAGCAAATAATTTCTCAAAAGCTAAAATTCACAATTTCATGAGCTATAACCCATGATTTTTGCCATTTTAGTGGTTTCAACCCGTTGGCAATTAATTTCCTTGAAGCCAAAATTCATGATTTCATGAGCTATAACCCATAATTTTTGGCTATTTTAGTGGTTTCAACCCGTTGGCAAATAATTTCTCAAAAGCTAAAATTCACAATTTCATGAGCTATAACCCATAATTTTTAGCTATTTTAGTGGTTTCAACCGTTGGCAAATAATTTCATGAGCTATAATTCACAATTTTATGAGCTATAATTCACAATTTCATGAGCTATAAACCATGATTTTTGGCCATTTTAGTGGTTTTGATCTATAAGCAAATAATTTCACTGAGACCAAAATTCATAATTTCATGAGCTATAACCCACAATTTTTGGCTATTTTAGTGGTTTCAACCGTTGGCAAATAATTTCTCAAAAGCTAAAATTCACAATTTCATGAGCTATAATCCATAATTTTTGGCTATTTTAATGGTTTCCACATGTAGGCAAATAATTTTCTGAAGGTCAAAATTCATGATTTCATGAGCTATAACCCATAATTTTTGGCTATTTTAGTGGTTTCAACCCGTTGGCAAATAATTTCCTAGAGGAAAAATTCATGATTTCATAAGCTATAAGCCATGATTTTTGGCCATTTTAGTGGTTTTGACCCGTTGGCAAATAATTTCACTGAGACCAAAATTCACAATTTAATGAGCTATAACCCATAATTTTTACCATTTTAGTGGTTTCAACCTATAAGCAAATAATTTCACGGAGGAAAAATTCACGATTTCATAAGCTATAACCCACAATTTTTGGCTATTTTAGTGGTTTCAACCCGTTGGCAATTAATTTCCTTAAAGCCAAAATTCAAGATTTCATGAGTTATAACCACTATTTTAGCCATTTCTAGCGTTGGCAAATAATTTTCTCAAGGTCAAAATTCATGATTTCATGAGCTATAACCAATAATTTTTGCCAATTTTAGTGGTTTTGATCTATAAGCAAATAATTTCTCAAAAGCTAAAATTCATGATTTCATGAGCTATAATTCACAATTTCATGAGCTATAATTCATAATTTCATGAGCTATAACCCCTGAATTTTGACCATTTTTATGGTTTCAACCTATAGGTAAGTAATTTCCCGGAAGGCAAAAATTCACAATTTCATGAGCTATAACCCACGATTTTTGGCTATTTTTAGTGGTTTTGACCCGTTGGCAAATAATTTCGCAAAAGCTAAAATTCATGATTTCATGAGCTATAACCCATAATTTTTGGCTATTTTAGTGGTTTTGACCGTTGGCAAATAATTTCATGAGCTATAATTCATAATTTCATGAGCTATAATCCATGATTTTTAGCTATTTTTAATGGTTTCCACATGTAGGCAAATAATTTTGAAGGTCAAAATTCACGATTTCATGAGCTATAACCCACGATTTTTGGCCATTTTTATGGTTTCGATCTGTAGGCAAACAATTTCCCAAAAGTGAAAAATCACGACATCATAAGCTATAAACCATGATTTCTGGCCATTAAGTGGTTATGACCCATTTCCAAATAATTTCACGGAGACCAAAATTCACAATTTAATGAGCTATAACCCATAATTTTTGACCAATTTTAGTGGTTTTGATCGTAAGCAAATAATTTCTCAAAAGCTAAAATTCACAATTTCATGAGCTATAATTCACAATTTTATGAGCTATAACCCATGATTTTATGTGCTATAACCCTTGAATTTTGACCATTTTTATGGTTTCAACCTATAGGCAACTAATTTCCAGAAAGGCCAAAATTCGCAATTTCATGAGCTATAACCCGTAATTTTTGGCTATTTTTAGTGGTTTCAACCCATTGGCAATAAATTTCATGAGCTATAATTAACAATTTTATGAGCTATGATCTATGATTTTTTGGCTATTTTTAATGGTTTCCACGTGTAGCAAAATAATTTTGGGGAGGCAAAAATTCGCGATTTCATGTGCTACATAACCCATGATTTTTGGTCATTTTTTATGGTTTCGATCTATAGGCAAATAAATTCCCAAAAGCAAAAACTCATGACATCATAAGCTATAAGCCATGATTTTTGGCCTTTAAGTGGTTACGACCCATAATTTTCAAATATTTCACGGAGACAAAAATTCACAATTTATTGAGTTATAACGCATAATTTTTAACCATTTTTAATGGTTTCAACCTATAAGCAAATACTTTTTTGGAGGAAAAAATCCACTATTTCATGAGCTATAAATCATGATTATTGATCATTTTTAGTGGTTTCGACCCGTTGGCAATTAATTTCCTTGAAGTCAAAATTCACGATTTCATGAGTTATAACCACTATTTTTGGCCATTTCTAGCGTTGGCAAATAATTTTCAGAAGGTCAAAATTCACGATTTCATGAGGTATAACCAACAATTTTTGTCAATTTTAGTGGTTTTGATCCATAAGCAAATAATTTATCAAAAGCTAAAATTCACGATTTCATAAGCTGTAGCCCATGATTTCATGAGCTATAACCCATGAATTTTGACCAATTTTATGGTTTCAACCTATAGGCAACTAATTTCCCAAAATGCTAAAATTCACAATTTCATAAGCTATAACCCATAATTTTTGATTAGTTTAGTAGTTTTGACCCGTTGCAAATAATTCCTCGAAAGCCAAAATTCATGATTTCATGAGCTATAACCCACAATTTTGGCCATTTTTGTGGTTTCAACCGTTGGCAATTAATTTCATGAGCTATAACCATGATTTTTGGCTATTTTTAATGGTTTCCACATGTAGGAAAATAATTTTCGAAGGTCAAAATTCATGATTTCATGAGCTATATAACCCATGATTTTTGGCTATTTTAGTGGTTTTGATCTATAAGCAAATAATTTTCTAAAGGTCAAAATTCATGATTTCATAAGCTATAAGCCATGATTTCTAGCCATTAAGTGGTTATGACCCATTTCCAAATAATTTCACTGAGACCAAAATTCACAATTTAATGAGCTATAACCCATAATTTTTGACCATTTTAGTGGTTTCAACCTATAAGCAAATAATTTCTTGGAGGAAAAATTCACGATTTCATGAGCTATAACTCACAATTTTTACCATTTTAGTGGTTTCAACCCATTGGCAAATAATTTCTCAAAAGCTAAAATTCACAATTTCATGAGTTATAACCACTATTTTTGGCCATTTCTAGCGTTGGCAAATAATTTTGAAGGTCAAAATTCATGATTTCATGAGCTATAACCATGATTTTTGCCAATTTTAGTGGTTTTGATCTATAAGCAAATAATTTCTCAAAAGCTAAAATTCACGATTTCATAAGCTATAACCCACGATTTCATGAGCTATAATTCACAATTTTATGAGCTATAACCCATGAATTTTGACCATTTTATGGTTTCAACCTATAGGCAAATAATTTCACGGAGACCAAAATTCACGATTTCATGAGCTATAATCCATGATTTTTAGCTATTTTAGTGGTTTTGATCTATAAGCAAATAATTTCTCAAAAGCTAAAATTCACGATTTCATAAGCTATAACCCATGATTTCATGAGCTATAACCCATGAATTTTGACCATTTTATGGTTTCAACCTATAGGCAAATAATTTCTTGGAGGAAAAAATTCACGATTTCATGAGCTATAATTCACAATTTCATGAGTTAACCACTATTTTTGGCCATTTTAGTGGTTTTGACCCATTGGCAAATAATTTCTCAAAAGCTAAAATTCACGATTTCATGAGCTATAACCCACGATTTTTGGCTATTTTAGTGGTTTCAACCTATAGGCAAATAAATTCATGAGCTATAATTCACAATTTCATGAGCTATAATCCATAATTTTTTAGCTTATTTTAATGGTTTCCACATGTAGGCAAATAATTTCTTGGAGGAAAAATTCACGATTTCATGAGCTATAACCCATGATTTTTGGCCATTTTAGTGGTTTTGATCTATAAGCAAATAATTTCATGAGCTATAACCCACGATTTCATGAGCTATAACCCATGAATTTTGACCATTTTATGGTTTCAACCTATAGGCAAATAATTTCTTGGAGGAAAAAATTCACAATTTCATGAGCTATAACCCACAATTTTGGCCATTTTAGTGGTTTTGACCCGTTGGCAAATAATCTCTGAAGCCAAAATTCATGATTTCATGAGCTATAATCCATGATTTTTGGCTATTTTAGTGGTTTCAACCCGTTGGCAAATAATTTCTCAAAAGCTAAAATTCATGATTTCATGAGCTATAATTCACAATTTCATGAGCTATAATCCATGATTTTTGGCTATTTTAATGGTTTCCACATGTAGGAAAATAATTTTCTGAAGGTCAAAATTCATGATTTCATGAGCTATAACCCACGATTTTTGGCCATTTTAGTGGTTTTGATCGTAAGCAAATAATTTCTCAAAAGCTAAAATTCATGATTTCATGAGCTATAACCCATGATTTTTGGCCATTTTAGTGGTTTTGACCCGTTGGCAAATAATTTCATGAGCTATAATTCACAATTTCATGAGCTATAACCCATAATTTTTACCATTTTAGTGGTTTCAACCTATAAGCAAATAATTTCCTAGAGGAAAAATTCACGATTTCATGAGCTATAACTCACGATTTTGACCATTTTAGTGGTTTTGACCGTTGGCAAATAATTTTCTGAAGGTCAAAATTCATGATTTCATGAGTTATAACCACTATTTTTGGCCATTTCTAGCGTTGGCAAATAATTTTCTGAAGGTCAAAATTCATGATTTCATGAGCTATATAACCCATGATTTTTGGCCATTTTAGTGGTTTTGATCGTAAGCAAATAATTTCTCAAAAGCTAAAATTCACGATTTCATAAGCTGTAACCAATGATTTCATGAGCTATAACCCATGAATTTTGACCATTTTTATGGTTTCAACCCATAGGCAACTAATTTCCTGGAAGGCAAAAATTCTCAATTTCATGAGCTATAATTCACAATTTTTGGCCATTTGTAGTGGTTTTCACCCGTTGGCAAATAATTTTCTGAAGGTCAAAATTCATGATTTCATGAGCTATAACCCACGATTTTTGGCTATTTTAATGGTTTCAACCTATAGGCAAATAATTTCATGAGCTATAATTCACAATTTCATGAGCTATAATCCATAATTTTTAGCTATTTTAATGATTTCCACATGTAGGCAAATAATTTTCTGAAGGTCAAAATTCATGATTTCATGAGCTATAATCCATGATTTTTGGCCATTTTTGTGGTTTCAACCTATAAGCAAATAATTTCATGAGCTATAACCCACGATTTCATGAGCTATAACCCATGAATTTTAACATTTTTTTATGGTTTCAACCTATAGGCAACTAATTTCTAGGAAGGTCATAATTCACAATTTCATGAGCTATAACCCACAATTTTTGGCCATGTTTAGTTATTTTGACCCGTTGGTAAATAATCTCTTGGAAGCCAAAATTCATGATTTCATGAGCTATAATCCATAATTTTTGGCTATTGTTAGCGGTTTCAACCCGTTGGCAAATAAATTCATGTGCTATAATTCAAAATTTCATGAGCTATTATCCACGATTTTATGGCTATTTTTAATGGTTTCCACAAGTAAGAAAATAATTTTTGAGATTCAAAAATTCACGATTTCATGAGCTATAACCCATCATTTTTGACCATTTTTGTGGTTTTGACCCGTTGGCAAATAATTTCTCAAAAGCTAAAATTCACGATTTCATAAGCTATAAACCATGATTTCTGGCCATTAAGTGGTTATGACCCATTTCCAAATAATTTCACGGAGACCAAAATTCACAATTTCATGAGCTATAACCCATAATTTTTGACCATTTTAGTGGTTTCAACCTATAAACAAATAATTTCCTAGAGGAAAAATTCACGATTTCATGAGCTATAACTCATAATTTTTACCATTTTAGTGGTTTCAACCCGTTGGCAAATAATTTTCTGAAGGTCAAAATTCATGATTTCATGAGTTATAACCACTATTTTGGCCATTTCTAGCATTGGCAAATAATTTTCTGAAGGTCAAAATTCATGATTTCATGAGCTATAACCAATGATTTTTGCCAATTTTAGTGGTTTTGATCTGTAAGCAAATAATTTCTCAAAAGCTAAAATTCATGATTTCATGAGTTATAACCCATGATTTCATGAGCTATAACCCATGAATTTTGACCATTTTATGGTTTCAACCTATAGGCAAATAATTTTCTGAAGGTCAAAATTCATAATTTCATGAGCTATAACCCATGATTTTTGGCTATTTTAGTGGTTTCAACCTATAAGCAAATAATTTCCTAGAGGAAAAATTCACGATTTCATGAGCTATAATTCATAATTTCATGAGCTATAATTCACAATTTCATGAGCTATAACTCATGATTTCATGAGCTATAACCCATGAATTTTGACCATTTTATGGTTTCAACCTATAAGCAAATAATTTCTCAAAAGCTAAAATTCACAATTTCATGAGCTATAACCCACGATTTTTGGCTATTTTAGTGGTTTCGACCCGTTGGCAAATAATCTCGGAAGCCAAAATTCACGATTTCATGAGCTATAACCCGATTTTTGGCCATTTTAGTGGTTTCAACCCGTTGGCAAATAATTTCATGAGCTATAATTCATAATTTCATGAGCTATAATTCACAATTTCATGAGCTATAATCCATGAATTTTGACCATTTTAGTGGTTTCAACCTATAGGCAAATAATTTTCTAGAGGAAAAATTCACGATTTCATGAGCTATATAACCCATGATTTTTGGCCATTTTAGTGGTTTCGACCCGTTGGCAAATAATTTCTCAAAAGCTAAAATTCATGATTTCATAAGCTATAAACCATGATTTCTGGTCATTAAGTGGTTACGACCCGTTTCCAAATAATCTCACGGCGACCAAAATTCACAATTTAATGAGCTATAACCCATATTTTTTGACCATTTTTTGTGGTTTCAACCTATAAGCAAATAATTTCCTAGACAAAAAAATTCACGACTTCATAAGCTATAACTCATAATTTTTTACCATTTTTAGTGGTTTCGACCCGTTCGCAATTAATTTCCTTGTAGCTAAAATTCACGATTTCATGAGTTATAACCACTATTTTTATCCATTTCTTGCGTTGGCAAATAATTTTCTGAAGGTCAAAATTCATGATTTCATGAGCTATAATCCATAATTTTTGGCTATTTTAGTGGTTTTGATCTATAAGCAAATATTTTCTCAAAAGCTAAAATTCACTATTTCATGAGCTATAACTCATGATTTCATGAGCTATAACCCATGAATTTTGACCATTTTATGGTTTCAACCTATAGGCAAATAATTTCCTAGAGGAAAAATTCACGATTTCATGAGCTATAACCCATGATTTTTGGCTATTTTAGTGGTTTCGACCCGTTGGCAAATAATTTCTCAAAAGCTAAAATTCACGATTTCATGAGCTATAACCCATGATTTTTGGCTATTTTAGTGGTTTCAACCCGTTGGCAAATAATTTCATGAGCTATAATTCACAATTTCATGAGCTATAATTCACAATTTCATGAGCTATAATTCATAATTTCATGAGCTATAATCCATGATTTTTGGCTATTTTAATGGTTTCCACATGTAGGAAAATAATTTTGGGAGGCAAAATTCACGATTTCATGAGCTATAACCCATGATTTTTGGCCATTTTTGTGGTTTTGATCTGTAAGCAAATAATTTCTCAAAAGCTAAAATTCATGATTTCATAAGCTATAAGCCATGATTTTTGGCCATTTTAGTGGTTTCAACCCATTGGCAAATAATTTCACGGAGACCAAAATTCACAATTTAATGAGCTATAACCCATAATTTTTACCATTTTAGTGGTTTCAACCTATAAGCAAATAATTTTCTAGAGGAAAAATTCACGATTTCATGAGCTATAACTCACAATTTTTGACCATTTTAGTGGTTTTGACCCGTTGGCAATTAATTTCCTTGAAGCTAAAATTCACGATTTCATGAGTTATAACCACTATTTTTATCCATTTCTTGCGTTGGCAAATAATTTTCCGAAGGGCAAAATTCTTGATTTCAAGAGCTATAACCAATAATTTTTTACCAATTTTAGTGGTTTTCATCTATAAGCAAATATTTTCTCAAAAGCTAAAATTCACTATTTCAAAATCTTTAACTCATGATTTCAAGAGCTATAATCCATGAATTTTGATCATTTTTATGGTCTCAACCAATAGGCAACTAATTTCCCGAAAGAGAAAAATTCACAATTTTATGAGCTAAACCCACGATTTTTAGCTATTTTTAGTGGCCTTGACTCGTTGGCAAATAATCTCTCAGAAGCCAAAATTCGTGATTTCATGAGCTATAACCCACGATTTTTAGCTATTTTTAGTGGTTTCAACCCGTTGATATGTAATTTCATGAGCTATAATTCACAATTTCATGAGCTATAATCAATAATTGCATGAGCTATAATCCATGATTTTTTGGCTATTTTTAATGGTTTCCACATGTAGGAAAATAACTTTTGGGAGGCAAATATTCACTATTCCATGAGCTATATAACCCATGATTTTTGGCCATTTTTGTGGTTTTGATCTGTAAGCAAATAATTTCTCAAAAGCTAAAATTCATGATTTCATAAGCTATAAGCCATGATTTTTGGCCATTTTAGTGGTTTCAACCCATTGGCAAATAATTTCACGGAGACCAAAATTCACAATTTAATGAGCTATAACCCATAATTTTTACCATTTTAGTGGATTAAACCTATAAGCAAATAATTTTCTAGAGGAAAAAATTTACGATTTGATGAGCTATAACTCACAATTTTTGACCATTTTTAGTGATTTTGACCCGTTGACAATTAATTTCCTTGCAGCCAAAATTCTAGATTTTATGAGTTATAACCACTATTTTTGGTCATTTCTAGCATTGGCAAATAATTTTGTGAAGGTCAAAATTCATGAATTCATGAGCCATAACCAACAATTTATTGCCAATTTTAGTGGTTTTGATCTGTAAGCAAATAATTTCTCAAAAGCTAAAATTCACGATTTCATGAGTTATAACCACTATTTTGGCCATTTCTAGCATTGGCAAATAATTTCATGAGCTATAACCCATGAATTTTGACCATTTTTATGGTTTCAACCTATAGGCAACTAATTTCCAAAAATGCCAAAATTCACAATTTCATGAGCTATAACCCATGATTTTTAGCTATTTTTAGTGGTTTCAACCCATTGGCAATTAATTTCATGAGCTATAATTCACAATTTCATGAGCTATAATCCATGATTTTTAGCTACTTTTAATGGTTTCCACATGTAGGAAAATAATTTTCAGAAGGTAAAAATTCACGATTTCATGAGCTCTATAACCCACGATTATTGATCATTTTTTGTGGTTTCGATTTGTAGGCGAACAATTTCCTGAAAGCGAAAACACACGACATCATAAGCCATAAGCCATGATTTCTGGCCATTAAGTGGTTACGACCCGTTTCCAAATAATTTCACGGAGACTAAAATTTATAATTTAATGAGCTATAACCCATAATTTTTGACCATTTTTAGTGATTTCAACCTATAAGCAAATAATTTCGTGGAGGAAAAAATTCACTATTTCATGAGAACTCATGATTTTTTATCATTTTTAGTGGTTTCAGCCCATTGGCAATTAATTTACTTGAAGCCAAAATTCACAATTTCATTAGTTACAACCATTTCTAGCATTGGCAAATAATTTTCTGAAGGTCAAAATTCACGACTTCATGAGCTATAACCAACGATTTTTTGCCAATTTTAGTGGTTTTTATCTATAAGCAAATAATTTCTCAAAAGCTAAAATTCACGATTTCATAAGTTGTAACCCACAATTTCATGAGCTATAACCCATGAATTTTGACCATTTTTATGGTTTCAACCTATAGGCATCTAATTTCCCAAAATGCCAAAATTCATAATTTTATGAGGTATAACCCACGATTTCATGTGCTATAACCCATGAATTTTGACCATTTTTATGGTTTCAACCTATAGGCATCTAATTTCCCAAAATGCCAAAATTCATAATTTTATGAGGTATTACCCACGATTTTTGGTTATTTTAGTGGTTTTGACCCGTTGCAAATAATCCCTTGAAAGCCAAAATTCACGATTTCATGAGCTATAACCCATGATTTTTGGCTATTTTTAATGATTTTAACCCATTGGCAATTAGTTTCATGAGCTATAATTCACAATTTTATGAGTTATAATCCATAATTTTTTGGCTATTTTTAATTGTTTCCACATGTAGGAAAGTAAATTTTGGGAGGCAAAAATTCATGATTTCATGAGCTATATAACTCACGATTTTTGGCTATTTTAGTGGTTTTGATCTATAAGCAAATAATTTCTCAAAAGCTAAAATTCACGATTTCATAAGCTATAAGCCATGATTTCTAGCCATTAAGTGGTTATGACCCATTTCCAAATAATTTCATGAGCTATAATTCACAATTTCATGAGCTATAACCCATAATTTTTGACCATTTTTAGTGGTTTCAACCTATAAGCAAATAATTTCCTAGAGGAAAAATTCACGATTTCATGAGCTATAACTCATGATTTTTGACCATTTTTAGTGGTTTCAACCCGTTGGCAATTAATTTCCTTGAAGCCAAAATTCACAATTTCATGAGTTATAACCACTATTTTTGGCCATTTTAGTGGTTTCAACCTATAAGCAAATAATTTTCGAAGGTCAAAATTCATGATTTCATGAGCTATAACCTATAATTTTTGCCAATTTTAGTGGTTTTGATCTCTAAGCAAATAATTTCTCAAAAGCTAAAATTCATGATTTCATAAGCTATAACCCACGATTTCATGAGCTATAACCCATTGATAGAAATTAAATATGTACCTAAGTTGTAAGTATACAACTATCAAGTTATAGTATAAAAGCTATCGATCCCAATGAGGAAGGTGTTGTATGAATTAATCAAAATTTATTCTTATGTTGTGTGTGTGACAATTAGGAGTGTAATAAATGTGATTTGTGGAGTGAATAAGAGTGGTTGTGAATATAATGCAACTAAAAGCAAAATGAGATAGAGAGGGGAGAAAGAAATAAAGGAAAAAAAAATCAAGAAAGAAATAAAGAAAAATCAAGAATAAAGAGGGAAATCAAGAAAGTTAAAGATGGAGGATTCAATTAGAGATATGAGGAATCTAGAATTGAATCTACTAGCCAATTTCACTTATAAAATATGAACTATTCTCTTATTATCACATTTTACTTTAGATTTATTAAGCATAGACTATCAAACCACTTAAGGAAAGCGTAACCGATCAAATTATTATCCAAGTAAAATTAATCCTCATGAAAAGAATAATAACTAAATAGTAATTCTAGAATTCATAAGCATAACCTATCAAACCACTCAAGATAAGCATAGATTATCAAATTCTTCTTCTACCAATTTGTTCTCTAGCTGATTATCCTAATCATGATCATTTTAAGCTCAAGAGAATGATTCACAAATTATGAAAGAAATAAAACTTAGTTTCATACAATTTCTAGAGTTCCCACAAGAATTAGTTCCACTTCTTAGAAAAGGGCAATTTCTTAAAGGGTTCTAGCCTCTAGGTGAATCAAAGAAAAGGAAAATAAACAAAATAATTTCCTAGAGGGTTCTAGCCTCAAGGTGAATCAAAGAAAAGGAAAATAAACAAAAATAAAACTAATCTCAAGAAGGTTCTAGCCTCAAGGCGAATAGTGCAAGAAAATAAAATTTAAGCTATAAAAACTCATGACATCATAAGCTAAAAACCATGATTTCTGGCCTTTAAGTGGTTACGACACGTTTCCAAATAATTTTACAGAGACCAAAATTCACAATTTAATGAGCTATAACCCATAATTTTTGACCATTTTTAGTGATTTCAACCTATAACCAAATAATTTCTTGGAGGAGAAAATTAACGATTTCATGAGCTATAACTCATGATTTTTGACCATTTTTACTGGTTTCGACGTTAGCAATTAATTTCCTTGAATCCAAAATTCACGACTTCATGAGTTATAATCTCTATTTTTTGGCCATTTCTAGCGTTGGCAAATTAATTTCTCAAAAGCTAAAATTCATGATTTCATTAGCTATAACCAACAATTTTTTGCCATTTTTATTGGTTTTGATCTATAAGCAAATAATTTTTCAAAAGATAAAATTCACGATTTCATCAGCTGTAACCCACGATTTCATGAGCTATAACCCATAAATTTTGACTATTTTTATGGTTTCAACCTATATGCATCTAATTTCCCGAAAGCCTAACATTCACAATTTCATGAGCTATAACCAACAATTTTTGCCATTTTAGTGGTTTCAACCTATAAGCAAATAATTTCATGAGCTATAATTCATAATTTCATGAGCTATAATTCACAATTTTATGAGCTATAATCCATGATTTTTGGCTATTTTAATGGTTTCCACATGTAGGCAAATAATTTCCTAGAGGAAAAATTCACGATTTCATGAGCTATATAACCCACGATTTTTGGCCATTTTTGTGGTTTCAACCTATAAGCAAATAATTTCTCAAAAGCTAAAATTCACAATTTCATGAGCTATAACCCATGATTTTTACCATTTTTAGTGGTTTTGATCTGTAAGCAAATAATTTCATGGAGACCAAAATTCACAATTTCATGAGCTATAACTCACGATTTTTGGCTATTTTAGTGGTTTTAACCCATTGGCAAATAAATTCCTTGAATCCAAAATTCACGATTTCATGAGTTATAATCTCTATTTTTGGCCATTTCTAGCGTTGGCAAATAATTTCTCAAAAGCTAAAATTCATGATTTCATTAGCTATAACCAACAATTTTTTGCCATTTTTATTGGTTTTGATCTATAAGCAAATAATTTTTCAAAAGATAAAATTCACGATTTCATGAGTTATATAACCCACGATTTCATGAGCTATAACCCATAAATTTTGACTATTTTTATGGTTTCAACCTATATGCATCTAATTTCCCGAAAGCCTAACATTCACAATTTCATGAGCTATAACCAACTATTTTTAGTTGGTTCAACCCGTTGGCAATTTATTTCATGAGCTATAATTCACAATTTTATGAGCTATAATCCATGATTTTTTGGCTATATTTAATGGTTTCCACAAGTAGAAAAATAATTCTCGCAAAAAATTCACGATTTCATGAGCTCTATAACCTACGATTTTTGGCCATTTTTTTGGTTTCAATCTATAGGCAACTAATTTCTAGAACGGCCATAATTAACAATTTCATGAGCTATAACCCATGATTTTTTACCATTTTTGGTGGCTTTGACCCGTTGGCAAATAATCTCTCGGAGGCCAAAATTCACGATTTCATGAGCTATAACTCACGATTTTTGGCTATTATTAGTGGTTTTAACCCATTGGCAAATAAATTCATGAGCTATAATTCACAATTTCATGAGCTAAAATCCATGATTTTTTGGCTATTTTTAATGGTTTCGACCCATTGGCAATTAATTTCCTTGAAGCAAAAATTCACGATTTCATGAGTTATAACCACTGTTTTTGGCCATTTCTAGCGTTCGCAAATAATCATCTGAAGGTCAAAATTCATGATTTCATGAGCTATAACCCATAATTTTTTACCAATTTTAGTGATTTTGATATGTAAGCAAATAATTTCTCAAAAGCTAAAAATTATAATTTCATAAGCTGTAACCCACGATTTCATGAGCTATGACCCTTGAATTTTGACCATTTTTATGGTTTTAACCTATAGGCAACTAATTTGCCGGAATGCAAAAATTCACAATTTCATGAGTTATATAACCCACGATTTTCGACCATTTTTTTGTAATTTTGATCTGCAGGCAAATAATTTCCTAAAAATGAAAACTCACGACATCATAAGCTATAAGCCATGATTTCTAGTCACTAAGTGGTTATGACCCATTTCCAAATAATTTCACAGAGACCAAAATTCACGATTTAATGAGCTATAACCCAAAATTTTAAAATATTTTTAGTGGTTTAAACCTATAAGCAAATAATTTTCTAGAGGAAAAAATTTACGATTTCATAAACTATAACTCATGATTTTTTTTACCATTTTTAGCGGTTTCGAACCGTTAGCAATTAATTTCCTTGAAGCCAAAATTCAAGATTTCATGTGTTATAACCACTATTTTTGGCCATTTCAAGCGTTGGCAAATAATTTTCTTAAGGTTAAAATTCTTGATTTCAAGAGCTATAACCTACATATTTTTTTCAATTTTAGTGGTTTTGATCTGTAAGCAAATAATTTCTCAAAGACTAAAATTTACGATTTCATAAGCTCTAACCCACGATTTCATGAGCTATAACCCATGAATTTTGACCATTTTTATGGTTTTAACCTATAGGCAACTAATTTCTAGGAAGGCCATAATTCACAATTCCATGAGCTATAACCCACGATTTTTGGCCATTTTTAGTTGTTTTGACCCGTTGACAAATAATCTCTTAGAAGCTAAAATTCACGATTGCATGAGCTCTAACCCACGATTTTTGGCTATTGTTAGCGGTTTCAACCCGTTGACTCATAAATTCATGAGCTATAATTCACAATTTCATGAGCTATAATCCATGATTTTTTAGCTATTTTTAATGGTTTCCACATGTAGGCAAATAATTTTCTAGAGTAAAAAATTCACGATTTCATGAGCTATAACCCACGACTTTTGGATATTTTTTATGGTTTCGATCTGTAGGGAAACAATTTCCCGAAAGCCAAAACTCATGACATCATAAGCTAAAAACCATGATTTCAGGCCTTTAAGTGGTTACAACCCGTTTCCAAATAATTTCACGGAGACTAAAATTCACAATTTAAGGAGCTATAACCGAAAATTTTTCACCATTTTTAGTGGTTTTCAACCTATAAACAAATAATTTCCTGGAGAAAAAAATTCACTATTTCATGATCTATAACTCACGATTTTTGACCATTTTTTGTGGCTTCGACCCGTTGGCAAATAATTTTCTTAAGGTTAAAATTCTTGATTTCAAGAGCTATAACCAACGATTTTTACCATTTTTAGTGGTTTCAACCCGTTGGCAAATAATTTTCTTGGATAAAAATTCATGATTTCATGAGCTATTACCAAGGATTTTTGCCTATTTTAGTTGTTTTGATCTGTAAGCAAATAATTTCAAAAGCTAAATTTCATGATTACATAGCGGTAACCCATGATTTCATGAGCTATAACCCATGAATTTTGACCATTTCTATGGTTTCAACCTATAGGCAACTAATTTTAAAGACCAAAACACATAATTTCACGAGCTATAACCCACGATTTTTAGCTATTTTAGTGGTTTCAACCCGTTGGCAAATAATTTCATGAGCTATAATTCACAATTTCATGAGCTATAATCCATGATTTTTAGCTATTTTTAATGGTTTCCACATGTAGGCAAATAATTTTCGAGAGTAAAAATTCACGATTTCATGAGCTATAACCCACGATTTTTGGCTATTTTTAATGGTTTCCACATGTAGGCAAATAATTTCTCAAAAGCTAAAATTCACGATTTCATAAGCTATAACCCATGATTTTTGGCCATTTTAGTGGTTTCAACCCGTTGGCAAATAATTTCACAGAGACTAAAATTCACAATTTAATGAGCTATAACCCATAATTTTTCACCATTTTTAGTGGTTTCAACCTATAAACAAATAATTTCGTGGAGAAAAAAATTCACTATTTCATGATCTATAACTCACGATTTTTGACCATTTTTAGTGGTTTCGACCCGTTTGCAATTAATTTCCTTAAAGTCAAAATTCAAGATTTCATGAGTCATAAGCACCATATTTGGCCATTTCTTGCATTGGCAAATAATTTTCTTGGATAAAAATTCATGATTTCATGAGCTATTACCAAGGATTTTTTGCCTATTTTAGTTGTTTTGATCTGTAAGCAAATAATTTCTCAAAAGCTAAATTTCATGATTACATAAGCGGTAACCCATGATTTCAGGAGCTATAACCCATGAATTTTGACCATTTCTATGGTTTCAACCTATAGGCAACTAATTTCCAGAAAGACCAAAACACATAATTTCACGAGCTATAACCCACGATTTTTAGCTATTTTTAGTGGTTTCAACCCGTTGGCGAATAATTTCTTGAGCTATAATTCACAAATTCATGAGCTATAACTCATGATTTTTTAGCTATTTTTAATGGTTTCCACATGTAAGAAAATAATTTTCGGGAGGTAAAAATTCACGATTTCATGAGCTCTATAACCCACGATTTTTGGCCATTTTTTATGGTTTCGATCTGTAGGCAAACAATTTCCCGAAAGTGAAAACTCACGACATCATAAGCTATAAACCATGATTTATGGCCATTAAGTGGTTACGACCTGTTCCCAAATAATTTCACGGAGACCAATATTTACAATTTAATGAGCTATAACCTATATTTTTTGACCATTTTTATTGGTTTCCACCTATAAGCAAATAATTTCCTGGAGGAAAAAATTCATGATTTCATAAGCTATAACTCATAATTTTTTACCATTTTCAGTGGTTTCAACCTATCCGCAATTAATTTCCTTGAAGCCAAAATTCACGATTTTATGAGGTATAACCACTATTTTTATCCATTTCTAGCGTTGGCAAATAATTTTCCGAAGGTCAAAATTCTTGATTTCAAGAGCTATAACCAACGATTTTTTACCAATTTTAGTGGTTTTCATCTGTAAGCAAATATTTTCCCAAAAGCTAAAATTTACTATTTCAAAAGCTTTAACTCATGATTTCAAGAGCTATAATCCATGAATTTTGATCATTTTTATGGTCTCAACTAATAGGCAACTAATTTCACGGAGACCAAAATTCACAATTTCATGAGCTATAACCCACGATTTTGGCTATTTTTAGTGGTTTCAACCCGTTGGCAAATAATTTCTTGAGCTATAATTCACAAATTCATGAGCTATAACTCATGATTTTTAGCTATTTTAATGGTTTCCACATGTAGGAAAATAATTTCCTGAGGTAATAATTCACCATTTCATGAGCTCTATAACCCATAATTTTTGGTCATTTTTTGTGGTTTCGATCTGTAGGCAAATAATTTCTCAAAACTAAAATTCTTGATTTCATAAGCTATAAGCCATGATTTCGGCCATTAAGTGGTTATGACCCATTTCCAAATAATTTCACGGAGACCAAAATTCACAATTTAATAAGCTATAACCCATATTTTTTGACCATTTTTAGAGGTTTCAATCTATAAACAAATAATTTCTTGGAGGAAAAATTCACTATTTCATGATCTATAACTCACGATTTTTACCATTTTAGTGGTTTTGACCCGTTAGCAATTAATTTCCTTGTAGTCAAAATTCACGATTTCATGAGTTATAACCACTATTTTTGGCCATTTCTAGCATTGGCAAATAATTTTCTAGGGTAAAATTCATGATTTCATTAGCTATTACCAATGCTTTTTGCCAATTTTGTGGTTTTGATCTGTAAGCAAATAATTTCTCAAAACTAAAATTCTTGATTTCATAAGTTGTAATCCAAGATTTCATGTGTTATAACCACTATTTTTGGCCATTTTAGTGGTTTCAACCTATAGGCAACTAATGTCTAGAAAGGCCAAAATTCACAATTTCATGAGCTATAACCCATGATTTTTAGCTATTTGTAGTGATTTTAACCCATTGGCAATTAATTTCATGAGCTATAATTCACAATTGCATGAGCTAAAATCCCCAATTTTTAGCAATTTTAATGGTTTTCACATGTAGGAAAATAATTTTCGGAGGCAAAATTCACAATTTCATGAGCTATATAACCCACGATTTTTGGCCATTTTAGTGGTTTTGATCTGTAAGCAAATAATTTCACGGAGACCAAAATTCACGATTTCATAAGCTATAAACCATGATTTCGGTCATTAAGTGGTTATGACCCATTTCCAAATAATTTCACAGAGGCCAAAATTCACAATTTAATGAGCTATAACCCATAATTTTTCACCATTTTAGTGGTTTCAACCTATAAGCAAATAATTTTCTAGAGGAAAAATTCACTATTTCATGATCTATAACTCACGATTTTTACCAATTTTAGTGGTTTTGACCCGTTAGCAATTAATTTCCTTGAAGCCAAAATTCACGATTTAATGAGCTATAACCCACGATTTTTGGCCATTTCTAGCATTGGCAAATAATTTTCTTAAGGTTAAAATTCTTGATTTCAAGAGCTATAACCAACGATTTTTACCAATTTTAGTGGTTTTGATCTGTAAGCAAATAATTTCTCAAAGCTAAAATTCACTATTTCATGAGCTATAACTCATGATTTCATGAGCTATAATCCATGATTTTTGGCCATTTTAGTGGTTTCAACCTATAGGCAAATAATTTCTCAAAACTAAAATTCTTGATTTCATAAGCTATAACCCACGATTTTTGGCTATTTTTAGTGGTTTTGACCCGTTGGCAAATAATCTCTCGAAAGCCAAAATTCATGATTTCATGAGCTATAAACCATAATTTTTGGCTATTTTTAGTGGTCTCAACCCGTTGGCAAATAATTTCATGAGCTATAATTCACTATTTCATGAGCTATAATCTACAATTTTATGAGCTATAATCCATGATTTTTTAGCTATTTTGTAATGGTTTCCACAAGTAGGAAAATAATTCTCGGGAGCAAAAAATTCACGATTTCATGAGCTCTATAACCCATGATTTTTGATTATTTTTTGAGGTTTCCATCTATTTCTAGGAAGGCCATAATTCACAATTTCATGAGCTATAACCCACGATTTTTGGCCATTTTTAGTGGCTTTGACCCTTTGGCAAATAATCTCTCGGAAGCCAAAATTCACGATTTCATGAGCTATAACCCATGATTTTTGGCTACTATTAGTGTTTTCAGCCCATTGGCAAATAAATTCATGAGCTATAATTCACAATTTCATGAGCTATGATCCATGATTTTTTGGCTATTTTTAATGGTTTCGACCCGTTGCCAATTAATTTCCTTGAAGCTAAAATTCACTATTTCATGAGTTATAACCACTATTTTTTGCCATTTCTAGCATTGGTAAATAATCTTCTGAAGGTTAAAATTCATGATTTCATGAGCTATAACCTATAATTTTTTACCAATTTTACTGATTTTGATCTATAAGCAAATAATTTCTCGAACGCTAAAAATTACGATTTCATAAGCTGTAACCCACGATTTCATGAGCTATGACCCCTGAATTTTGACCATTTTTATGGCTTTAACTATAGGCAACTAATTTCCCGGAATGCAAATTTTCACAATTTCATGAGTTATATAACCCACGATTTTTGGCCATTTTTTGTGATTTTAATCTGTAGGCAAACAATTTTTCGAAAGTGAAAACTCATGACATCATAAGCTATAAGCCATGGTTTCTGATCATTAAGTGGTTACAAATCATTTCTAAATAATTTCACGGAGACCAAAATTCACGATTTAATTAGCTATAACCCATACATTTTTAATATTTTTAGTGGTTTAAACCTATAAGCAAATAATTTTCTAGAGGAAAACATTTATGATTTCATGAGTTATAACCCAAAATTTTAAGGTATAAGCCATCATTTCTGGTCACTAAGTGGTTATGACCCATTTCCAAATAATTTCACAGAGGCCAAAATTCACGATTTAATGAGCTATAACCCAAAATTTTAAAATATCTTTAGTGGTTTAAACCTATAGGCAAATAATTTTCTAGAGCAAAAATTTACGATTTCATAAACTATAACTCACGATTTTTACCATTTTAGTGGTTTTGACCCGTTAGCAATTAATTTCCTTGAAGCCAAAATTCAAGATTTCATGTGTTATAACCACTATTTTTGGCCATTTCAAGCGTTGGCAAATAATTTTCTAGGGTAAAATTCATGATTTCATGAGCTATAACCCATAATTTTTACCATTTTAGTGGTTTTGATCTGTAGCAAATAATTTCTCAAAAGCTAAAATTCACGATTTCATAAGCTATAACCCACAATTTCATGAGCTATAACCCATGAATTTTGACCATTTTATGGTTTCAACCTATAGATAACTAATTTCTAAAAGGGCTAAAATTCACAATTTCATGAGCTATAACCCACAATTTTGGTTATTTTTAGTTGTTTTGACCGTTGGCAAATAATCTCTGACGCCAAAATTCACGATTTCATGAGCTATAACCCATGATTTTTGCTATTTTAGTGGTTTCAACCCATTGGCAAATAAATTTATGAGCTATAATTCACAATTTTATGAGATATAATCCATGATTTTTAGCTATTTTAATGGTTTTCACATGTAGGAAAATAATTTTCGGAGGCAAAATTCACGATTTCATGAGCTCTATAACCCATAATTTTTGACCATTTTAGTGGTTTTGATCTGTAAGCAAATAATTTCTCAAAAGCTAAAATTCACGATTTCATAAGCTATAAGCCATGATTTCTGGCCATTAAGTGGTTACGACCCGTTTCCAAATAATTTCACGGAGACCAAAATTCACAATTTAATAAGCTATAACCCATATTTTTTGACCATTTTTAGAGGTTTCAATCTATAAACAAATAATTTCTTGGAGGAAAAAATTCACTATTTCATGATCTATAACTCACGAGTTTTGACCATTTTTAGTGGTTTTGACCCATTCGCAATTAATTTCCTTGTAGTCAAAATTCACGATTTCATGAGTTCTAACCACTATTTTTGGCGATTTCTAGCATTGGCAAATAATTTTCTAGGGTAAAAATTCATGATTTCATTAGCTATTACCAATGCTTTTTTGCCAATTTTTGTGGTTTTGATCTGTAAGCAAATAATTTCTCAAAAACTAAAATTCTTGATTTCATAAGTTGTAATCCAAGATTTCAGGTGATATAACCCATGAATTTTGACCATTTTTATGGTTTCAACCTATAGGCAACTAATGTCTAGAAAGGCCAAAATTCACAATTTCATGAGCTATAACCCATGATTTTTAGCTATTTGTAGTGATTTTAACCCGCTGGCAATTAATTTAATGAGCTATAATTCACAATTTCATGAGCTAAAATCCCCAATTTTTAGCAATTTTTAATGGTTTTCACATGTAGGAAAATAATTTTCGGGAGGTAAAAATTCACCATTTCCTGAGCTCTATAACACGATTTTTGGCCATTTTTGGTGGTGTTCATCTGTAGGCAAACAATTTCCCGAAAGTGAAAACTCATGACATCATAAGCTATAAGCCATGATTTTTGGTCATAAGCTATAAGCCAAAATTCAAAATTTAACGAGCTATAACCCATAATTTTTCACCATTTTTAGTGGTTTCAACCTATAAGCAAATAATTTTCTAGAGGAAAAAATTCACTATTTTATGATCTATAACTCACGATTTTTTACCAATTTTAGTGGTTTCGACCTGTTCGCAATTAATTTCCTTCAAGTCAAAATTCACGATTTCATGAGTTATAACCACTATTTTTGGCCATTTCTAGCATTGGCAAATAATTTTCTGAAGGTCAAAATTCATGAATTCAGGAACCATAACCAACGATTTTTTACCAATTTTAGTGGTTTTGATCTGGAAGCAAATAATTTCTCAAAAGCAAAAATTTAAGATTTCATAAGCTATAACCCACGATTTCATGAACTATAACCCTTGAATTTTGACCATTTTTATGGTTTCAACCTATGGGCAACTAATTTCTAAAAGGGCTAAAATTCACAATTTCATGAGCTATATAACCCATAATTTTTGGCTATTTTTAGTGGTTTCAACCCGTTGGCAATTAATCTCTCGGAAGCCAAAATTCACAATTTCATGAGCTATATAACTCATAATTTTTGGCTATTATTAGCGGTTTCAACCCGTTGGCAAATACTTTCTTAAGCTATAATTCACAATTTCAGGAGCTATAACCCGAATTTTTAGCTTTTTTAGTGATTTCAACCCGTTGACAATTAATTTCATGAGCTATAATTCACAATTTCATGAGCTACAAACCATGATTTTTAGCAATTTTTAGTGGTTTTGACCCATATGCAAATAATCTCTCGGACGCCAAAATTCACGATTTCATGAGCTATAACCCACAATTTTTAGCTATTATTAGCGGTTTCAACCCGTTGGCAAATAATTTCTTGAGCTATAATTCACAATTTCATGAACTATAATCCATAATTTTTTGGCTATTTTAATGGTTTCCACATGAAGGAAAATAATTTTCGGGAGGCAAAAATTCACGATTTCATGAGCTATATAACCCAGATTTTTGGCCAATTTTTATGGTTTCGGTCTGGAGGCAAACAATTTTCCAAAAGCGAAAACTCATGACATCATAAGCTATAAGCCATGATTTCTGTCCATTAAGTGATTACGACCCATTTCAAAATAATTTCACGGAGATGAAAATTCACAATTTAATGAGCTATAACCCATAACTTTTACCATTTTTAGTTGTTTCAACCTATAAGCAAATAATTTCCAGGAGGGAAAAATTTATAATTTCATGTCCTATAACTCACAATTTTTGACCATTTTTAGTGGTTTCGACCTGTTGGCAATTAATATCCTTAAAGCCAAAATTCAAGATTTAATGAGTTATAACCACTATGTTTGGCCATTTCTAGCGTTGGCAAATAAGTTCTCTGAAGGTCAAAATTCATTATTTTATGAGCTATAACCGATAATTTTATGCCAATTTTAGTGGTTTTGATCTGTAAGCAAATAATTTCTCAAAAGCTAAAATTCACGATTTGATAAGCAGTAACCCACGATGTCATGAGCTATAACCCATGAATTTTGACCATTTTTATGGTTTCAACCTATAGATAACTAATTTCTCGGAAGGCCAAAATTTACAATTTCATGAGCTATAACCCACAATTTTTGGTTATTTTTAGTTGTTTTGACCCGTTGGCAAATAATCTCTCGGAAGCCAAAATTCATGATTTCATGAGCTATAACCCATGATTTTTTGCTATTTTTAGTGGTTTCAACCCATTGGCAAATAAATTTATGAGCTATAATTCACAATTTTATGAGATATAATCCATGATTTTTTAGCTATTTTTAGTGGTTTCCACATGTAGGCAAATAATTTTCGGGAGTCAAAAATTCACGATTTCATGAGCTATAACCCACGATTTTTGGCCATTTTTTATGGTTTCGATCTGCAGGCAAACAATTTCCCAAAAGTGAAAACTCACGACATCATAAACTATAAACCATGATTTCTAGCCATTAAGTGGTTACGACCCATTTCCAAATAATTTCACTGAGACTAAAATTCACAATTTAATGAGCTATAACCTATAATTATTTTCCAATTTTAGTGGTTTTGATCTGTAAAAAAATAATTTATCAAAAGCTAAAATTTACAATTTCATCTACTGTAACCCATGATTTCATGAGCTATAATTCTTGAATTTTGGCCATTTTTGTGGTTTCAACCTATAGGCAACTAATTTCCCGAAAGGCCAAAATTCACAATTTCATGAGCTATAACCCGTAATTTTTGACTATTTTTAGTGGTTTCAACCCGTTGGCAATAAATTTCATGAGCTATAATTAACAATTTCATGAGCTATAATCTACGATTTTTTGGTTATTTTTAATGGTTTCCACATGTAGCAAAATAATTTTAGGGAGGAAAAAATTCGCGATTTCATGTGCTCTATAACCCATGATTTTTGGTCATTTTTTATGGTTTCGATCTATAGGCAAATAATTTCCTGAAAGTGAAAACTCATGACATCATAAGCTATAAACCATGATTTCTGGCCATTAAGTGGTTACGACCTGTTCCCAAATAATTTCACGGAGACCAATATTTACAATTTAATGAGCTATAACCTATATTTTTTGACCATTTTTATTGGTTTCCCCCTATAAGCAAATAATTTCCTGGAGGAAAAAATTCATGATTTCATAAGCTATAACTCATAATTTTTTACCATTTTCAGTGGTTTCAACCCGTCCACAATTAATTTCCTTGAAGCCAAAATTCATGATTTTATGAGTTATAACCACTATTTTTATCCATTTCTAACGTTGGCAAATAATTTTCCGAAGGTCAAAATTCTTGATTTCAAGAGCTATAACCAACGATTTTTTACCAATTTTAGTGGTTTTCATCTGTAAGCAAATATTTTCTCAAAAGCTAAAATTCACTATTTCAAAAGCTTTAACTCGTGATTTCAAGAGCTATAATCCATGAATTTTGATCATTTTTATGGTCTCAACTAATAGGCAACCAATTTCCTGAAAAAACAAAACTCACAATTTCATGAGCTATAACCCACTATTTTTGGTTATTTTAGTGGTTTTGACCCGCTGGCGAATAATCTCTCGTAAGCCAAATTCATGATTTCATGAGCTATAAACCACAATTTTTGGCTATTTTTAGTGGTTTCAACCCGTTGGCAAATATTTCACAAAGTCCAAAATTCACAATTTATTGAGTTATAACCCATAATTTTTAACCATTTTTAGTGGTTTCAACCTATAAGCAAATAATTTTGTGGAGATAAAAATTCACTATTTCATGAGCTATAACTCATGATTATTCATTATTTTTAGTGGTTTTGACCCGTTAGCAATTAATTTCCTTGAAGTCAAAATTAACGATTTCATGAGTTATTACCACTATTTTTGGCCATTTCTAGCGTTGGCAAATAATTTTCAGAAGGTCAAAATTCACAATTTCATGAGTTATAACTAAAAATGTTTGCCAATTTTAGTGGTTTTGATCTATAAGCAAATAATTTCTCAAAAGCTAAAATTCACGATTTTATAAGCTGTAACCCACGATTTCATGAGCTATAACCCATGAATTTTGACCATTTTTATGGTTTCAACATATAGGAAACTAATTTCCCAAAATGCTAAAATTCATAATTTTATAAGATATAACCTATGATTTTTGGTTAGTTTAGTAGTTTTGACCCGTTGCAAATAATCCTTCGAAAGCTAAAATTCACGATTTCATGAGCTATAACCCACGATTTTTGGCTATTTTTAGTGGTTTCAACCCGTTGGCAATTAATTTCATGAGCTATAATTCACAATTTCATGAGCTATAATCCATGATTTTTTAGCTATTTTTAATTGTTTCCACATGTAGGAAAATAATTTTCGGGAGACAAAAATTCACGATTTCATGAGCTATATAACCCACGATTTGTGGCTATTTTTTGTGGTTTTGATCTGTAGGCAAACAATTTCCCGAAAGCGAAAACTAACGACATCATAAGCTATAAGCCATGATTTCTGGCCGTTAACTGGTTACGACCCATTTCCAAATAATTTCACGGAGACCAAAATTCACAATATAATGAGCCATAGCCCATAATTTTTACCTTTTTTAGTGGTTTCAACCTATAAGCCTATAATTTCCTGGAGGAAAATTTTCATAATTTCATGAGCTATAACTCATGATTTTTCACCATTTTTAGTGGTTTCGACCTGTTGGCAATTAATTTCCTTGAAGCCAAAATTCACAATTTCATGCGTTATAATCACTATTTTTGGCCATTTCTAGTGTTGGCAAATAATTTTCTGAAGATCGAAATTCATGATTTCATGAGCTATAACCTACAATTTTTTGCTAATTTTAGTGGTTTTGATCTATAAGCAAATAATTTTTCAAAAGCTAAAATTCACGATTTTATAAGCTGTAACCAACGATTTCATGAGCTATAACCCATGATATTTGACCATTTTTATGGTTTCAACCCATAGGCAACTAATTTCCTAGAAGGCTAAAAGTCTCAATTTCATGTGCTTTAATCCATGATTTTTGGCCATTTTTAGTGGTTTTCACCCGTTGACAAATAATCATTCGGAAGCCTAAATTCACGATTTCATTAGCTATAACCTACGATTGTTGGCTATTATTAGCAGTTTCAACCCGTTGGCAAATAAATTCATGAGCTAAAATTCACAATTTCATGAGATATAATCCATGATTTTTTTGGCTATTTTTAATGGTTTCCACATGTAGGCAAATAATTTTTGAGAGTAAAAAATTCAAGATTTCATGAGCTATAACCCCCGATTTTTTGCCATTTTTTGTGGTTTCGATCCGCAGGCAAACAATTTCCCAAAAGTGAAAACTCACAACATCATAAGCTATAAATCATGATTTCTGGCCATTAAGTGGTTACGACCCATTTCCAAATAATTTCACGGAGACCAAAATTCACGATTTAATGAGCTATAACCCATAATTTTTAAACAATTTTTATGGTTTAAACCTATAAGCAAATAATTTCCTGGATGAAAAAATTTACGATTTCATGAGCTATAACTCATGATTTTTTACCATTTTTTTTTTGTTTTGAAGCATTGGCAATTAAATTCCTTGAAGCCAAAATTCACGATTTCATGAGTTATAACAACTATTTTTGGCCATTTCTAGCATGGGCAAATAATTTTTTGAAGGTCAAATTTCATGATTTCATGAGCCATAACCTACAATTTTTTGCCAATTTTAGTGGTTTTGATTTGTAAGTAAATAATTTCTCAAAATCTATAATTCACGATTTTATAAGCTGTAACCTTCAATTTCATGAGCTATAACCCATGTAATTTGACCATTTTTATGGTTTCAACCTATAGGCAACTAATTTCTCGGAAGGCCAAAATGCATAATTTCATAAGCTATAACCCATAATTTTTGGCCATTTTAGTGGTTTTGACCCGCTGCCAAATAATCTCTCAAAAGCAAAAATTCAGGATTTCATGAGCTATAACCCACGTTTTTTGGCTATTATTAGTGGTTTCAACCTGTTGGCAAATAAATTCATGAGCTATAATTCACAATTTCATGAGCTATAATCCATGATTTTTTAGCAATTTTTCAGCAATTTTTCATGGTTTCCACATGAAGGCAAATAATTTTCGGGAGACAAAAATTCACGATTTCATGAGCTATAACCCACGATTTTTGGCCATTTTTTATTATTTCGATCTGTAGGCAAACAATTTCCCAAAAGTAAAAAAACTCACGACATTATAAACTATAAACCATGATTTTTGGCCATTAAGTGGTTACGACCCGTTTCCAAATAATTTCACCGAAACCAAAATTCACAATTTAATGAGCTATAACCCATATTTTTTGACCATTTTTAGTGGTTTCAACCTATAAGCAAATAATTTGCTAGAGGAAAAAATTCATGATTTCATGAGCTATAACTCATGATTTTTGACCATTTTTAGTTATTTCGACCCGTTTGCTATTAATTTCGTTGAAGCCAAAATTCACGATTTCATCAGTTATAACCACTATTTTTTTGGCCATTTCTAGCATTGACAAATAATTTTCTGAAGGTCAAAATTCATGAATTCATGAGCTATAGCCGACGATTTTTTGCTAATTTTAGTGATTTTGATCTGTAAGCAAATAATTTCTCAAAAGCTTAAATTCGCGATTTCATAAGCTGTAACCCATGATTTCATGAGCTATAACCCATGAATTTGGAACATTTTTATGGTTTCAACCTATAGGAAACTAATTTCTAAAAATGCTAAAATTCACAATTTCATGAGCTATAACCAATAATTTTTAGTTTTTTTAGTGGTTTTGACCCGTTGTCAAATAATCTCTCGGAAGCCAAAATTCACGATTTCATGAGCTATAACCCACAATTTTTGGCTATTGTTTGTGGTTTCAACCCATTGGCAAATAAATTCATGAGCTATAATTCATAATTTCATGAGCTATAATCCATATTTTTTTGGCTATTTTAATGATTTCCACAAGTAGGCAAATAATTTTGGGAGACAAAATTTACTATTTCATGAGTTATAACCCACGATTTTTGGCCATTTTTGTGGTTTTGATTTGCGTGCAAACAATTTCCCAAAATTGAAAACTCACGACATCATAAGCAATAAACCATGATCTCTGGCCATTAAGTAGTCACGACCCGTTTCCAAATAATTTTACGGAGACCAAAATTCACAATTTAATGAGCTATTAATATATTTTTTTACCATTTTTAGTGGTTTCAACCTATAAGTAAATATTTTCCTGGAGGAAAATTTTCATGATTTCTTGAGCTATAACTCATAATTTTTACCATTTTTAGTGGTTTCGACCCGTTCACAATTAATTTCCTTGAAGCCAAAATTCACGATTTAATGAGTTATAACCACTATTTTTAGCCATTTCTAGCGTTGGCAAATAATTTTCTGAAGGTCAAAATTCTTCATTTCATGAGCTACAACTAACAACTTTTTACCAAGTTTAGTGGTTTTGATCAGTAAGCAAATATTTTCTCAAAAAGCTAAAATTCACGATTTCAAAAGCTGTAACTCATGATTTCAAGAGCTATAACCCTTAAATTTTGACCTTGTTTATGGTTTCAACGAATAGGCAACTAATTTCATGAAAGTGCAAAATTCACCATTTCATGAGCTATAACCCACGATTTTTGGTTATTTTTGTGGTTCGACCGTTGGCAAATAATCTCTTGATTTCATGAGTCAGAATCCATGATTTTTGGCTATTTTAATGGTTTTGACATGTTGGCAATTAATTTCCTTGAAGCTAAAATTCTTGATTTCTTGAGTTATAACCACTATTTTTGCCATTTCTAGCATTGACAAATAATTTTCTGAAGGTCAAAATTCATGAATTCATGAGCTATAATCCATGATTTTTGGCTATTTTTGTGGTTTTGATTTGCAGGCAAACAATTTCCCAAAATTGAAAACTCACGACATCATAAGCTATAAGCCATGATTTCGGTCATTAAGTGGTTACGACCCATTTCCAAATAATTTCACGGAGACCAAAATTCACGATTTAATGAACTATAACCATAATTTTTAACATTTTTAGTAGTTTAAACCTATAAGCAAATAATTTCTGGAGGAAAATTTTCATGATTTCATGAGCTATAATTCATAATTTCATGAGCTATAATTCATAATTTCATGAGCTATAATTCATAATTTCATGAGCTATAACCAATAATTTTTAGTTTTTAGTGGTTTTGACCGTTGTCAAATAATCTCTCGGAAGCCAAAATTCACGATTTCATGAGCTATAACCCACAATTTTTGGCTATTGTTTGTGGTTTCAACCCATTGGCAAATAAATTCATGAGCTATAATTCATAATTTCATGAGCTATAATCCATATTTTTTTGGCTATTTTTAATGATTTCCACAAGTAGGCAAATAATTTTTGGGAGACAAAAATTTACTATTTCATGAGTTATAACCCACGATTTTTGGCCATTTTTTGTGGTTTTGATTTGCAGGCAAACAATTTCCCAAAATTGAAAACTCACGACATCATAAGCAATAAACCATGATCTCTGGCCATTAAGTAGTCACGACCCGTTTCCAAATAATTTTACGGAGACCAAAATTCACAATTTAATGAGCTATTAATATATTTTTTTACCATTTTTAGTGGTTTCAACCTATAAGTAAATATTTTCCTGGAGGAAAATTTTCATGATTTCTTGAGCTATAACTCATAATTTTTACCATTTTTAGTGGTTTCGACCCGTTCACAATTAATTTCCTTGAAGCCAAAATTCACGATTTAATGAGTTATAACCACTATTTTTAGCCATTTCTAGCGTTGGCAAATAATTTTCTGAAGGTCAAAATTCTTCATTTCATGAGCTACAACTAACAACTTTTTACCAAGTTTAGTGGTTTTGATCAGTAAGCAAATATTTTCTCAAAAAGCTAAAATTCACGATTTCAAAAGCTGTAACTCATGATTTCAAGAGCTATAACCCTTAAATTTTGACCTTGTTTATGGTTTCAACGAATAGGCAACTAATTTCATGAAAGTGCAAAATTCACCATTTCATGAGCTATAACCCACGATTTTTGGTTATTTTTGTGGTTCTGACCCGTTGGCAAATAATCTCTTGATTTCATGAGCTGTAATCCATGATTTTTTGGCTATTTTTAATGGTTTTGACATGTTGGCAATTAATTTCCTTGAAGCTAAAATTCTTGATTTCTTGAGTTATAACCACTATTTTTTGCCATTTCTAGCATTGGCAACTAATCTTTTGAAGGTCAAAATTCATGATTTCATGAGCAATATAACCTACAATTTTTTACCAATTTTACTGATTTTGATCCGTAAGCAAATAATTTCTCAAAAGCTAAAAAATACGATTTCATAAGCTGTGACCCACGATTTCATGAGCTATGACACCTGAATTTTGACCATTTTTATGGTTTTAACCTATAGGCAACTAATTTTCCCGAATGCAAAAATTCACAATTTCATGAGTTATATAACCCACGATTTTTGGCCATTTTTTGTGATTTCGATCTGTAGGCAAATAATTTTCCAAAAGTGAAAACTCACAAATCATAAGCTATAAGCCATGATTTCTGGTCATTAAGTGGTTACGACCCATTTCCAAATAATTTCACGGAGACCAAAATTCACGATTTAATGAACTATAACCATAATTTTTTAACATTTTTAGTAGTTTAAACCTATAAGCAAATAATTTCCTGGAGGAAAAAATTTACGATTTCATGAGCTATAACTCACGATTTTTTACCATTTTTAGTGGTTTCGACCCGTCGGCAGTTAATTTCGTTGAAGCCAAAATTCACGATTTCATGTTATAATGTGTTATAACTACTATTTTCGGCCATTTCAAGCGTTGGCAAATAATTTTCTTAAGGTCAAAATTCTTGATTTCATGAGTTATAACCTACAAATTTTTTTCAATTTTAGTGGTTTTGATCTGTATGCAAATAATTTCTCAAAGACTAAAATTTACGATTTCATAAGCTCAAACCCACGATTTCATGAGTTATAACACATGAATTTTGACCATTATTATGGCTTCAAACTACAGGCAACTAATTTCTAAGAAGGCCATAATTCACAATTTCATGAACTATAACCCACGATTTTTGGCTATTGTTAGCGGTTTCAACCCGTTGGTAAATAAACTCATGTGCTATAATTCACAATTTCATGAGCTATAATCCATGATTTTTTGACTATTTTTAATGGTTTCCACAAGTAGGCAAATAATTTTCGGGAGTCAAAAATTCACGATTTCATAAGCTATAACCCACGATTTTTGGCTATTTTTTGTGGTTTCGATTTGTAGGCAAATAATTTTCTGAAAGTGAAAACTCACGACATCAAATGCTATAAACCATGATTTCTGGCCATTAAGTGGTTACGACCCGTTTCCAAATAATTTCACGGAGGCTAAAATTCACAATTTAATGAGCTATAACCCATAATTTTTCATTATTTTTAGTGGTTTCAACCTATAAACAAATAATTTCTTGGCGGAAAAAATTTACTATTTCATGATCTATAATTCACGATTTCAAAAGCTATAACTCATGATTTCAAGAACTATAACACATGAATTTTGATCATTTTTATGGTTTCAACCAATAGACAACTAATTTCCCAAAAGCGCAAAATTAAAAATTTCATGAGCTATAACCCACGATTTTTGGTTATTTTCATGGTTTTGACTCATTGGCAAATAATCTCTCAGAAGCCAAAATTTATGATTTCATGAGCTATAACCCACGATATTTTTCTATTTTTAGTGGTTTCAACCCGTTGGCATATAATTTCTTGAGCTATAATTCACAATTTCATGAGTTATAATCCAAAATTTCATGACCTATAATCCATGATTTTTTGGCTATTTTTAATGGATTTCACGTGTAGGGAAATAACTTTCAGGAGGCAAATATTCACGATTCCATGAGCTATATAACCCATAATTTTTGGTCATTTTTTATGATTTCTGTATGTAGGCAAACAATTTCCCAAAAGCTAAAACTCACGACATCATAAGCTATAAGCCATGATTTCTGGCCATTAAGTGGTTATGACTAATTTCTAAATATTTCACGGAGACCAAAATTCACAATTTAATGAGTTATAACCCATAATTGTTAACCATTTTTAGTGGTTTCAACCTATAAGCAAATAATTTTATGGAGGAAAAAATTCACTATTTCGTGAGCTATAACTCACGATTTTTTATCATTTTTAGTGGTTTCGACCCGTTGGCACTTAATTCCCTTGAAGTCAAAATTCACGATTTCATGAGTTATAACCACTATTTTTTGCCATATCTAGCGTTAGCAAATAGTTTTCAGAAGGTCAAAATTCACAATTTCATGAGCTATAACTAACGATTTTTTTACCAATTTTAGTGGTTTTCATCTATAAGCAAATAATTTCTCAAATACTAAAATTCACGATTTCATAAGTTGTAACCCACGATTTCATGAGCTATAACCAATGAATTTTGACCATTTTTATGGTTTCAACCTATAGGCAACTAATTTCCCAAAATGCTAAAATTCACAATTTCATGAGCTATAAACCACGATTTTTGGTTATTTTAGTGCTTTTGACCTTGTAGAGTCGAAAAAGTTTTGTTTGATTGACTTTAAAAAAAAAGAAATTACAATCACACTCTCTCGATTACAGAGGAAGAGGAGATTGATTTGACTCCTCTTTTGTATGGGTTCTTGGTGGCGAAAGAAGGCTTCACTCAATGCTCACGTAGAGATCCGCTTTCCGTTGACGATCAGAACAAAGTTGTTGATGATTGATGAAGAACTCGATCTCTCTTGCGCAAGTCTTTGGATTTTCAAAAGTTCCAAAAGCCCCTTCCTCCTAGCTGCTCACGGCTATTTATTAGGCTTTTAGCATGTAGCTGGCATGCAAGAAATGTGGAAACGTGGGTTAAGCGATGCATGCGTGGGCATAAGCGATGCCCACGACTTCGATCCACGTGGTATCGTGGCCGCCGTGGCCGTTGGCTTTCTTTGTTATGGCGAGCCGAGCCGTTAGATGACGAAGCCGCTTCATTGACCGGCGCTGAACCTTGATTGAATGACGAGGTTCGCTACTTGGGTGAACCGGTTTGATAGCGAGCTTATTTGGCGAACCTCGGTGGATGCATTTATGCATTTTGGTTTGCAAGCCCATTTTGCTATAGACGAACCTCGTATGAAATGGTTGGATGGTAAGCTTGGCTGCGTGGCGAACCTTATATGAAATGGTTGGATGGCGACTTCATTGGCGTGAACCTCGGTTGAATGTCGAGGTTCCCTTTATTTTGCGCGAACCTCGTATAAATGTCGAGGTTCACGCTGCTGTGGCGAACCTCAGATGAATGTTGAGGTTCACTGCTATGGGCGAACCTGGGTTGAATGGCGGGGTTCATTGCTGTAGGCGAACCTCGGTTGAATGGCGAGGTTCACTGCTGTAGGTGAACCTCGTCTGAAGGGAGAGCTTCGCTACTTGGGCGAACCTCGTCTGACAAGAGGGCTTCGCTGCTTGGCGAACCTCGTCTGAATGGAGAACTTCGCCCAACTTTGATGTTGTGGGCGAGCCTCGCCAAACTTTGATAGTGTAGGCGAGCCTCGTCAAACTTTGATACTGTAAGCGAGCCTCGTCAAACTTAAATGTTGTGGGCGAATCTCATCATATGACTGTTGAGCTTCGTTTCTCGTGCGAGCCTCGTGTTACGATTGAACTCCGCTCCTCGTGCGAACCTCGTATTGAGGTCGAGCCTCGCCTTTAACGAAGTCTCGCTTTGAAGTTTGTATGGTCGGCCTAAGCCCTATCAGTGAGCCTGTAGAAGCTTTAACAACTAGGGTGCTCGTGACCCTCGCCTAGAGGATTTTTTGACTGTCTACAAGACCCCCTTCAAAGTTTTCAGACTTGAATCAGGTTGTGTGGGGTCTGGAATACTTTGAATTTTTCTAACAGCTATCGGCGAACTTCGCACGCCAACCTCGTCAGGAGTTCAGATATGAGGGCAAGGCTACGAACCTCGCACTCACCGACCCTTGGCGTTTCATTTCCGATTTCTCTTTAAATCCGCATCCACGTGGCAAATTGGGGATTTGACACCTTTCGAGTGACTTTTCACATCCAAAGATCTCGTCCGCAGATCTCGTATTGAAGATCACGTGAGAGATCTAGGCCGTATATTTCGGCCGTCAGTTGGGTTCTTCGAGACCCTATATATGACAGCGAGAGGCCCCAAAGAGCCCCCCTACTGCTCATCTTCTTCAAGCCGCCGCTACCTAAATCACTGAGATCTCCCTTTGACGCTCGAAGCAATGGCCCCCAAAACCGCTGCTGGCAAAGGCAAAAAGCCCGTTGGGACTTACGGCTCGCCCCGCCGTCTGCTTTCCGCGGGTAAAAGTAAGGGCATCGCTCGCCAAAACATGACTTTTAAGATCTGCCGTAGAGTTAATTTTATGACGTGATTTTCACTCTGGAGATGAGATTGCTCTCCAAGATCATATCTTTCTAGCGCCCGGTGATTTTTGTGAGCTTGCCTCATTTGGCTTGATAAACCTCATCGAGGTTCTTGATCTTCGGATCCCCATAGGGTCTCGTTTTGAAACTTCGCTTTGTTTGGCGAGGTTTGATTCTTTAGATGAAGCTCGTTTGGCGAGGCTCGCTTTCTTGTTGGATGAGCCTCGTTTGGCGAGGCTCGCTTTCTTGTTGGATGAGTCTCGTTTGGCGAGGCTCGTTTTCTGGAAAGATGAGTCTCGTTTGGCGAGGCTCGCTTTCTTGTTGGATGAGCCTCGTTTGGCGAGGCTCGCTTGTCGGGCGAAGTTCGCCCATTGATGACGAAGTTCGTCTGTTTGACGAGGTTCGCTCCTCGGAGTGACTTTGTCCTTTTGAAGTGGCGATTTAAACCTTTGAGACTAACTTCTTCTTCTCCTTTCTTTTGTGTAGTTGAGCATCCCTCTACCCCCATTCCTCAACGGGGTTCTTTCGGAGCAAATGGTGCTCAAGAGGCAGAACCTGATTTCCTCTCCCCTCTCGTGAACGTTCCTGCATTTGTGAACAGAACTGAAGAGGAGTTGAGACTTCTTTCTGAACCTTCAACATCCACCTTCAGGCGTTGGATTACGGATGCCCCTTTGGAGTCTGTTAACCGGGACCAAATCGCAAAGCCTCGCTTTTCGCTTTGGAGATGATCTTGAAGATCGGATCTGTTGGACTTGGGTTCGTACAAGTGGCTCAGTGGTAAACTCCGCTACATGTTCTTGCCCGCAATGGAGCGGGATTGCTCACTGACCTCCTTAAGAGCCGCTTCTACTCCTCGGAAGATGGTGGGATCTAACCCCACTCAAGATGGAGTGATGTGGTCACTTCTCTCGGGGTGGTGCAGTGGACCGCCATGGTCATCATGTAGCGGTCTACAACACAGGCTTTTCGAGAGGAGCTTCTGTTGGCGAATCGGTATCGCGGCCAACACTTTTGGTCGTGCTTTCCATAAAGCGGAGGGGCAATTCCACGCCAAAGATTTCGGACTCTGGTGGTCTCGATGGGGTTCTTCTCAATGGTGGCCTCGCGTCACTGAATACATTCTAAAAGAAAATCGTGACGAATTGGAGAAGTTTGGCCTTAGGGCTCCGATCAGGGCAACTCAATTGGGCCTGAGGAATAACTCTCAGCAATTCCTCGGGATTTTGGAGTTGTATAACCCCGATACCCACACTTTCTTCACTCCGGATGGCAAATTGGGGATTGCTTTGCACGAGATGGCCGAGGTTTCTGGGCTACCTATTGGGAAGTGATGTGCCACTATTATATTTGCACATGTAGGCACGGCCGTGCTGATAAGAAGGGGGAGAAGTTCATTAGTCATAATATTTGGGCCCACTACCTCTTTGAAGGGTCGGATGATAAGGAAGGTATTGTGGTGCCCCCGGTCCTCTTGAGGCGGTAAATTGTCGCGGCTTGTGCTTGACAACCTTCCGCTTTCTTATGTGACTCACACAGACGAGCATGGCTTCCCGGCAGGGATGACGTTTGACACTTATATTTATCAGAGCGGGAAGCCAATTTCTTCCAAGGCGGTGCTAGCAGGCTACCTCATGTTGTGGCTCAAACACATCGTCGTCCCCACCGGCAGCTTTGATTCATTAGGACCTGAGGTGATTTTCCCTGCTGTTTGCTTAGCACACGGGCGTCAGTATGCACTTCTTCCTGCCATGATTGCCCGTATTCATTGGGGATTGCGGCGTCTTTGCTACGCCTTCTGCCATGGTACTGAGAACCCAAGGGTGGAATTACCATACGCCTATCTTATGGCGTGGTTTGTCATGCACTGCCCTACTCTCATGGGTACACCCTCTGCTCATATAGAGGGACAAATTACTCCTTTCATCCAGAGGCTAGAGAACGTCGATTGGAGCCGACATTACATGGCTTCGGCGGGCTAGGCCCGACTACAAGAATTATTCTTTTAACCGGTGCCTCCCACATTTTCCTGGAGTCAGCTATGGACAAGCTTTGGTGGATGAACCCAATGCTCAGGGTTATACCACTTTGTCACTTGGCTGCTTTTTATGGCTCATGAGCATACGGCCGGGGTATTTTATCTGCCGCTTCGGTCCCTTATGCGTATTGGAGCCTTATCTACCCTGCCGCTTTGCCCGTCAGTTCGGGTATGATCAACTGTATGTCGGTAATCCCAATTCTCAATTACAATCCGACGGCTGCGGCTTAGTTGCGGGAGCCAGGGCTTGGTACTGGACCGTCGCTGGCGGCACAGGTGCTCGTTTTTCTCTTCCGCAACGAGACCCTCAATCCCGGACGACGTTCGCTTATTGCAAGTGGCATTGCATGGCAAACGCAGAGATCCCAGGTTTTAACATCAATTCGCGGGGTTGCGTTCGATTCGGCGTCGTTATAGAGAAGGCCAGACTTCAACGAGGAGCCGCATTCCGGGGCTGAAGGAGTATTTGAGTGCTGAGAAGGATGTTGGTGCGGAGACACCACATCCACCTAGCCCTCATGAAACTCAGGCGGAAATAGATGAGGCTCTGAATGAGTACGGCAGCAACATTCCTTCTCCTGCTGGTGTTGAAGAAACTTTCGGGGCTGAACCTGCATCAGAGGCACCTAGAGATTTTGTTCCTTTTGATGAACCATCAGAACATCTTCCGCAGGATCCTCTTGAAAGCTCTACCTCACCCAGCCGATCTGTTGGAGCTGTACCCCAAGAAACCACCCCCACTTCAGAGCCTGGAGGCAGCGAGGCTTTGGTACCAACAACTCAAGGATCTAAAAGACCAGGGCCTCCTCGGACCAAGCGTGTAGTCAAGCGGGTAAGGCAAGAGGCTTTGATTGGTCCTGCTGCCGGTTTGAGTATGACTGCTGAAGGCGTCCCTGACATTGTTGAAAGTGCTCCGGCCCATGCTGAAATGTCCACGGCGACCGCTACTGTTTCTGAGTCGGAGACCAGGACTCAAGATGAAGATACGGCGATCCCTGCCGCGACTGTGCCTGAAACTTCACTGGCTTTGACTGTCGTCGCCACCCCCACAATTGAAATTCCGCCAATCCCGGCGTCGGTTTGTCCGTCAAGCCCTTCTACTGCTACCCCCTCTTCTTTTGACTTGTCAAAAGATTACGGGGTATCTATGATCCGCAATAATTTCCTTACCATCTTAAAAGAATCTCCTACTCAAGTGTTGGAGCGTGGTGGGGATTTTGCTGGGATCAAGGCTGTATTGGAACCTCTCCTGGATGTGATGCAGAGTTTGACAAATGCTACAGCTATATTGCCCTACCGCACACGCCCGCAATGTAGAAGCTTTTCAACAAATGGCAAAGTCGGTAGCGATCGACCCCTTCGCCCAAGATCAAAGATCGTGCCATGCGACTTATAAGACAAAGGGATGATTCCCAATTTGAGCTTCAACGCCAAGTGCTTGAGAAGAAGGTGTAATCCACCGGCTTGGGAGATGACTACAACTCTCTTTAATGAAAACAAGAGGGTTGCTGACATCGAGCGCAACCAACAACTCTTGGTTGACTCCTACAAGGCTGCGCTCGCCGATATCCAGGTCAAGCTAGCAAACGCCGAGAGAATTAGTGGTCGCTACCAAAAGCGGCGGGCTCGAACGGCTCAATGGGCCGGAACACCGAACAGCGGTGCGGTAGAATCGATGAATTGGAAAGACTAAGTGTTCTTTGTGAGCCATATGCCGGTACTCTCGACAATGATCTCCATAATCAAGCTACCAAGAGATTAAAACCGCCACCGAAGCTATGGTCACACTTGCCTCGAACCACAGTCGTTGAGCACTTGTAACTTGTATATCTTTGATTACATGATGAATAAAATTCCATCTTTTTGTGTTCCCTCAAAATTTTGTTGCGCAATTTGCATTTGCAATCTGGAATTTTTAGCAAACTCCCAGCTATCAACGGACTTGGTATGTCTTTACCAGTTGCCGTTTGAACTGGACTAGCCATACTTTTCCCCTCAGTATGATGAGTTTTCAAGGAGGTTCTTTTAGGCTTAACTGCTAAAATCTCTCCTCTATTTACAAACAACTAGATTGTAAACGAGCCTCAATTATGAGGATAGCGAGGTTGAATTATCGGCACATCGCTTGGTAGGCCGATGTTGGACAATAAACATCATATTGACACATCACTTGGTAGGTCAATATTGGACAATGAACGTCATTTATGAGAAATGGCGCACATCGAGAAGATGAAATATTGACACATCACTTGGTAGGTCAATATTGACAATGAGCCATTTATGAGAAATGACTAACATCTAAGGATGAAATGTTGACACATCACTTGGTAGGTCATTATTAGGAATAAAATCATGTGGGGATGATCGAATAGTTCAGTGACATAAAAGTATAACGATCGTGATCAAAAAGCAATCAAGTTGTTTAGTGACATAGGAGTATAACGACAGTGATTACGAACAAAATCATTTAGAGGAATGATCATGTGGGAGTAGTCAAGTCGTTCAGTGACATAGGAGTATAACGACTATGGTTGAAATAGAGGCACATCGCATGGTAGGCTATTATTCGGTGAGGGAGCTGATAGGGGTATATCGCTTGGTTAACCACTATCTAACATAAAGTCACTCGGACAAGAGACGATATGGAAATGATCAGGTCGTTCAGTGACGTAGAAGTATAACGACTGTGATCGAAAACAATCACATTGTTCAGTGACGTGAAAGTATGACCACTGTGATTGACATGAAGACACATCATTCGATAAATCAAAATTAGGTGACAGCCGTTGTTCATGGAGAATTGAAACATTGGCTCATCGTTGAGTAAGCCCATACGGGATGACGAACATCATTCGGTATGAATAACAAACGTCGGAAAATTAGAGTATTGGCGCATCACTTGGTAAGCCAATGGTGGACATCGTAAAGATAAGATATTGACTTGGTAGGTCAATACTTAGAAACGATAAGATAATTGATAAGGGGTAATATTTCTTTAGAAACTTACCGTTGATAGGCATCATGATTTTGTCGCCTTCTTGATTGGTTAGGCGGTACGCTCCATTCGAGTAGACCGACTCCACTACGAATGGTCCTTCCCATTTTGGTTCGAATTTCCCTTTCTTTTTGGAATTCAAAATCATTGGGCGTCGAACAGCGAGCACGAGGTCGCCTCCCTTGAAAATACGACATCGGACTTTCTTGTCAAATGCTTTAGAAACCGGTCCGTACAACTCGATATGCCGTTGAGCCTCGTAGTCGCCATCCAAAGATTTCAAGTTCCTCAAGGCCGGGCGATGATTTTCCTCGGTTGTCATTCGGTGGATAGCCATTCAAGCGATGGGATTTGAATCTCTAACGGTAAAATGGCCTCACAACCATAAACCGTAGAATATGGGGTGGTACCGCTTGTGCGAACCGTTGTACGGTAAGCCCACAGGCTTTGCCCCAGCTTGTCGTTCCAATCCTTCTTGTTTGAAGAGACCATCTTGGTAAGGATCTTGATGATCGTCTTATTAAAAGCTTCAGCTTGTCCGTTCGCCGCAGGATAGTAAGCTGTTGATGCTAAATTCCGGATTCGGAATTTATCGCAGAATCGCGTGAAAGCATGACTGACAAACTGTGGGCCATTGTCGTGGACAATCTGTCTTGGCACACCATATCGGTATATGACGTGATGTTTGACAAATTTGATCACATCACTAGTCTTGACCATTCTCAATGGAATAGCTTCCGCCCACTTTGAGAAATAGTCAGTTATCACCAATATGAAACAATGTCCTTTTGAAGAAGGCGGAGAAATGGGACCAACAATATCCATTCACCACGTTTCAAATGGCCAGGACGTGGCGGTAGGATGTAAGTGTTCCGGCGGTTGGTGAAGGTAATTAGCATGTATTTGGCATGCATGGCATCGTTTAGCGTAAGCCACGGCATCCCTTACCATTGTCGGCCAATAATAACCGAGTCTACGCACCGTCCCATAACTTAGGTCCGGCCGGTGTGCTCCACAAACACCGCCATGAGCTTCTTTCAAGACTTGCTCGCTTCCTTAGTTGACGACATCGGCAAGAACCCATCATATGACCTTCTATACAAAGTCCGAATTGGGAATCATAGTAAAATCTTGATGCTCGTCGACGAATCGACTCCCTTTCTTTTGTCTTCGGGCAATATCCCATGCAAGATATAGTCGACGATCGGGAACCGCCAGTCTCGTGCTTCAAGTGACTTAGGCTCGTCTTCGACCGCATCTAATCAGAATGCATATTTTGGCCGAAATAGTTGCCGACTAGTCACACTAACTTGCTGAGTAGCATTCTCAGGCAGGGCTAGCGTAGCTGCAAGAGACGCCAGCGCATCTGCATAAGTATTTTGCAAACGGGGTACATGATCAATGTAAAAGCTTTCAAAGAAGTCAGCTAAAGTTACGGCTGCTGCATGATGAGGGATAAGGTCCTCGTGCCTAACTTCGTACTCTCCTCTTAGTTGTTTTACGATAAGCTGTGAATCCCCAAATGCCTCAAGGTGTTTCACGCCTAAATGTTTGGCTATGTCGAGACCAATCAATAACGATTATACCGCTACGCTATTGGTGCATGGTTCGATAATGACACACCGCGGTATCACATGGTTTTGTGGAGATATCAATACTACCCCACTCGCTACAACGGGATCATTAAGGGTCGCCTGCCCGGCTAAAGAACAATCGCCATACCTGCTCCTTAGAGACCAGATTAGCTTCATAAGGTTCGCCGTGCATGTCTTGATACAATTCGACTTTCCTTTCAATGGATGGTTAGCCAATAGGTCACACACGCCTTGACCCTTCATCGCCTTCGAGGTTTGAAGTGAATGTCGATCGAGATAATAACAATGCCCATCTAGCCATTCGACCATTCAGCGTGCGGTGGGTCATGAATACCCGTGATAGGGTCAATTTTGGATATGGCGTGTATAGTGCGTCCCACGAGATAGTGCCGCATCTTTTGGATGGCGAAGACCAAAGCCAAACATTCCTTCGAATGGGAGGATATCGATATTCGCCCCGACGGCCCTACCGAGGTAATAGATCACTGCTCGTGGCCATTGTCATCGCCCCGCTAAAGACTCGCCAACGATACTCAGAAGCGGATGTAAATCGAAGGGCTTTCCGATTTAGGTGCAACTAACACAGGGGATTAGAAAGATATGTTTTGATCTTCAATGCCTTCCGCAATCTTCATCCCAAACGAACGATACACCTTTCTTCATGAGCTTCGAGAATGGTTGACATTTCCCTGATAAATTGGAAATGAATCTGCGAATGTAAGCCAAACGCCCTTGGAGACCACGAAGCTCCCTAAGGCTTCTAGGAGGTGGAAGTTCCTGGATAGCTTTGATCTTGTCCGGGTCGAGACGATACCATCCGGCCGTGACCACTAACCCTAAGAATTTACCACTTGACATCCCCAGAAAAGACTTGGTTGGGTTCATCTTCAACTGATGTGCCCGCATTATCTCAAATGTTGTCTTCAAGTCATGCAAGTGATCACCTTTGTGACGACTCTTAACTACTAAATCGTCTACGTAGCATTCCACTGTTTTCCGTAAATGTTTTCGGAAAATAGTGGTCATGGCACGTTGGTATGTAGCCCCCGCGTTTTTCAAGCCGAAAGGCATAACTGTATAACAGTATATTCCTGACGGTGTTCGAAAGCGGTGTGCTTTTCGTCATCAGGATGCATTTTGATCTGATTGTACCCTGAGAAGCCATCCATAAAAGACATCCTCTCGAATCCACATGTGTTGTCGATGATAATGTCCGTAATTGGTAGAGGGAAATCGTCTTTCGGACATGCCGCATTTACGTCTCGGTAATCAACACACGGTCGGATCTGTCCGTTTTTCTTTACCACGGGTACTATATTTGCTACCCAGTCGGGATGCTGCACTTCCCGGATGAACCCTGCTTTGATTAGCTTCTCGATTTCTTTCTCGATAGCCTTCATGACCTGAGGGGAAAATCGTCGTTGTTGTTGTTTAACAGGTTTAGCTCCTGGCTTAATGTTAAGGCGATGCATGGCCACTTGAGGGTCTAAACCCGGCATATCTTCATAACTCCATGCGAAGACATCGATATATTCCTGTACCAAAGCGATAAGGCTCTCCTTTTCTTCAGCCGTCAAACTATCGCTTATGAATATGGGTTTTGGATTAGATTCGTCCCCCATATTTACTTGGATTATTTTGTCATCAGTGGGTGGTTCCCGTTGTTCAAAACGATGTTCCCATTGCATTCCCAGCTGTTGACTCATTGGATCCTCCAATAGCGGTAAGAGATCATCTTCTTGGATCTCTATTGGATCAGCTGAGGTCATATTGGCCATCAAGGACTTAAATTCATGTCCTATACTGACGTCAGAATCCCAGGAAGTTGCTTCAGAAGATGAGTGATCTGACTCACCCTCAGTCATAACATGCCATGAGTACGGCGGCGACTCATATCCCAACCCTTTACGAGTTCTATGATAGTAATCATCAGGCTGGCCTTCCGGGACATAAGCAGATCGGATCGGTGTTTTGATACCTTTTCCGTAGTTTAGCCCTTCTTTGTGAAGGAAATCATATCCCATTTTTTCATCAAATGTTGTACCGCCGGGCGAAATATGAAAATGGGGTTCTTTTTCTTTGCTTGGGGTTGTTCCTCCTCGGCTTGCAATGGTTTGTTGACTCGCCCAAAGATAATGTCTTTCGATCATTATTCCGGATGGTATCACAAAACCGCCAGAAGAATTAAAGTGCCTTTGAGTTGTCATAAATGACGACTGGATGGGCATGTGCAATGCAGGTTCAGCATACAACCGTGGAAGAATTTCTGACATCAAGTCAGTATGACTTTTAACACCCGGTGCGTAAGCTAAATCATAATTTTCATTAAAAACGACTATGTCGTCATCAGGATCATTCAGATCGATTACAAAGGGTTTTACATCATTGAAAACAACTCCTTGTTCGGACTCTATGTCAGCTTCATTTCCGCTGTCATAGTCCTCGATCTGTGGTTCATCGGTTTGGCCTTCCTCAAGGTAGTGGACAGAATCAGTAAAATAATTCTCCACACCTTTGAATGGTTGCCTTTCCGCGACCAATGTTTTAACCATCCCTTCTTCATCTACATACTTCATGCATTGATGCAACGTAGATGGGACGATCAAATTTTCATGGATCCAGGGTCGACCCAAGAGCAAATTATAAGATGTATCCGCGTCGATGACATAGCAGGTCACGTCTGTCTTCAAGTCTCCTATCTGGCATTTGAGTTTGATTTTGCCCAAGGGACGAGAATTGGTAGCATTGAAACCGTAGATGGTAGTCCCGGTCGTCGCTAACCGATGCAGCGGTATCCCAAGATGTTGTATAATTCTCAATGGGATGATACTCAATGCAGATCCCGGGTCAACTTGAGCTCGGTTGATTCGGACAGAGCCAATGTAACCAGTGAAGTACAACGGCCTATCATGCTTTGGGTTCTTCACTTGCATGTCCTCCGATGAAAAAGTAATGCAAGGTATCGGCCCTTTGAAGACCTGATGACATTGGGCACAAACTTCTGTTGTCCTTTCTGGGAAATGAGCGAGGAACGCTTCATTATCCGCTAACGCTTCTCGCAGAGCTTCTCTGGTAGATTGAGAGAGACGCAAGAGCTCAAATAAAGTAATTCTCGCCGGGATGTTGGAGAGTTGGGCTAACACGCTGAACCGAAAGGAGCCTTCGCTTCAGCGGTCCTTCCCGAAAGTGCTTTGTTGTAGCGGATCTCCCTTGTCTTGGACCCACCAACTGGCTCCTTTACTGCTACGTCGGGTGTTACTTCGGGGTACTCCCTTAGGAACTCTTTTCCGCCTCGGGTGGCCAACGCTGGTACAGGATGTGCGACCGGGGCGATTTGTTGCTTGGTAGAGTCATTGACTTGCTCCTTTTCCGGCGCAGCAGAGGTGGCGTTACAAGTCTTCCCTTTTGACTTTGAAGAAGTCCATTGTTCATCTGATAACAAGTCAGGGTGAACCCACATAATTTCGCCTTTCGGCGTGGTGTAAGGGACCATACCTTGTGCTTCCCGCCGCTGGAGATCAAAGTTCACCACTCTAGCTTCTGCTTGAGGGATCGGTTTTACACCGTCCTGCACTTGGAATTCCGCAAAATCGCCAAACTGGAGAGCGACCATGTTTGCAGACACCTTCTTCTGATCCTCTCGCAAAGTCATAACACCCGCTTCTAACAAGACTTGGATCTTGTCTTTCAAGATGTAGCATGATCCCGTCGGATGGTGTACCATTCGATGGTACATGCAGTATTTTGGATCATCCGTCCTTGAAGCTTCCTCCGGCTTCTTTACTTCCGGAAGCGTGATCTTGTTCATCTTGAGTAAAGTCTTGAAGATAGGGACAACCTGATCATCCTTGAAATCATACTTCTTCATAGGACGGTTATCGGAGGCATTTGGTTTCTGCTTAAAAGGTTTTGCAGTAGGTTGAGTCTCCACAGCTAGAGTCTCCTTCCCCTTTGATTGTTTTTGAGGCGTAAAATTGCTCTGATTACCTCCCTTTTTAGAACGATAATCCTGAGGTTCTTCTGCCTCAATCCTCTTAAGCATGTTTTCAACTTGTTCGCCTTGCCTCACCAATTCTTTCCAAGAGTATGCTTCAACTGCACCCATCTTAGAAAGTATGTTGATCGAGAGGTTGGCTCTGCACATCGCGATGAACGTCTTTTCCGAGACTTGGTCCCGGGAGTGTAAAGATTGGTTTCGGAATCTCTTGACAAAAGTGCTGACAGACTCCGTCTTCTTTTGCTTTTCGGCCAACAAGGTGGCCATAGACACCTCAGTGTCATCATCGAAAAATCGGGCCATAAAGAGCCTTTGCAGATCTTTCCAAGAGTTGATAGAACCGTGCTCTAACCTTCAAACCACTCAAGGCTTAATTCTTTAAGAGTGCTAATGAATAATCGGGTCATAATAGGATCATTACCCGCTATATGCCCGACGGCGCTTGAAGTAGTAGATGTGCCGTGACGGAGAACTTTTTCCGCCGAATCGCACTAAGTTAAGTGGCTTGAATTTCGGAGGATATGGGACATCATCCCATTCTATAGGATATGGCCTCGCCACCCCGGCTCCTTAGATTGCCCTTGAGTTTCGTGAGCATCCAAATGCTTTTGGAAATCCCGCAACACATGATCTTGCTCTTTGTACGCTGATTCGATTCCGCTTCAGATGACATCGAATGGACATCATGATCCCTCTCGTAGTCTTCTTGCTTCGATTTGGATCCTCCTTCGTCCATCTTCTTCTTGCCCACAAGTTTCTCCATCATCATTTCTAAACGCCTGATAGATTCTTGTTGCGCAAGAATAGTAGCTTGTTGCTCTTCTATTCTTCGTGTCATCTCTTCCTCTCGCTCGCCATGAGGACATCGGCCCGGTCACCAAATCGTTCGGTTGAGACGTAGCAATGCCGTAGTTCTCATGTTCTTCGGTACCCCTACCAATTGGCTATAGTCAAACGGGATTGACGCCCGCACGAAGACGGTGCTTCGATAGGCTTTGGCTATTGATTAACGCACCTCGTAACCCTGGGGAATATTCGGGGTCCGACGATTCCGGACTTCCTGTTGGGGTCTTGCTCCTGCCTCTCCCAACCATGTTGATAGTCACTCCATGACCATCGCGGGCTGCTCGCTTTTTATGGTGGAACCGCCTTCGTCTGGTTGACGGTCGACAATCGCCAAAACCGAAGGTCGGCGCGCCGATGAACATTGGCCAAGACGCGTAAATAAGCTTCTCACAGCAGCAATGAGATTGCATATGACTAGCATCACGCTTGCGAGTGAGGTAATCACGGAGATCAATAGTGGGTGTACCCCCAATTGATTCTGAAAGACGAGCCTCATACGAGAGAGGCTTCCTGGATCGAGTTTGGCGAACCTGGCGAGGTTGCCATTTTCTTTGATTTTGGCGGCGAGGTTCGCCGTCACGAGGTTCGGCCCCGCTTAGAGGAGACCTCATGTTGGCGAAGTTCATTGTTTGGACGAGGTTCGCCACTCAAACGAGGCTCATCCTTCAAGGGGACCTCGCGTTGTAGGCGAGGTTCGCCACTTTGACGAGGCTCAACCCTTTTTGAGGGGACCTCACGTTGTAGGCGAGGTTCGCCGCTTGGGGTAGGCAGACGAGGTTCGCCATTTGGACAAGGCAGACAAGGTTCGCCATTTGGACAAGGCAGACGAGGTTCACCACTTGGACTAGGCTCGCAGCAGGAGCGACGTTCGTCTTGTAGGCGACCTTCGTCTTGTTTTGAATGAACCCCCTGGTGATGACGAGGTTCGTTGATTTTCTTCGGACGATAGTGGAATCCGTCCAACGAGACCAAAGCTCGAGCACGTCGGCGAGCTTGGTTCTGTCGCTGACGTTGTCTGGCACGTCTCGAGAGTGGACCATTAGAAGGTCCGGTCTTCTCACAGGCAGAGCGAGGCTCGCCAGAAGCCAAAACTTGGCTAAAAACATCCGAAGTGGACTTGGGTTGCTTAACAACCCATTTCTTAGCCCGCTGGTTGACTTTTGGAGCCTTGTCCTTGAGAGACAAAGGCTGATTGTCGAGGTTCACTCGAGAGGATTCAGCAGAAGCCACGGGGGCTGAAGTCTCATACGAGACTCGACGACACTTGCGTGTCTTCACTGGGCTAGATGCCCCAGAGGAAAGAAATTCCTCGTACTTACTCTGATCAAATTCGATGACCAAGGTTTGAACCTCGGTTCCAACTGCAACCTTGTCTGATTGCGCCACCACCAGTTCGTCGGAAAGAACGGTTGCTCCCACTGTGGTCGCCATCTTCTGTAGAGTCGAAAAAGTTTTGTTTGATTGACTTTAAAAAAGAAATTACAATCACACTCTCTCGATTACAGAGGAAGAGGAGATTGATTTGACTCCTCTTTTTGTATGGGTTCTTGGTGGCGAAAGAAGGCTTCACTCAATGCTCACGTAGAGATCCGCTTTCCGTTGACGATCAGAACAAAGTTGTTGATGATTGATGAAGAACTCGATCTCTCTTGCGCGCAAGTGCTGGATTTTCCAAAAGTTCCAAAAGCCCCTTCCTCCTAGCTGCTCACGGCTATTTATTGGGCTTTTAGCATGTAGCTGGCATGCAAGAAATGTGGAAACGTGGGTTAACTGATCTGTACGTGGGCATAACTGATGCCCACGACTCAGTTCACGTGGCTGTCGTGGCCTTCGTGGCCGTTGGCTTTGCTGTTATGGCGAGCTTCGAGCTTCGTTAGATGACGAGCTTCGCTCTTCATTGACTGGCGCTGAACCTTGATTGAATGACGAGGTTCGCTACTTGGGTGAACTTCGGTTTGATAACGAAGCCACGCTTGGCTTAACCTCTACCGGATGCATTTATGCATTTTGGTTTGACAAATGAAGCCACGCCGTAGACGAACCTCGTATGAAATGGTTGGATGGTAAGCTTCACCGTAGGCTTAACCTTATATGAAATGGTTGGATGGCGAAGCCACGCGCGGGCTTAACCTTAGTTGAATGTCGAGGTTCACCGTAGTTTAACCTCAGATAAATGTCGAGGTTCACCGCCGTAGTTTAACCTCAGATAAATGTTGAGGTTCACTGCTATGGGCGAACCTGGGTTGAATGGCGGGGTTCATTGCTGTAGGCGAACCTCGGTTGAATGGCGAGGTTCACTGCTGTAGGTGAACCTCGTCTGAAGGGAGAGCTTCGCTACTTGGGCGAACCTCGTCTGACAAGAGGGCTTCGCTGCTTGGCGAACCTCGTCTGAATGGAGAACTTCGCCAAACTTTGATGTTGTGGGCGAGCCTCGCCAAACTTTGATATCAGAGGCAGCCTCACAAACTTTGATACCGTAGTTTAGCCTCGCCAAACTTAAATGTTGTGGGCTAATCTCATCATATGATCGTTGAGCTTCAAGCCGTATGGCCTCGTGTTACGATTGAACTCCGCTCCTCGTGCGAACCTCGTATTGAGGTCGAGCCTCGCCTTAACGAGTCTCGTTTTGAAGTTTGTATGGTCCAGCCTCGCCCTATCAGCGAGCCTCGCCTTGAAGCTTTAACAACTAGGGTGCTCGTGACCCTCGCCTAGAGGATTTTTTGACTGTCTACAGACCCGTTGCAAATAATCCCTCGAAAGCCAAAATTCACGATTTCATGAGCTATAACCCACAATTTTTGGCTAATTTTAGTGGTTTCAACCCATTGGCAATTAATTTCATGAGCTATAATTCATAATTTCATGAGCTATAATCCATAATTTTTTAGCTATTTTTAATTGTTTCCACATGTAGCAAAATAATTTTTGGGAGGCAAAAATCCACGATTTCATGAGCTATATAACCCACGATTTTTGGCTATTTTTTGTGGTTTTGATCTGTAGGCAAACAATTTCCCGAAAGCAAAAACTAACGACATCATAAGCTATAAGCCATGATTTCTGGCTGTTAACTGGTTACGACCCGTTTCCAAATAATTTCACGGAGACCAAAATTCACAATATAATGAGCCATAGCCCATAATTTTTTACCTTTTTTAATGGTTTCAACCTATGAGCCTATAATTTCTTGGAGGAAAATTTTCATGATTTCATGAGCTATAACTTACGATTTTTCACCATTTTTAGTGGTTTCGACCCGTTGGCAATTAATTTCCTTGAAGCCAAATTTACAATTTCATGCGTTACAACCACTATTTTTGGCCATTTCTAGCGCTGGCAAATAATTTTCTGAAGGTCGAAATTCATGATTTCATGAGCTATAACCTATAATTTTTTGCCAATTTTAGTGGTTTTGATCTGTAAGCAAATAATTTCTCAAAAGCTAAAATTCACGATTTGATAAGCTGTAACCCACGATTTCATGAGGTATGACCCATGAATTTTGACCATTTTTATGGTTTCAACCTATAGGCAACTAATTTCCTAAAATGTTAAAATTCACAATTTCATGAGCTACAACCCATGATATTTGGTTATTTTAGTGGTTTTGACCCATTGCAAATAATCCCTCGAAAGCCAAATTTCATGATTTCATAAGCTGTAAACGACGATTTCATGAGCTATAACCCATGATATTTAACCATTTTTATGGTTTCATTCCACAGGCAACTAATTTTCTTGAAGGCCAAAATTCTCAATTTCATGAGCTATAATCCAAGATTTTTGGCCATTTTTAGAGGTTTTCACCCGTTGACAAATAATCCCTCGGAAGCCAAAATTCACGATTTCATGAGCGATAACCTATGATTGTTGGCTATTATTAGCGATTTCAACCCGTTGGCAAATAAATTCATGAGCTATAATTCACAATTTCATGAGATATAATCCAAGATTTTTTAGCTATTTTTAATGATTTCCACATGTAGGCAAATAATTTTCGGGAGTAAAAAATTCACGATTTCATGAGCTATAACCCACGATTTTTGGCCATTTTTCGTGGTTTCGATCTGTAAGCAAACAATTTTCCAAAAGTGAAAACTCACGACATCATAAGCTATAATCCCTGATTTCTGGCCTTTAAGTGGTTACGGCCCGTTTCTAAATAATTTCACAGAGACCAAAATTCACAATTTAATGAACTATAACCGATAGTTGTTTACCATTTTTAGTGGTTTCAACCTATAAGCAAATAATTTCCTGGAGGGAAAAATTCACGATTTCATGAGCTATAACTCACTATTTTTTATCATTTTTAGTGATTTCGACCCGTTGAAAATTAATTTCCTTGAAGCCAAAATACACGATTTCATGAGTTATAACCACTATTTTTAGCCATTTCTAGCGTTGGCAAATAATTTTCTAAAGGTCAAAATTCTTGATTTCATGAGTAATAACCAACGAATTTTTACCAATTTTAGTTGTTTTGATCTGTAAACAAATAATTTCTCAAAAGCTAAAATTCGCGATTTTATAAGCTGTATCCCACGATTTCATGAGCTATGACCCTTGAATTTTGACCATTTTTATTGTTTCAACCTATGGGCAACTAATTTCCAAAAAGGCTAAAATTCACAATTTTATGAGCTATAACCCACGATTTTTGGCTATTTTTAGTGGTTTTAACCCATTGGCAATAATCGTTCGAAAGCCAAAATTCACGATTTCATGAGCTATAACCCACGATTTTGGGCTAATTTTAGTGATTTCAACCCAATGGCAATTAATTTCATGAGCTATAATTCATAATTTCATGAGCTATAATCCATAATTTTTTAGCTATTTTAAATTGTTTCCGCATGTAGCAAAATGATTTTCGGGAGGCAAAAATTCACGATTTCATGAGCTATATAACCCACAATTTTTGGCTATTTTTTGTGGTTTTGATCTGTAGGCAAACAATTTTTCGAAAGCAAAAACTAACGACATCATAAGCTATGAGCCATGATTTCTGGCCGTTATCTGGTTATGACCCGTTTCCAAATAATTTCATGGAGACCAAAATTCACAGTATAATGAGCCATAGCCCATAATTTTTTATCTTTTTTAGTGGTTTCAACCTATAAGCCTATAATTTCCTAGAGGAAAATTTTCATGATTTCATGAGCTATAACTCATGATTTTTCGCCATTTTTAGTGGTTTCGACCAGTTGGCACTTAATTTCCTTGAAGCCAAAATTCACAATTTCATGCGTTATAACCACTATTTTTGGCCATTTCTAGAGCTGGCAAATAATTTTCTGAAGGTCGAAATTTATGATTTCATGAGCTATAACCAACAATTTTTTGCCAATTTTAGTGGTTTTGATCTGTAAGCAAATAAGTTCTCAAAAACTAAAATTCACGATTTGATAAGCTGTAACTCACGATTTCATGAGCTATGACCCATGAATTTTGACCATTTTTATGGCTTCAACCTATAGGCAACTAATTTCCTAAAATATTAAAATTCACAATTTCATGAGCTATAACCCATGATATTTAGTTATTTTAGTGGTTTTGACCCATTGCAAATAATCCCTCAAAGCCAAATTTCACGATTTCATAAGTCAGAACGACGATTTCATGAGCTATAACCCATGATATTTGAACATTTTATGGTTTCATTCCACAAGCAACTAATTTCCTAAAATGTTAAAATTCACAATTTCATGAGCTATAATCCACGATTTTTAGCCATTCTTAGAGGTTTTCACCCGTTGACAAATAATCTCTGAAGCCAAAATTCACGATTTCATGACTATAACCTACGATTGTCGGCTATTATTAGCGTTTCAACCCGCTGGCAAATAAATTCATGAGCTATAATTCACAATTTCATGAGATATAATCAAAGATTTTTAGCTATTTTTAATGATTTCCACATGTAGGCAAATAATTTCTGGAGTAAAAATTCATGATTTCATGAGCTATAACCCACGATTTTTGGCCATTTTTGTGGTTTCGACTGTAAGCAAATAATTTTCCAAAAGTGAAAACTCACGACATCATAAGCTATAATCCCCGATTGCCTTTAAGTGGTTACGCCCATTTCCAAATAATTTCACAGAGACCAAACTTCAAAATTTAATGAGCTATAACCGATATTTTTTACCATTTTAGTGGTTTCAACCTATAAGCAAATAATTTTCGGAGGGAAAAATTCACGATTTCATGAGCTATAACTCACGATTTTTATCATTTTTAGTGATTTCGACCCGTTAGAAATTAATTTCCTTGAAGCCAAAATACACGATTTCATGAGTTATAACCACTATTTTTAGCCATTTCTAGCTGGCAAATAATTTTCTAAAGGTCAAAATTTTGATTTCATGAGCAATAACCAACGATTTTTACCAATTTTAGTTGTTTTATCTCAGAACAAATAATTTCTCAAAAGGTAAAATTCACATTTTATAAGTCAGATCCCACGATTTTATGAGCTATCACCCTTGAATTTTGACCATTTTATTGTTTCAACTTATAGGAAACTAATTTTCAAAAGGCTAAAATTCATAATTTTATGAGCTATAACCCACGATTTTTGGCTATTTTAGTGGTTTTAACCTGTTGGCAATTAGATTCATGAGCTATAATTCACAATTTCATGAGCTATAAACCACGATTTTTGGCTATTTTAGTGGTTTTAACCTGTTGGCAATTAGATTCATGAGCTATAATTCATAATTTCATGAGCTATAATCCATAATTTTTAGCTATTTTTAATGGTTTCCACATGTAGGAAAATAATTTTGAGAGGTAAAATTCACGATTTCATGAGCTCTATAACCCATGATTTTTGGCTATTTTTATGGTTTCGATCGTAAGCAAATAATTTTCCAAAAGTGAAAACTCACGACATCATAAGCTATAAGCCATGATTTCTAGCCATTAAGTGGTTACGCCCATTTCCAAATAATTTCATGGAGACCAAAATTCACAATTTAATGAGCTATAACCCATAATTATTTACCATTTTAGTGGTTTCAACCTATAAGCAAATAATTTCCTAGTGGAAAAAATTTATGATTTCATGAGCTATAACTCACGATTTTTATCATTTTTAGTGATTTCGACCGTTAGAAATTAATTTCCTTGAAGCCAAAATTCACAATTTCATGCGTTATAACCACTATTTTTGGCCATTTCTAGAGCTGGCAAATAATTTTCTGAAGGTCGAAATTTATGATTTCATGAGCTATAACCAACAATTTTTTGCCAATTTTAGTGGTTTTGATCTGTAAGCAAATAAGTTCTCAAAAACTAAAATTCACGATTTGATAAGCTGTAACTCACGATTTCATGAGCTATGACCCATGAATTTTGACCATTTTTATGGCTTCAACCTATAGGCAACTAATTTCCTAAAATATTAAAATTCACAATTTCATGAGCTATAACCCATGATATTTAGTTATTTTAGTGGTTTTGACCCATTGCAAATAATCCCTCAAAGCCAAATTTCACGATTTCATAAGTCAGAACGACGATTTCATGAGCTATAACCCATGATATTTGAACATTTTATGGTTTCATTCCACAAGCAACTAATTTCCGAAGGCCAAAATTTACAATTTCATGAGCTATAATCCACGATTTTTAGCCATTCTTAGAGGTTTTCACCCGTTGACAAATAATCTCTGAAGCCAAAATTCACGATTTCATGACTATAACCTACGATTGTCGGCTATTATTAGCGGTTTCAACCCGCTGGCAAATAAATTCATGAGCTATAATTCACAATTTCATGAGATATAATCCATAATTTTTTAGCTATTTTTAATGGTTTCCACATGTAGGAAAATAATTTTTGAGAGGTAAAAATTCACGATTTCATGAGCTCTATAACCCATGATTTTTGGCTATTTTTTATGGTTTCGATCTGTAGGCAAACAATTTCTCGAAAGTGAAAACTCACGACATCATAAGCTATAAGCCATGATTTCTAGCCATTAAGTGGTTACGACCCGTTTCTAAATAATTTCATGGAGACCAAAATTCACAATTTAATGAGCTATAACCCATAATTATTTACCATTTTTAGTTGTTTCAACCTACAAGCAAATAATTTCCTAGTGGAAAAAATTTATGATTTCAAGAGCTATAACTCACATAGTTTTGACCATTTTTAGTAGGTTCGACCCGTTGGCAATTAGTTTCCTTGAAGCTAAAATTCATTATTTCAAGAGTTATAACCACTGATTTTGGCCATTTCTAGCGTTGGCAAATAATTTTTTGAAGGTCAAAATTCATGGTTTCATGAGCTATAACCGATAATTTTTTGCCAATTTTAGTGGTTTTGATCTGTAAGCAAATAATTTCTCAAAAGCTAAAATTTATAATTTCATAAGCTGTAACCCATGATTTCACGAGCTATGAGCCCTAAATTTTGACCATTTTTATGGTTTCAACCTATAGGCAACTAATTTCCCAGAAGGCAAAAATTCACAATTTTATTAGTCATATAACCCACGATTTTTGGCCATTTTTAGTGATTTTGACTCGTCAAATAATCTCTCGAAAGCCAAAATTCACGATTTCATGAGCTATAACCCACGATTTTGGGCTAATTTTAGTGATTTCAACCCAATGGCAATTAATTTCATGAGCTATAATTCATAATTTCATGAGCTATAATCCATAATTTTTAGCTATTTTTAATGGTTTCCACATGTAGGAAAATAATTTTGAGAGGTAAAATTCACGATTTCATGAGCTATATAACCCACAATTTTGGCTATTTTTGTGGTTTTGATCTCAGAGGCAAACAATTTCTCGAAGTGAAAACTCACGACATCATAAGCTATGAGCCATGATTTCTAGCCATTAAGTGGTTACGACCGCTTCTAAATAATTTCATGGAGACCAAAATTCACAATTTAATGAGCTATAACCCATAATTATTTACCATTTTAGTGGTTTCAACCTATAAGCCTATAATTTCCTAGAGGAAAATTTTCATGATTTCATGAGCTATAACTCATGATTTTTCGCCATTTTTAGTGGTTTCAACCTATAAGCAAATAATTTCCTGGAGGGAAAAATTCACGATTTCATGAGCTATAACCCACGATTTTTGGCCATTTCTAGAGCTGGCAAATAATTTTCTGAAGGTCGAAATTTATGATTTCATGAGCTATAACCAACAATTTTTTGCCAATTTTAGTGGTTTTGATCTGTAAGCAAATAAGTTCTCAAAAACTAAAATTCACGATTTGATAAGCTGTAACTCACGATTTCATGAGCTATGACCCATGAATTTTGACCATTTTTATGGCTTCAACCTATAGGCAACTAATTTCCTAAAATATTAAAATTCACAATTTCATGAGCTATAACCCATGATATTTAGTTATTTTAGTGGTTTTGACCCATTGCAAATAATCCCTCGAAAGCCAAATTTCACGATTTCATAAGCTGTAAACGACGATTTCATGAGCTATAACCCATGATATTTGAACATTTTTATGGTTTCATTCCACAAGCAACTAATTTCCTGAAAGGCCAAAATTTACAATTTCATGAGCTATAATCCACGATTTTTAGCCATTCTTAGAGGTTTTCACCCGTTGACAAATAATCTCTCGGAAGCCAAAATTCACGATTTCATGACTATAACCTACGATTGTCGGCTATTATTAGCGGTTTCAACCCGTTGGCAAATAAATTCATGAGCTATAATTCACAATTTCATGAGATATAATCAATGATTTTTTAGCTATTTTTAATGATTTCCACATGTAGGCAAATAATTTTCGGGAGTAAAAAATTCATGATTTCATGAGCTATAACCCACGATTTTTGGCCATTTTTTGTGGTTTCGATCTGTAAGCAAATAATTTTCCAAAAGTGAAAACTCACGACATCATAAGCTATAATCCCTGATTTCTGGCCTTTAAGTGGTTACGGCCCATTTCCAAATAATTTCACAGAGACCAAACTTCAAAATTTAATGAGCTATAACCGATATTTTTTTACCATTTTTAGTGGTTTCAACCTATAAGCAAATAATTTCCTGGAGGGAAAAATTCACGATTTCATGAGCTATAACTCACGATTTTTTATCATTTTTAGTGATTTCGACCCGTTAGAAATTAATTTCCTTGAAGCCAAAATACACGATTTCATGAGTTATAACCACTATTTTTAGCCATTTCTAGCGTTGGCAAATAATTTTCTAAAGGTCAAAATTCTTGATTTCATGAGCAATAACCAACGATTTTTTACCAATTTTAGTTGTTTTTATCTGTAAACAAATAATTTCTCAAAAGGTAAAATTCGCGATTTTACAAGCTGTATCCCACGATTTTATGAGCTATCACCCTTGAATTTTGACCATTTTTATTGTTTCAACTTATAGGAAACTAATTTTCAAAAAGGCTAAAATTCATAATTTTATGAGCTATAACCCACGATTTTTGGCTATTTTTAGTGGTTTTAACCTGTTGGCAATTAGATTCATGAGCTATAATTCACAATTTCATGAGCTATAAACCACGATTTTTATCAATTTTTAGTGGTTTTGAACCGTTAGCAAATAATCTCTCGGAAGCCAAAATTCACGATTTCATGAGCTATAACCCACAATTTTTGGCTATTATTAGCGGTTTCAACCCGTTGGCAAATAATTTCTCGAGCTATAATTCATAATTTCATGAGCTGTAATCCATAATTTTTTAGCTATTTTTAATGGTTTCCACATGTAGGAAAATAATTTTTGAGAGGTAAAAATTCACGATTTCATGAGCTCTATAACCCATGATTTTTGGCTATTTTTTATGGTTTCGATCTGTAGGCAAACAATTTCTCGAAAGTGAAAACTCACGACATCATAAGCTATAAGCCATGATTTCTAGCCATTAAGTGGTTACGACCCGTTTCTAAATAATTTCATGGAGACCAAAATTCACAATTTAATGAGCTATAACCCATAATTATTTACCATTTTAGTTGTTTCAACCTACAAGCAAATAATTTCCTAGTGGAAAAAATTTATGATTTCAAGAGCTATAACTCACATAGTTTTGACCATTTTAGTAGGTTCGACCGTTGGCAATTAGTTTCCTTGAAGCTAAAATTCATTATTTCAAGAGTTATAACCAGCGATTTTGGCCATTTCTAGCGCTATAAATAATTTTTGAAGGTCAAAATTCATGGTTTCATGAGCTATAACCATAATTTTTGCCAATTTTAGTGGTTTTGATCTGTAAGCAAATAATTTCTCAAAAGCTAAAATTTATAATTTCATAAGCTGTAACCCATGATTTCACGAGCTATGAGCCCTAAATTTTGACCATTTTTATGGTTTCAACCTATAGGCAACTAATTTCCCAGAAGGCAAAAATTCACAATTTTATTAGTCATATAACCCACGATTTTTGGCCATTTTTAGTGATTTTGACTCGTCAAATAATCTCTCGAAAGCCAAAATTCACGATTTCATGAGCTATAACCCACGATTTTTGGCTATTATTAGCGAATTCAACCCGTTGGCAAATAAATTCATGAGCAATAATTCACAATTTCATGAGTTATAATTCATGATTTTGCGGCTATTTTTAATGGTTTCCACAAGTAGGCAAATAATTTTCGAGAGCCAAAAATTCATGATTTCATGAGCTATAACCCACGATTTTTGGCCATTTTTGTGATTTCGATCTGCAGGCAAAAAATTTTCCAAAAGTGAAAACTCACGACACCATATGCTATAAACCATGATTTCTGGCAATTAAGTGGTTACGACCCGTTTCCAAATAATTTCACGGAGACCAAAATTCATAATTTAATGAGCTATAACCCATATTTTTTGACCATTTTTAGTGGTTTCAACCTATAAGCAAATAGTTTCCTGGAGGAAAAGAATTCATGATTTCATGAGCTATAACTCATAATTTTTTATCATTTTTAGTGGTTTCGACCCGTTCGCAATTAATTTCCTTGAAGCCAAAATTCACGATTTCATGGGTTATAACCACTATTTTTAGCCATTTCTAGCGTTGGCAAATAATTTTCTAAAGGTCAAAATTCTTGATTCAATAAGCTATATAACCCACGATTTTTGGCTATTTTTGTGGTTTTGATCTGTAAGCAAATAATTTTCTAAAGGTCAAAATTCATGAATTCATGAGCTATAACCCACGATTTTTGCCATTTTAGTGGTTTTGACCCGTTGGCAAATAATTTCATGGAGACTAAAATTCATGATTTAATGAGCTATAACCCATAATTTTTAACATTTTTAGTGGTTTAAACCTATCGACAAATAATTTCCAGGAGGAAAAAGTTTACGATTTCATGAGCTATATAACTCACGATTTTTTACCATTTTTAGTGGTTTCGACCAGTTGTCAATTAATTTCATTGAAGCCAAAATTCATGATTTCATGAGTAATAACCACTATTTTTAGTCATTTCTAGCTTTGGCAAATAATTTTCTAAAGGTCAAAATTCTTGATTCAATAAGCTATATAACCCACGATTTTTGGCTATTTTTTGTGGTTTCAGTATGTAGGCAAACATTTTCCCAAAAATGAAAACTCACAATATCATTAGCTATAAGCCAAGATTTCTTGCCATTAAGTGGTTACGACCCATTTCTAAATAATTTCATGGAGACTAAAATTCATGATTTAATGAGCTATAACCCATAATTTTTAAACATTTTTAGTGGTTTAAACCTATCAGCAAATAATTTCCAGGAGGAAAAAGTTTACGATTTCATGAGCTATATAACTCACGATTTTTTACCATTTTTAGTGGTTTCGACCAGTTGTCAATTAATTTCATTGAAGCCAAAATTCATGATTTCATGAGTAATAACCACTATTTTTAGTCATTTCTAGCTTTGGCAAATAATTTTCTGAAGGTCAAATTTCATATGATTTCATAAGCAATAACTTACAATTTTTTTGCCAATTTTAGTGGTTTTGATCTGTAAGCAAATAATTTCTTAAAAGCTAAAATTCACGATTTCATAAGCTGTAACCCACAATTTCATAAGCTATAACCCATGTAGTTTGACCATTTTTATGGTTTAAACCTATAGGCAACTAATTTCCCAGAAGGTGAAAATTCCCAATTTCATGAGCTATAACCCACGATTTTTGGCCATTTTAGTGGTTTTGACCCGTTGGCAAATAATCTCTCGAAAGCAAAAATTCATGATTTCATGAGCTATAACCCACGAATTTTGTCTATTACTAGTGGTTTCAACCCGTTGGCAAATAATTTCATGAGCTATAATTCACAATTTTATGAGCTATAATCCATGACTTTTTAGCTATTTTTAATGGTTTCTACATGTAAGCAAATAATTTTCGGGAGTCAAAAATTCATGATCTCATGAGCTATATAACCCACGCTTTTTGGCCATTTTTTGTGGTTTTGATCTGGAGGCAAACAATTTCCCAAAAGTGTAAACTCACGACATCATAAGCTATAAACCATGATTTCTGGCCATTAAGTGGTTACGACCCGTTTCCAAATAATTTCACAGAGACCAAAATTCACAATTTAATGAGCTATAACCCTTTTTTTTTACCATTTTTATCGGTTTTAACTAATAAGCAAATAATTTCCTGGAGGAAAAAATTCACGATTCCATGAGCAATAATTTAGGATTTTTTTATTTTTAGTGATTTCGACCCGTTCGCAATTAATTTCCTTGAAGCCAATATTCATGATTTCATGAGTTATAACCACTATTTTCTGCTATTTCTAGCTTTCGCAAATAATTTTTTGAAGGTCAAAATTCATGAATTCATGAGCTATAATCAACGATTTTTTACCAATTTTACTGGCTTTAATCTATAAGCAAAAAATTTTAAAAGCTAAAATTCACGATTTCATAAGTTGTAACCCACAATTTCGTGAGCTATAACCCTGGAATTTTGACCATTTTTATGGTTTCAACCAATAGGCAACTAATTTCCCGAAAGTGCAAAATTCACAATTTCATGAGCTTTAACCCACACTTTTTGGTTATTTTAGTGATTTTGACCCATTGGCAAATAATCTCTCGGAAGCCAAAATTCATGATTTCATGAGCTATAACCCATGATTTTTAACTATTTTTAGTGGTTTCAACCCATTGCTAAATAATTTTAAGAGCTATAATTCACAATTTCATGAGCTATAATCCACAATTTTTTGGCTATTTTTAATGGTTTCCACATGTAGGGAATAACTTTTGGGAGGCAAATAGTCACGATTCCATGAGCTATATAACCCACGATTTTTGGCCATTTTTTGTGGTTTCGGTATGTAGGCAAACAATTTCCCGAAAGCGAAAACTCACGACATCATACGCTATATACCATGATTTCTGGCCATTAAGTGGTTACGACCCATTTCCAAATAGTTTCACGGAGATCAAAATTCTCGATTTAATGAGCTATAACCCATAATTTTTTAACATTTTTAGTGGTTCATAAGAAATAATTTCCTGAAGGAAAAAAATTTACGATTTCATGAGCTATAACTCATGATTTTTTACCATTTTTTGTGGTTTCAAACCATGGGCAATTAATTTCCTTGAAGCCAAAATTCACAATTTCATGAGTTATAACCACTATTTTTAGCCATTTCTAGCGTTGACAAATAATTTTCTGAAGGTCAAATTTCATGATTTCATGAGCCCTAAGCTACAATTTTTTGCCAATTTTAGTGGTTTTGATCTGTAAGTAAATAATTTCTCAAAAGCTAAAATTCACGATTTCATAAGCTGTAACCCACGATTTCATGAGTTATAACCCATGTATTTTGACCATTTTTATGGTTACAACCTATAGGCAACTAATTTCTAGGAAGGCCAAAATTCACAATTTCTTAAGCTATAACCCATGATTTTTTGCCATTTTAGTGGTTTTGACCGGTTGGCAAATAACCTCTCGAAAGCAAAAATTCACGATTTCATGAGCTATAACTCATGATTTTTGGCAATTATTAGTGGTTTCAACCTATAGGCAACTAATTTCTAGGAAGGCCAAAATTCACAATTTCATGAGCTATAATCCATCATTTGTTAGCAATTTTTAATGGTTTCCACATGAAGGCAAATAATTTTCAGAGTCAAAAATTCACGATTTCATGAGCTATAACCCACGATTTTTGGCCTTTTTTGTGGTTTTGATCTGTAGGCAAATAATTTCTCAAAAGTGAAAACTCACAACATCATAAGCTATAAGCCATGATTTCTGGCCATTAAGTGGTTACGACCCATTTCCAAATAATTTCATGAAGACCAAAATTCACAATTTAATGAGCTATAACCCATAATTTTTAACCATTTTTCGAGGTTTCAACCTATAAACAATTAATTTCTTAGAAGAAAAAATTCACTATTTCATGATCTATAACTCATAATTTTTTACCATTTTTAGTGGTTTCGACCCGTTCGCAATTAATTTTCTTGAAGCCAAAATTCACGATTTCATTAGTTATAACCACTATTTTTAGCCATTTCTAGCGTTGCCAAATAATTTTCTGAAGGTCAAAATTCTTGATTTCATGAGCTATAATCAACGATTTTTTACCAATTTTAGTGGTTTTGATCTGTAAACAAATATTTTCTCAAAATCTAAATTTCACGATTTCAAAAGCTGTAACTCATGATTTCAAGAGCTATAGCACATGAATTTTGACCATTTTTATGGTTTCAACCAATAGGCAACTAATTTCCCAAAAGTATAAAATTCACGATTTCATGAGCTATAATCCATAATTTTTGGTTATTTTAGTGGTTTTGACCCGTTGGCAAATAACCTCTCGAAAGCAAAAATTCACGATTTCATGAGCTATAACTCATGATTTTTGGCAATTATTAGTGGTTTCAACCCGTTGGCAAATAATTTCATGAGCTATAATTCACAATTTCATGAGCTATAATCCATCATTTGTTAGCAATTTTTAATGGTTTCCACATGAAGGCAAATAATTTTCAGAGTCAAAAATTCACGATTTCATGAGCTATAACCCACGATTTTTGGCCTTTTTTGTGGTTTTGATCTGTAGGCAAATAATTTCTCAAAAGTGAAAACTCACAACATCATAAGCTATAAGCCATGATTTCTGGCCATTAAGTGGTTACGACCCATTTCCAAATAATTTCATGAAGACCAAAATTCACAATTTAATGAGCTATAACCCATAATTTTTAACCATTTTTCGAGGTTTCAACCTATAAACAATTAATTTCTTAGAAGAAAAATTCACTATTTCATGATCTATAACTCATAATTTTTTACCATTTTTAGTGGTTTCAACCCGTTGGCAAATAATTTTCTGAAGGTCAAAATTCATGATTTCATGAGCTATAACCCACAATTTTAGCTATTTTTAGCGGTTTCAACCCGTTGGCAAATAATTTTCTGAAGGTCAAAATTCTTGATTTCATGAGCTATAATCAACGATTTTTACCAATTTTAGTGGTTTTGATCTGTAAACAAATATTTTCTCAAAATCTAAATTTCACGATTTCAAAAGCTGTAACTCATGATTTCAAGAGCTATAGCACATGAATTTTGACCATTTTTATGGTTTCAACCAATAGGCAACTAATTTCCCAAAAGTATAAAATTCACGATTTCATGAGCTATAATCCATAATTTTTGGTTATTTTAGTGGTTTGACCCGTTGGCAAATAATCACTCGGAAGCCAAAATTCATGATTTCATGAGCTATAACCAATGATTTTTGACTATTTTTAGTGGTTTCAACCCGTTGGCAAATAATTTCATGAGCTATAGTTCACAATTTCATGAGCTGTAATTCACGATTTTTTGGCTATTTTTAATGGTTTCCACTTTTAGGGAAATAACTATCGGGAGGCAAATTGTCACGATTCCATGAGCTATATAACCCATGATTTTTGGCTATTTTTTGTGATTTCGGTATGTTGGCAAACAATTTCCCAAAAGTGAAAACTCACAACATCATAAGCTATATGCCATGATTTCTAGCCATAAAGTGGTTATGACCCATTTCCAAATAATTTCACGGAGACCAAAATTCACGATTTAATGAGCTATAACCCATAATTTTTTAACATTTTTAGTGGTTTAATTCTATAAGCAAATAATTTCCTGGAGGAAAAAATTTATGATTACATGAGCTATAACTCACGATTTTTTATCATTTTTAGTTATTTCGACCCGTTGGCAATTAATTTCCTTGAAGACAAATTCACCATTTCATTAGTTATAACCACTATTTTTGGCCATTTTTAGCATTGGCAAATAATTATCTGAAGGTCAAAATTCATGATTTCATGAGCTATAGCCTACAATTTTTTCCCGATTTTAGTGGTATTGATCTATAAACAAATGATTTCTCAAAAGCTAAAATTCAAGATTTCATAAGCTGTAACCCACGATTTCATGTGCTATAACCCATGTATTTTGACCATTTTTATGGTTTCAACCTATAGGCAACTAATTTCCCGAAAGACCAAAATTCACAATTTCATGAGCTATAACCCATTATTTTTGGCTATTTTAGTGGTTTTGACCCATTTACAAATAATTTCTCAAAAACTAAAATTCACAATTCCATAAGCTGTAACCCACAATTTCATAGGCTATAACCCATGAAGTTTGACCATTTTTATGGTTTCAAAGGGAACTAATTTCCCGGAAAGCCAAAATACACAATTTAATGAGCTAAAACCCACAATTTTTGACCATTTTTAGTGATTTTGACCCGTTGGCAAATAATCTCTCGAAAGCCAAAATTCAAGATTTCATGAGCTATAACCCACAATTTTTAGCTATTTTTAACGGTTTCAACCCGTTGGCAAATAATTTCATGAGCTATAATTCACAATTTCATGAGCTACAATCCACGATATTTTGGCTATTTTTAATGGTTTTCACATGTAGGCAAGTAATTTTCCTGAGGCAAAAATTAACGATTTCATGAGCTATAACTTACGATTTTTTACCATTTTTAGTGGTTTCGACCAGTCGACAATTAATTTCCGGAAGCCAAAATTCACAAGTCCATGAGTTATAACATTTATTTTTGGCCATTAATAGCATTGGCAAATAATTTTCTAAAGGTCAAAATTCTTGATTTCATGAGCTATAACCAACGATTTTTTTCCAATTTTAGTGATTTTGATCTGTAAGCAAATAATTTCTCAAAAGCTAAAATTCACGATTTCATAAGCTGTAACCCACGATTTCATGAGCTATACCCCATAAATTTTGACCATTTTTATGGTTTCAACCTATAGGCAACTAATTTCCCAAAAGGCCAAAATTCACAATTTCATGAGCCATAACCCACGATTTTTTGTTATTTTAGTGGTTTTGACCCACTAGCAAACAATCTCTCGAAAGCAAAAATTTTCGATTTCATGAGCTATAACCCAAGATTTTTGCCTATGTTTAGTGGTTTCAAATAATATCAGGAGCTATAATTCACAATTCATGAGCTATAATCCACGATTTTTTAGTTATTTTTAATGATTTCCACATGAAGGAAAATAATTTCATGAGCTAAAATTCAAATAATATCAGGAGCTGTAACCCACGATTTCATGAGCTATAATTCACAATTTCATGAGCTAAAACCCACAACTTTTGGACATTTTTTGTGGTTTTGACCCATTGGCAAATAATCTCTCGGAAGCCAAAATTCTAGATTTCATGAGCTATAACCCACGATTTTTAGCTATTTTTAACGGTTTCAACCCGTTGGCAAATAATTTCATGAGCTATAATTCATAATTTTATGAGCTATAATCCACGATTTTTTGCCGATTTTTAATGGTTTTAATATGTAGGCAAATAATTTTCGGGAGGCAAAAATTAACGATTTCATGTGCTATAACTCATGATTTTTTATTATTTTTAGTGGTTTCGACCCGTTGGCAATTAATTTCTTTAAAGCCAAAATGTAAAATTTCATGAGTTATAACCACTATTTTTGGCAATTATTAACATTGACAAATAATTTTCTAAAGGTCAAAATTCATGATTTCATGAGCTATAGCCAACGATTTTTTGCCAATTTTAGTGATTTTGATCTGTAAGCAAATAATTTCTCAAAAGCTAAAATTCACGATTTCATAAGCTGTAACCCACGATTTTATGAGTTATAACCCATGAATTTTGACCATTTTTATGGTTTCAACCTAGGAACTAATTTCCAGAAAGGCCAAAATTCACAATTTCATGAGCTATAATCCATGATTTTTGGCTATTTTTAGTTGTTTCAACCCATTGACAATTAATTTCATGAGCTATAATTCATAATTTTTTAGCTATTTTTAATGGTTTTCACATGTAGAAAAATAATTTTCGGGAGGCAAAAATTCACGATTTCATGAGCTCGCTAACCCAAGATTTTTGGCCATTTTTTATGATTTCGATCTGTCGGCAAACAATTTCCCGAAAGCAAAAACTCATGACATCATTGGCTATAAGCCATGATTTCTGGCCATTAAGTTGTTATGACCCATTTCTAAATAATTGTACGAAGACCAAAATTCACAATTTAATGAGCGATAACCCATAATTTTTGATCATTTTTAGTGGTTTCAACCTATAAGCAAATAATTTCCAGGAGGAAAAAATTCACGATTTTATGAGCTGTAACTCACGATTTTGTACAAATTTTAGTAGCTTCGACCCATTGGCAATTAATTTCCATGAAGCCAAAATTCACGATTTCATGAGTTATAACCACTATTTTTGGCCATTTCTAGCGTTGGCAAATTAATTTTCTGAAGGTCAAAATTCATGATTTTATGAGCTATAATCTATAATTTTTACCAATTTTAGTGATTTTGAACTGTAAGCAAATAATTTCTCAAAAGCTAAAATTCACGATTTCATAAGCTGTAACTCATGATTTCATGAGCTATAACCCATGAATTTTGATCATTTTTATGGTTTCAATCTATAGGCAACTAATTTCCTGGGAGGCCAAAATTCACAATTTCATGAGCTATATAACCCGTGATTTTTTTAGTGGTTTTAACCCGTTGGCAAATAATCTCTCGGAAGCCAAAATTCATGATTTTATGAGCTATAACCCATGATTTTTTGCTATTATTAGGGGTTTAAATCCGTTGACAAATAAATTCATGAGCTATAATTCACAATTTCATGAACTATAATCCCTAATTTTTGGCTATTTTTAATGGTTTCCACATGTAGGCAAATAATTTTCTGGAGTCAAAAATTCACAATTTCATGAGCTATAACCCACAATTTTTGGCCATTTTTTGTGGTTTCATTTTGTAGGCAAACAATTTCCCGAAAGCGAAGACACACGACATCATTAGCTATAAACAATGATTTCTGGCCATTAAGTGGTTACGACCTATTTCCAAATAATTTCACAGAGACCAAAATTCACAATTTAATGAGCTATAACCCATAATTTTTGACCATTTTTAGTTGTTTCAACCTATAAGCATATAATTTCCTAGATAAAAAATTCACGATTTTATGAGCTATAACTCACGATATTTTACCATTTTTAGTGGCCGTAGGCAATTAATTTCCTTGAAGCTAAAATTTACGATTTCATGAGTTATAACCACTATTTTTTGCTATTTCTAGCATTGGAAAATAATTTTCTGAAGGTCAAAATTCATGAATTCATGAGCTAAAACCAACGATTTTTTGCTAATTTTAGTGGTTTTCTCTGTAAGCAAATAATTTCTCAAAAGCTAAAATTCGTGATTTCATAAACTTTAACCCACGATTTCATGAGCTATAACTCATGAATTTTGACCATTTTTATGGTTTCAACCTATAGGCAATTAATTTCCAAAAAGGCTAAAATTCACAATTTCATGAGCTATAACCCATGATTTTTGGCTATTTTTAGTGGTTTCAACTCGTTGGCAATTAATTTCATGAGCTATAATTCACAATTTCATGAGCTATAATCCACGATTTTTTTGATATTTTTAAAGGCTTTCACAAGTAGGAAAATAATTTTCGGGAGGTAAAAATTCACAATTTCATGAACTTTATAACCCACGATTTTTGGCCATTTTTTCTGGTTTCGATCTGTAGGCAAACAATTTCCCAAAAGCGAAAACGCACGACATCATAAGCTATAAGCCATTATTTCTGGCCATTAAGTGGTTACATCCTGTTTCTAAATAATTTCACGGAGTCCAAATTTCACAATTTAATGAGCTATAACCCATAATTTTGACCATTTTTTGTGGTTTCAACCTATAAGCAAATAATTGCCTAGAGGAAAAAATTCACTATTTCATGGCTATAACTCAAGATTTTTAACCATTTTTAGTGGCTTCGACCCGTTCGCAATTAATTTCTTTGAAGTCAAAATTCACGATTTCATAAGTTATAACCACTATTTTTGGCCAATTCTAGCATTGGCAAATAATTTTCTAAAGGTCAAATTTTATGATTTCATGAGCTATAACCAACGATTTTTGGCCAATTTTAGTGGTTTTGATCTGTAAGCAAATAATTTCTCAAAAGCTAAAATTTACTATTTCATAAGCTGTAGCCCACGATTTCAAGAGCTATAACCCATTACTTTTTACCATTTTTAGTGGTTTCAACCTATAAGCAAATAATTTCTAGGAGGAAAAAATTTACAATTTCATGTGCTATAACTCACAATTTTTGACCATTTTTAGTGGTTTCGACCCGTTGGCAATTAATTTCCTTAAAGCTAAAATTCAAGATTTCATGAGTTATAACCACTATTTTTGGCCATTTCTAGCATTGGCAAATAATTTTCTGAAGGTCAAATTTTATTATTTCATGAGCTATAACCGACAATTTTATGCCAATTTTAGTGGTTTTGATCTGTAAGCAAATAATTTCTCAAAAGCTAAAATTCACGATTTCATAAGCTGTAATCCACGATTTTATGAGCTATAACCCTTGAATTTTGATCATTTTTGTGGTTTCAACCTATAGGCAACTGTTGATATCTTAGGACTCATCAACGAGATTAGAAGATAATCTAAAATTAGCGACGGGGTCTGGGGTTAAGATGTAGGGTTCCCCTCATCCCCTATAAGCGGTCAATCCCCTATTATGATGAGAGTTCTACAAAAATACAAATACGTTAGGAGACTAGAGTTGGGTTCTCCGGCGATTCCTCCGATGTTCAAGTCAGTATAGAACTTGAGTGGGGAACCAATGAACTGAATAAGTTATGAATGTACAGAAATTGCGTTAATTAGCTAGAAATGGCTTACCTGTGGCCCCAGAGGACCCGAAGGAGCCCCTCTCCTCCTTTGATTAGTAGGCGATAAGCCTATATATACCCAGCTAAGAGTGGTAGATGCGTAACTTTGGCCGAGTCTAGACAGGCAGTTGAATCGGCAGATAGCCTACGGGTATTGGCTGCAGATAAGACGAGTCACCACTGATCTGATGTGATGGCGACTGAAGAGGTATGGAGAATGATGAGTCACGAAGACTTGTGACATGAGCAATGATGATAATGAACAGCTGTTGGCGAGGAGTTCGGGGACAAACCGCCTCTCGATTCGGCGCTGCGAGCGCGACGAAAAGTACCGTCTTTTTTGTCGGTCTCGCAAGTTGTCGACCCAGCTCTAAATGAATGAGGGGGGTCAACTCAAATGATGAGGTTGAGTGAGTGCTTGTCTCGACTCGGTCCTACTCAGAAAGGGAAGAGTGCCCACACTTATCCGAGTCGCCCTATCAGGGGTGAACTGATCTGTTTGATTTAGTGCTGATATGGGACACGTGTCAACTCCAAGAGGAGGAGTAATACTTAGATAAACTATTGACATAACATTGGCCCCTTTCGCTTGGATTCGGGGTAGCCGAGTCTGAGTGAAATAGGACTGTAGCTGGCCGGGTCCCGAGGTACATTTATGAGGGGTTGCTAAAGAGTCTCTTCGGATGTGACGCTGCTGACGTCGGGGAATGATTTTGAGTTGCCGCCGCCTCGACTCTCATGCGAGGATTGCGGGCTAATCAAAGCGAGTGGCGCTTCGATTCTAGAGCGGTCGCCTCATATTCTGGGAAAGATCCTGGCCGTTGGCTCAGATTTGAGTCGGCCATTGCGATCTTGCCACCTGTCGGCCTTTATGCCTATAAGTACGGTAGCTCTGATGTGAGAGATTTTTGTTGTTCACAAAAATTCTTGAACTCTTCGACTGTAAAAGAACTCCGACCTTCTCCACATTTTCTTCTCTGACGAATGATAATCACATTTTTATTACATTTTATACCCTCATTATCTATTTCATTTAAATAAAAATATCACTAATAAACGTGTTTTATCTTAATTTGCAGGTTAATGAAGAAATAATGAATAAAAGCCCAAAAGACTCAAATTTCCTGATTTTCTACCATTCATTGAAGCCCAAATATGAAGACAAAAGAAGGCCCAAGAAAGCTCAAGGATCCATGAAGAAATTGGGTCAAGAAATCACAAAAAATCAAAACTACCGCTAACCAATCGGTCGGCCAACTGATTGGCCAATCGGTCGGCCAACCGATTAGTGAACGGCATAATCAGATTTGTGGCTAGATTTTAATTCTTTGATTACCAAGTTTCATCCAAGGGTTCTCCTTCATTGCTGTAGGCTATAAATAGGGGTAGAGAGTGAGGGGTTTGGGTGTGAAAAATTTTGTAAAAACTCTATTTGGAGAGGAGGGTTCTTCTTAATTGAGAAGACCTTCCAAATTTGTAACTTTTTATTGCAATTAATAAAAGAATTTTTTCACCTCTTCATATTTTTCTTTTCTTCTCTTTATTTGATCATGAAGATGAAGATTTACCTTCATCAAGAGGCTAAAACCCTCTTGGAATGTAAGTTTTCTTTTATCTTTTATTTTCCTTGTAGTATTTTTCTTTTCGCTTTCTTTTAGTAGAGTAGATTTATTTCAATGCTTTGTAGAGTAGATTTACTTTCATGCCTTTACTTTCTTGTATTATTTTCTTGCATTTTTATTTTGTAGTATAGATTTATTTTCTTGCATAGTTAGATTTACTTTTATGCTCTTTTACTTTTGTAATTTAGATTTATTTTTATCTTCATAGTTTAGATTTTTACGTTCATAGTTTAGATTTTTACTTTTTGTTTTTTTTTTTTTTTTGTAATTAATTCTTCCTTCATACTTTCTAGTTTTTATTTTGTTTTTAATTCAATAATGTGGAACTAAAATCTTGTAGGAATTCTAGAATTGTATGAAACTAGTTTAATTTCTATTACAATTTGTGGATTATTCTCTTGAGCTTAAAATGATCATGTTTAGGATAATCAACTAGAGAACTAGTTGGTAGAAGAAGAATTTGATAATCTATGCTTATCTTGAGTGGTTTGATAGGTTATGCTTATGAATTCTAGAATTACTATTTAGTTATTGTTCTTTTCATGAGTATTAATTTTACTTGGATGATAATTTGATAGGTTATGCTTTCCTTAAGTGGTTTGATAGTCTATGCTTAATAAATCTAAAGTAAAATGTGATAATAAGATAATAGTTCATATTTTATAAGTGAGATTAGCTAGTGGATTCAATTCTAGATTCCTCATATCTTTAATTGAATCCTCCATCTTTACTTTCTTGATTTTCCTCTTTATTATTGATTTTCATTTGTTTGTTTTATTTCCTTCATTTTATTCATCATTCTTTCTCCTCTCTCAATCTTGTTTTAATTTTATTTTGCACATATTCACAAACACTCTCTTAATCTCTCCACAACCACTCTTTTCATTTATCACTCTCCTAATTGTCTCACACACAACATAAGAACCGAGTTTAATTAACTCCTATAACACCTTCCTCGTGGGATCGATAATTTTTTATACTATAACTTGATAGTTGTATACTTGCAACTTAGGTACATATTTAATTCCTATCCAATTTTTGGTGCCATTGCCGGGGACGGTGTTTATAAGTAGGATTTTTTTACTTTGGTTCTTTAATTTGTGTGCTTTCTTGTGAAGGAACCACTTGGAACTTGAAGATTAAGGGTTGAAGATTGAAGATTAAAGAATTGCCTTCAACAAGGCTTGGATGCTTTTGCGTGGGTAACTCCTCTTTCTAGTATTTTTAATTCCACCCTTTTAGTTAGTTTCTCACAATTAGAGACAATTAGGATTTTAACAAAATAAAAACAATAATCTTACTTTTGTCAACCATAATAAAAATTCACCTTCCACTTGGACATTACTAACAAGATAATAAATTCAAACAAGAGCTCTCTTTCTCACATTTGTTTGATTGTTGACCCTAATTTTTAAAAAAAAAAGATTTTATTTTTGCATCATTTTGTAATTGCTTTTAATTTCTAGGGTTGCATTGCATATAATAGTAGGAATTCACCAAAGTGATTTGCGTATCTTGATTTGACACCACTTGAAAATATTCTTAAGGGCAAAACCCATTAATCAAGATAAGGTGAGGGATTTCATCACCCTTTCCTTAGCCCACAAATCACTAATTCCTCACTACACAAACACAAGCCTCTTAAAACTCATTAGACATTGGCCCCTAAGGATTTGAGCTCATTAAGGAATAAGAAATCCTTAAGTGAACTGGTTTAAGTTTACTTGAATTAGTTGGTGTCTAAGGCAAGGTTTAAGAGTTGCGTAAAGCGCTCCGCAAGGAACGAGGTACTTAATTGATCTTTGATCTCCCTCTAGTACTATCCTTAACTGGCTAACTGACCGAGTAAACTTCGATCTTTTCACTAAATGAGTTTTTGGTTAGGAGCTGGTCTAGATGAGTCTAGGCTTAACCCTAGAATTTAAAGTGATTGATACACGTGATTGCATTGATTTGTTTTAGTTAGGTTTTAGTTGAGTATAGGCTATAATTCACGATTTTTATCCATTTATGTTCATTTTGACATGGCAAATAATTTTGTCGAGTTCAATATTTACTGTTTCATGAGCTATACCCCATGATTTTTATCCATTTTCACTTGTTTTGACCCAATGGCAAATAATTCACAATTTTATGAGCTATAATTAAATGGAATTCAAAATTTACAATTTCATGAACTATAACCCACTATTTTAGTCCATTTTTGCTCAATTCAAACAAATAGAAAATAAATAAACAAAGTTAAAGATTCATGATTTTCATGACTAATAACCCATGATCTTTTTTAGTGTTGATTGTTTCAACCTAATGGCAAATAGTTATGCGGAGTTCAAAATTCATGATTTCATGAGCTCTAATCCATGATTTTTGTCCTTTTTCCTCATTTTGACTCAATGGAAAATAATTATCTTAAGTCCAAGGTTCACAAATTCACGAGCAAGATTTTTTCCATTTTTGCTTGCTTTGACCAAACTGAAAATAATTCATGAAATATTTCATGAGCTATAATTAAATAGAGTTGAACATTCACGATTTCATGAGCTATAACCCACAATTTTAGTCCATTTTTCCTCGATTCGACTAAATAGGAAATAATTAAACAAAGTTAAAAAATTCATGATTTCATGAGCTATAGTCCATAATTTTTGTTTAATTTTTACTATTTTGACGTAACAGAAAATAAATATGCAAAATTTAAAATTCACGATTCCATGAGCTATGATCCATGATATTTGTCCATTTTTGCTCGTTTTGACCGAATGGAAAATAATTTTGTTGAGTACAAAATTCAAATTTTCATGAGACAAAATTCAAATTTTCATGAGCTATAACTCATATTTTTGTCCATTTTGGTCGATTTGACTAAATAGGAAATAAATAAAAGTTAAAAATTCAAGATTTTCATGAGCTATAATCGATTATTTTTATTCAATTTTGATTGTTTTGATGTAATGGAAAATAAATATGTGGAGTTTAAAGTTCATGATTCCATGAGCTATAATCCATGACATTTATCCATTTTTGCTCGTTTTGACCCAATGGCAAACAATTTTGCCGAGTACAAAATTCACAATTTCATGAGCTATAACCCACGATTTTCGTCCCTTTTCACTTGCTTTGACCAAATAGCAAATAATTCACAATTTCAATAGCTATAACTAAACAAAGTTCAAAATGTATGATTTCATGAGCTATACCCCCACAATCTTAGTCTACTTTTGCTCGATTTGACAATTAATTCAAAATATAGCTCAATTTCAATACTGAACATGAAATATTTAAACGAAGTTAAAAATTCATAATTTTCATGATCTATAACTCATAATTTTTGTTCAATTTTGATTGTTTTGAACAAATGGAAAATAATTATCGGACATCAAAATTCACAATTTCATGAGTGTAATTCACAATTTTTATCCATTTTAGCTTATTTTGAACTAATGGCAAATAATTATGCGAGTCCAAAATTCATAATTTTATGAGCTATAATCAATAATTTTTGTCCATTTTTCTCTATCCAATCAAATAGAAAAGAATTAAACAAAGTTTAAAAATCACTATTTCATGAGCTATAGCCATGATTTTCATTCAATTTCTATTGTTTCAACCTATTGGTAGATAATTATGCTAAGTTCGAAATTCACATTTTCATGATCTATAATTCATGATTTTTTTGACACAATAGAAAATAATAATATGGACTAAAAATTCACGATTGCATGAGCAATAATATATGATTTTTATCAATTTTTGCTCGTTTTGACCTAATGCCAAATAATTTTGCCGAGTTTAAAATTCACGATTTCATGAGCTATAACCTATGATTTTTACCCATTTTCACTTATTTCGATCCAATAGCAAATAATTCATAATTTTTGTTCAATTTTCATTATTTTGACGTAATGACAAATAATTATGCAGAGTAAATTTTACAATTTCGTGAGCTATAATCCATGATTTTTTTCCATTTCTGCTCATTTTGACTCAATGGTAAATATTATTGTCGAGTTCAAATTTTACTATTTCATGAGCTATAACTTAAAATTTTTGTCCATTTTTCTTGTTTCAACCCAATGGCAAATAATTCGTGATTTCAAGAGCTATAAATAAATAGAATTTAAAATTTATGATTTTATGAGCTATCATCCATAATTTTAGACCATTCTCACTCGATTCGAACAAATAGAGAATATTTAAATAAAGTTAAAATTTCACGAATTTCAGTAGCTATAACGCGATTTTCATTCAATTGTTATTGTTTCAACTTAATGTAAAGTAGTTATGGACTTCAAATTTACATTTTCATGAGCTATAATTCACAATTATTTTTATTTTCGCTTAATTGATCTAATGACAAATAACTTTGTGGGGTAGAAAATTCGAACTTAATGAGCTATATAATCTATGATTTTTATCCATTTTCACTCATTTATATTCAATAGCAAATAATTTTATGATTCAAAATTCATGATCTTATGAGCTATAATTCATGATTTTTATCAATTTTCGACGTTTGGGCCCAATGATAAATAATTAAACAAAATTTAAAATTCACGATTTCATGAGCTATAACCCACAATTTAAGTCTATTTTGCTTGATTCGACCAAATAGAAAATAACCAAATGAAAATAAAATTTCACAATTTTCATGAGCTATAACCCTCTATTTTCATTCAATTTCTATTATTTTAGCCTAATGGAAAATAATTATGCTGAGTTCAAATTCACATCTTCATAAGCTTACAATTCACGATTTTTGTCTATTTTTTGCTTAGTTTGACCCAATGGTAAATAATTATGCGGAGTTCAACATTCACAATTTCATGAGCTATAATCCATGATTTTTATTTATTTTTGCTCATTTTAACCCAATGGCAAATAATTTTGATGAGTTCAAAACTCATGATTTTTATTTATTTTCGCTTGTTTCAACCCAATGGCAAATAATTCATAATTTCATGAACTATAATTAAACATCCTTCAAAATGTATGATTTCACGAGCTATAACCCACAATTTTAGTTTATTTTCAGTTGTTTCAACCAACTAAGAAATAATTAAGTAAAGTTAAAAATTCACGATTTCATGAGTTATAACTTATGATTTGTTTTCAATTTTGATAGTTTCAACCTAATGGCAAATTGTTATGCGAGTTCAAATTCACAATTTCATGAGCTCTTATCCATGATTTTTGTTCTTTATTCCTCAATTTGATCCAATTGCAAATAATTTTATTGAGTTCAAAATTCACGATTTCATAAGCTATAACCTACTATTTTGGTCCATTTTCGCTTGTTTCGACCCAATGGCAAATAATTCTTGATTTTTTGATATATAATTAAACAAAGTTTAAAATACACAATTTCATGAGTTATGACCAATTATAGTCCATTTTTGCTCGATTCGACTAAACAGGAAATAACTAAACGAAGTTAAAATTCACGATTTCATGAGCTATAATCCATTAGTTTTGTTCAATTTTGATTGTCTCGACGTAATTGCAAATAAATATCCAGAGTTCAAAATACTAGATTCCATGAGCTATAATCCATAATTTTTATCCATTTTTGCTCATTTTAACTCAATGGCAAATAATTTCGTCGAGTTCAAAATTCACAATTTCATGAGCTATATAACCCACGATTTTTGTCCTTTATCGCTCGTTTTGACCAAATAGCATATAATTCATGATTTCATGAGCTATAATTAAACGAAATTCAAACGTTACGATTTCATAAGCTATAGCCGACAATTTTAGTCCATTTTCGTTCGATTCAACCAAACAAGGAATAATTAAATGAAGTTAAAAATTCACAATTTTTGTGGCTGTAACCCATGATTTTTGTTCAATTGATTTCATAAGCTATAACCCATAATTTTACTCCATTTTCGTTCGATTCAACCAACATGAAATAATTAAATGAAGTTAAAAATTCACAATTTTTATGGCTATAACCCATGATTTTTGTTCAATTTTGATTGTTTCGACCAAATCAAAAACAATTATATGGACATCTAAATTCCCGATTTCATGAGGTATAATTTACAATTTTTATCCATTTCTGCTTGTTTTGACCCAAGGGCAAATAATTTGAAAAGTTCAAATTTTACGATTTTATGAGCTATAATCCACGGTTTTTGTTTATTTTTGCTCTATTCAACCAAATAAAAAATAATTAAATAAAGTTAAAAATTCACGATTTTCGTAAGCTATAACCCACGATTTTCATTCAATTTCTATTGTTTCAACCTAACGGCAGATAATTATGCAAAGTTCTTTTCATGACCTATAATTCATAATTTTTTTTCATTTTTTGCTAATTTTGATTCAATGTCAAATAAGTATGTGGACTTGAAAATTCATGATTTCATGTGCTATAATCCATGATTTTTGTCCACTTTTGCTCATTTTGACCCAATGCCAAATAACTTTGCCGAGTTTAAAATTCATGATTTCATGAGCAATAACCCACAATTTTTGCCCATTTTCATTTATTTCGATCCAATGGCAAATAATTCATAATTTCATGAGCTATAACTAAATGAAGTTCACAATTCACGATTTCATCGGTTATAATTATCTTGTGATTCGAAATTAACATTTTCATGAATTATAATTTATAACCCAAGATTTTTGTCCATTTTATTCATTTCGACCAAATACGAAATAATAAAATGCGCTTTAACATTCAAGATTCTCATTAGAGATATAACCCACGATTTCGTTCAATTTTGATTGTTTTAACTGAATGGCAAATAATTATGTGGAGTTCAAAATTCACTATTTCATGAGTTATAATTAAATTGAGTTTAAAATTCATGATTTCATGAGTGATAGCTCGTAATTATAGTCCATTTTCGCCGACTCGAACAAATAGGAAGTAATTAAACGAAGTTAAATTACTTGAATAGGTGTGTAAGTATAATGAGTTAACATTTTCATGAATTATAATTATGCTAGCTCGAAATTAACATTTTCATGAATTATAATTTATAACCCAAGATTTTTGTCCATTTTATTCATTTCACCAAATACGAAATAATAAAATGCGCTTAACATTCAAGATTCTCATTAGAGATACAACCCACGATTTGCTCAATTTTGATTGTTTTAACTGAATTGCAAATAATTATCGGAGTTCAAAATTCACTATTTCATGAGTTATAATTAAATTGAGTTTAAAATTCATAATTTCATGAGTGATAGCCCGTAATTATAGTCCATTTTCGCCGACTTCGACCAAATAGGAAGTAATTAAGCGAAGTTAAATTACTTGAATAGGTGTGTAAGTATAATGAGTTAACATTTTCATGAATTATAATTATGCGATTCGAAATTAACATTTTCATGAATTATAATTTATAACCCAAGATTTTTGTCCATTTTATTCATTTCGACCAAATACGAAATAATAAAATGCGGTTTAACATTCAAGATTCTCATTAGAGATATAACCCACGATTTCGTTCAATTTTGATTGTTTTAACTGAATTGCAAATAATTATGCGGAGTTCAAAATTCACTATTTCATGAGTTATAATTAAATTGAGTTTAAAATTCATAATTTCATGAGTGATAGCCCGTAATTATAGTCCATTTTCGCTCGACTCGACCAAATAGGAAGTAATTAAACGAAGTTAAAATTTTATGATATTCATGAGCACTCATGATTTTTGTTCAATTTTAATTGTTTTGACCTAATGGCAAATAATTATGCGGAGTTTAAAATTCACTATTTCATGAGCTATAATCTACGTTTTTTGTCAATTTTTGTTTATTTTGACCTAATAGCAAATAATTTTACGGGGTTCAAAATTTCACGACTTTAAATTTATAAGCCACAATTTATTTCCATTTTTGCTTGTTTTGACCCAATGGCAAATAATTGAACGAAGTTCAAACTTCACGATTTCATAAGCTGTAACCCATAATTTTAGTTCATTTTCGTTCGATTCGAAAAAAATAGAAAATAATTAAACGAAGTTAAAAATTCACGACTTTCATGAGTGACAACCCATGATTTTTACTCAATTTTAATTTTTTCAACCTAATGGCAAATAATTATATGGAGTTCATAATTCACGAATTCATGAGCAATAATCTACAATTTTTATCTATTCTTGCTCGTTTTTTGACCCAATGGCAAATAATTTTGCCAATTCAAAATTTATGATTTCATGAGATATAACCAACGCTTTTTGTCCATTTTTACTTATTTCAACCCAATGGCAAATAGTTCATGATTTCATGAGCTATAATTATATGGAGTTAAAAACTCACATTTTTATGAGCTATAACCCAAAATTTTGTCCAGTTTTGTTCATTTCAACTTAATACTGAAATAATAATATGGAGTTAAAATTCACGATTTTCATGAGCTATAATCCATAACTTTTGTTCAATTTTGATTCTTTTGACCAAATAGGAAATAATTAAACATAGTTCAAAATTCACGATTTTATGAGCTATAATTCATGTTTTTATCCATTTTTGCTTATTTCAACCCAATAGCAAATAATTTTGTTGCATTCAAAATTCACGACTTCATGAGCTATAAATGATAATTTTTGTCCATTTTCGTTCGTTTATACCCAATGGCAAATAATTTTGTGGGGTTTAAAATACCGCGATTTTATAAGCTATAATTCACAAATCTTATCCATTTTTGCTTGTTTGACCTAATGGCCAATAATTAAACGAGTTCAAAATTCATGATTTTATGAGCTAGAACCCACAATTTTAATCATTTTTCACTCGATTCGACCAAATAGAAAATAATTGAATATGGAATTAAAATTTTACGATTTTCATGAGTTATAATCCATGATCTTATTTCAATTTTATTATTTCAACCTAATGGCAAATAATTAGGTGAAGTTCAAAATTCATGTTTTCATGATCTAATTCACGATTTTTGTCCATTTTTCCCTCGTTTCAACCCAATGGCAAATAAATATGCGAAGTTCAAAATTCACAATTTCATAAGCTATACTACGACTTTTGTTGATTTTTGCTTGTCTTGACCCAATGGAAAATAATTTTGCCGAGTTTAAAATTCACGATTTCATGAGTTTTTGTCCATTTTCACTTGTTTCGTCCCAATAGCAAACAATTCACGATTTCATGAGTTATAATTATGCGGAATTCAAAATTCACGTTTTCATAAACTATAACCCACAATTTTTGCTCATTTTTATTCATTTTGAGCAAATGGAAAATAATAAAACTAAACTTTAAATTCACGATTTTCATGAGCTATAACCCTAGTTTTTGTTTAATTTTGATTGTTTTGACCGAATGGCAAATAATTATGTGAAATTCAAAATTCATGATTTCATGAGCTAATTCACGATTTTTGTCCATTTTTCCCTCGTTTCAACCCAATGGCAAATAAATATCACGAGTTCAAAATTCACAATTTCATAAGCTATACTACGACTTTTGTTGATTTTTGCTTGTCTTGACCCAATGGAAAATAATTTTGCCGAGTTTAAAATTCACGATTTTCATGAGTTTTTGTCCATTTTCACTTGTTTCGTCCCAATAGCAAACAATTCCGCGATTTCATGAGTTATAATTATCGAATTCAAAATTCACGTTTTCATAAACTATAACCCACAATTTTTGCTCATTTTTATTCATTTTGAGCAAATGGAAAATAATAAAACTAAACTTTAAATTCACGATTTTCATGAGCTATAACCCTAGTTTTTGTTTAATTTTGATTGTTTTGACCGAATGGCAAATAATTATGTGAAATTCAAAATTCATGATTTTATGAGCTAATTCACGATTTTTATCCATTTTTCCTTATTTTTGATCCCATGGAAAATAATTAAACGGAGTTTAAAATTCACGATTTTCATGAGTTTTTGTCCATTTTCACTTGTTTCGTCCCAATAGCAAACAATTCACGATTTTCATGAGTTATAATCCACGATCTTTGTTCAATTTTGTTTTGTTTCGACTTAATGTCAAAAATCATGTGAAATTCAAAATTCACGTTTTCATAAACTATAACCCACAATTTTTGCTCATTTTTATTCATTTTGAGCAAATGGAAAATAATAAAACTAAACTTTAAATTCACGATTTTCATGAGCTATAACCCTAGTTTTTGTTTAATTTTGATTGTTTTGACCGAATGGCAAATAATTATGTGAAATTCAAAATTCATGATTTTATGAGCTAATTCACGATTTTTATCCATTTTTCCTTATTTTTGATCCCATGGAAAATAATTAAACGGAGTTTAAAATTCACAATTTCATGAACTATAACCCCAATTTTAATTTTAATCTATTTTTGTTCGATTCGACCAAATAGGAAATACTTAAATAAAGTTAAAAAATCACGATTTTTTATGAGATATAACTCACGATTTTTATTCAATTTTTTATTGTTTCAACCAAATGGCAAATAATTATGCGGTGTTCAAAATTCACGTTATCATGTGCTAATTCAAGAATTTTGTCCATTTTTGCTCGTTTCGACTTAGTAGCAAATAAGTTTGTTGGGTTCAAAATTCATGGCTTCAGGAGCTATCCACGATTTATCCATTTTTGCTTGTTTTGACCCAATGGCAAATAATTAAATAGAATTTAAAATTCACGATTTTATGAGTTATAACCTACAATTTTAGTCTATTTTTTCTCAATTCGACCAAAGAAGAAATAATTAAATGAAGTTAAAAATTTACGATTTTCATGAGTTATAATCCACGATCTTTGTTCAATTTTGTTTTGTTTCGACTTAATGTCAAAAATCATGTGAAATTCAATTCACGGTTTTATGAGCTATAATCCATGATTTTTGTCCATTTTCATTCATTTCAATCAAATGACAAATAACTATGCGGACTTCAAAATTCACGTTTTCATGAGCTATAAATCACGCTTTTTGTCCATTTTTATTTAAACGATCAAAAATTAACAAAAATCATGGGTTATAGCCCACGAAAATCTTGAATTTTGATGTACACACAACTCACTTACATTCATTCGAAACAGGGAAAAAAAAAGACAAAAATTGTGAATCATTGTCCGTGAAAATCGCAAATTTGAACAAACGTGACCAAAATATTGGGTTATAACCCACAAAAATCACGAATTTTAATGTACACACAATTAATTAACATTCTTTCAAAAGGAACAAATTTGACAAAAATTATGGGTTATAGCCCATGAAAATCAAAAACAAATTTATTTACATACAATTAACTTACAGCAATTCAAAACGATAAAAATTTACAGTCCATGAAAATCTATAATTAGGCACACAATTAATTTATATTCATTCCAAAAGAACAAAATTTACAAATATCGTAGGTTATATAGCCCACAAAATTCACGAATTTATATACGCACAATTCATTTATATTCGTTTCAAACAAACAAAAATTGAAAAAAAATTTGTATATAGCCATGAAATTGGTTAATTTTTATGTGCACACAATTAATTTGCATTTGTTCAAAACAAATAAAAATTAACAAAAGCAAGGATTATAGCCCACAAAAATTGCGAATCTTTATGTGCACACAATTAATTTAGATGTACACACAATTAATTTACAAGAATTCAAAATGAATAAATTTTACAAAATTGTGGGTTATAGCCCATGAAAATCAAGACTTTTGACATATATACAATTAATTTAAATTAGTTAGAAATGAAAAAAATTGACAAAATGTAGGTTATAGCCCACAAAACCAAAGATTTTTGTGTACACAACAAATAATTTATATTTGCTTGAAATAAAAAGAGGGGGCAAAATTCATGGTTATAAGCCACCGAAAAATCGCAAATTTTTACATACAAACATATGATTTATATTCATTCGGATCGAATGAGAATTAATGAAAATTGTGGGTTATAGCCCACAAAAATCATGATTTTGTGTACCCACAATTAATTTATATTTGTTCAAAATGAATAAAATTTGATAAAAATCATTAGTTACACAAAATTGCGAGTTATAGTCCATCAAAGTCTAGAATTTTTATTTGCACACCATTAATTTACATTTGTTCGAAAGGAACAAAAATTAACAAAAAATGTGCATTTTGGCCCGCAAAAATTACGAATATTAATGTATGCAATTAATTTACATTCAGTGGAAAGAACAAAAATTGACAAAAATTGTGGATTATAGCCCACGGAAATCCCAATGTTTTATGTATGCACAACTAACGTACGTTTGTCCAAAACGAATAAAAATTGATAAAAATCGTGGATTACGTTCTCACCTAAGATCAATTATTTTTATATCTGAACATTTGATTCTGATCATTCAAAATAAATAAAATTTTATAAAATTATGGGTTATAGTCCATGAAAATCTAAAATTGTTATGTGCACACCATTCATTTATATTTGTTCGAAAGGTACAAAATTCACAGAAAACATGCATTATAGTCCGCAAAAATTATGAATATTGATGTTTAAATTTAATTTACATTCGGTAGAAAGAATAAAAATTGACAATAATTGTGGGTTATAGCCCACGAAAATCGCGAATTTTTATGTACGCACAACTAATGTGGATTATAGCCCATAAAATCGCGAATTTACATGTACACAATTAATATACAATTGTTCGAAATGAACAAAAATTAACATCAATCGTGGGTTATAACCCACAAAAATCGAGAATTTTAAATTATACATAATTAATTATCATCATGTCATAACGAATGAAAATGGACAAAAATCATTGATTATAGCCCATGAAATCGCGAATTTTGAAATACACATACTTAATTGTCGTTGGGTCGAAATGAACAAAAATGGATAATTTCATGAATTATAGCCCATGAAAATTGTGAATTTTAAAGTACGCATAATCTACTGTTATTATGTTGAAATGAACGAAAATGTATAAAAATTGTGGGTTATAGTCTATGAAAATTGTGAATTTTAATGTTCTTATACTTAATACTTATTGGGTTGAAACAAACAAAATGGACAAAAATTGTGGTATCAAAAAGCTCGTACTTAATTGTCATTGGGGCGAAAAAGAAAAAAAATTGAAGAAAAAAATAGTTGTGTAGCTCATAAAAAGTAGGGTGGTAATAGAAGAACAGTTGAGAAGACATATGATACGTATATTCACATACACAGGAAAACCCAATCCACTTTCCTTCTGTTAACTTTGGGAAAAAAACAAAGCGCTAGCATGCCCGAACAGTGAACTCCTGCACTTAGTTACAGATTTTAAATATATGACATTAGTATTTCATTTCTGTATATAATTTAGGATAACGAATAAGGTAGGAAGAGACATATCATAAAATATTACAGCTCGATAAATCTCAAAAGCAAAAGCTAATAAACAATTGAACAACAAACTGGTTACTGAAATAATATAATCAGCTCACACGTAAATGCAGACAAAATTAACAAAAGATGACATTACATACCATGTTTGATCCCGTTGTTGGTCGCCTTGTGTTTATACAAAATCTTCAGCTTCCTTAAGCTTAATCCATTCAACTTTGCCTCCTCTGGATTCTGCTTGTCTTCATTATGCACCTTCTCTTCTTTTCTACATGCTCCTTCTATGTCCAGTTGGATCACCTGTTTATTTTCCTTATAAAGCAGCCTTAACTTTCTTAGGCTCAGACCACTGAAATCTCTCCTCCTCTCACTTTGATTCTCTGTTTTGATGTCAATCTTTGTTCCTCCACTGCTCTTTGGCTCGTCTTTCTCTTTGTCCATTTTAGTACCTTCCCCATTGTTGCTATGGACGCCGACAAACTCCTTTTTCTGACCTTCATTTGCCTCCAGCGTAAGACTTCCAATGCTATCATCAGATTCAAGAGGTTTGACAGTTGGATCACCAATCCTTAGCAACGAGGTCTGCAGATTGCTTGTAAGATCCCCAGCGTTGAATGGCACATTTGAACTTCCATTCTCTTGGTCCAGGTCAGCTGTGAATTCCCCCTGGTTGCTATGGACACCAATAAACTCCCTTTTCTCATCTTCAATGTTCTCCAATACTGGGCAATAATCCAACGCAAGACTTCCAACACTACCATCAGGTTCACCATCTTTCACGATTGGGTCAGAATTCTTTAGCAACGGTGTTTTTGGGCTGCCGATGGGATCCTCAATAATTGATGGCACATTTGAACTTCCACTGTCTCTGCCCATGTCCACACCTCCTTCCCCGTGATTACAATGATTACTAACAAGCTTCCTTTTCTCATCTTCACTACCCTTCTGTGCTGGACCATAGTTCAACGTGATACTCCTAATTCTGTCATCGATTTCATAAGATTTCTCAAGTTGATCACCAATCTCTAGTAATGAGGTCCGTTGAATAGGATCAACAATAATGGAATACATATTAGAGGTTTCATTCTCTTTGTCCATGTTACTACCTTCACCATGGCTACTATGAATATTACCAAACTCCCTTTTCTCACCTTCACCATGCTCCAATATTGGACCACAATTCAATGAAAGACTCCCAATGCTATCATCAGATGTATGAGATTTCACAATTCTATCGTCATTCTTTAGCGAAGGATTTTGTTGGTTGTCATTATGATCCCCAGTATCGGATGGCACATTTGCACTCTCGTTGGCTTTGACTGGGTCAGTACCTTCCCCATGGTTACTATGACTACTAACAAACACCTTTTTCTCACCTTCATTGCCCTCCAATGATGGAGCGGGGGATAACGCAAGACTTCCTCTGGTATTATTGGATCCACAAGATTTCACAGTTGGAGCAATGACCTCTAGCTCATTTGAATTTCCATTCTCCTTGTCCATGTTAGTGACTTGCCCATGGCTACTGTGAATACCAACAAACTCCCTTTTATCACATTCACTGTCTTCCAATACTAGACCGCTGTTCAATGCAACTCTTGCAATTTTATCATCGGTTTCATGGTACGTCACAAGTGGGTCACCCATCTCTAGCAATGGAGTCTCTTGGTTTCCATTAAGATCCCCAACATTTGGTGGCATATTTAAACTTTCTGGACATGGTTCTGGAGAACAAGTGGCTAGTTGAAGATTTCCTGAAGAGTGAATACATTCTTTGTCAAGGATTTTGCTAGTAGGAAGAGAGCATGAACAAGTAGTTTCTTGATGCTTCTTGACAAGATCGAGGCACCGGTTACAAACTTTCGTATCTGCATCAGCTTCCTTTTCGTAGGTCAGTCTTGGTATTTGATCTCCAGGTGCTGAAATCTCTAGTGAGCAATTATCAAGATCTTGGACGTCTACCTGAACCCCGATACTTCTCCTTCTCTCCTCTCCTACTTGAATACATTCCGCGACTCCTCCAACAGCTAATTCAGCAGATTCAGATATTTCAGCATTTCGTCGAACAATTGAGCTGCACCCCAGTACAGGGTTCTGCAAGCATACCCCATCTACCGGCTCTACTGAACAGTGTGACGTTTTCCTGCAGTAGGTCTTCAAACACGCTGACCACTCGCTGCAAGGCAACAAAGTGCTTAAAGGTAGCATCTTTCTTATCGATCCAACTTCTTCATCATCATCATTATCCTCTGTCTTTCTGCATATTAATCTTGTTGGGCCCAGAGTTCTGCTTCTCTTTGGCGTTGGGCTATCGGGTGATTCCTGTTTAGCTCTCTTCTTCTTCTTCTTCTTCGACCAGACGAATGACGAGTTCTTTCGACAACTACGAGTTGGGTTTGGTGGCCTGGTTGGTGTCGGTGACGGTGCTTTCATGGGGGTTTGAATTTCTTCTAGGATTTGATCCAAACCTTCAACCTGATTAAAATGTTTTAATTTTAATGAAAATAGATTTTTTTTTTAAAAAAAGATGATGAAGAATAAAAAGAAGAAGAAAAGGTTTTGTTTTTTTAACTGATTGGAGAGGAGAGAGGGCGTCGGCCATGGCGATGTTGGTCATATTAGCTGGAATCTTGTTCCTCTTGCATAGGGCTTGAAGCGCTCTCCTCGGCAAGCTGTGGAAATCCATGGCGATTGATAACTCAGCAGAGGGAACAGAGAGAGGTTTTGAATTTCCAAGTTTCAAAAACGAACGGATGCTTTTATGATTTCTTGTAGAGTCCGTAGCTCATTTGGGCCCATTGGGCACAGTGTGCTAAGCCCAAGTTATTGAGAATGGAGCCTGTACGGTGCCCCGTATGAGTGTAGTGATTTCGTACTTTGCAGTATGTTTGGACGAGGGATAGAGAAGAGAAGAGAAGGGAAAGATAAATTTAAATTTAATCTTGTTTGAGAGTTTATTTGAGGGGGAGGAACGGAATTTGCTCTAAAATCTTACACCCCAATTTGCGGTGTAAATGAGGGAAAGGGAATGAAAGGAAAATTTTACCCTTCCTTTCCTTCTCTCAGTTAACTCCCAAACATAGCATTGTAGAAGGCATGCATAAAATCTCAGATTTGGTTGTTGGTGTTTATTACGATAAAGAATAAAGTTATGTTGCATCTATATGCATACAAATAACGGATACAATAAAAATATGAATGGGTAATTTTCACAAAAATTCTCTCTATGACGGATCAGAGGTTAGGGATAAGGTTATATTACATACAATATGTACTACAAGAATCTGTACCTAGCTATAAAACATACATGATGGACTTTTTATATGTGATACAAAACAACAGACATAATATTTTAACAAGTTATATTTACATGAATAAAACAGAACAGAAAACATTAAACTGCTGAAATAACCAATTTTCTTTTATTTATTTATTATTATCAATCTAAACATTAAGAAAATAAATTATTCTTTATACAAGAATTTTAATATGAAGAACGGTTACACAAATCATCATCTCCTCTCATTAACTGACATCTAAAAATGTTAAACCCCTTCAGACCTTATGCAGCTGGACATCAAAAATACCACAAGAAACTTGAAGTCTTTTCATGAAGCATGAAGATTCTGAATCTCAACTTTTAAATCTTGCACTTTGCGCTCCATCTTTGCTAATTTATCTTGAATCTTCACCAATCTGTCGATTTGAAGCTGAGCTGCGTCTTGATAAGGTTTGCTGAAGGCTTCAACAAAGCAGTTTAGTTTCTCGGAGGCTTGCTTGACATCTTTTTCCATGGCTTCTTCGATTTCCAGTGCCAAACCATCTGCAACTTTTCTCACCTTCTCTATTGCTTCCTTCCGACGTCCTGGGAAGTTTGATATTGCAAATAACCTAGCATTTGACAGAATAACAAATTACTAGCCTAATAATGTCTTAGTTCACTTCTCAGATTCACAAATTATTGAAATCCATGACACAGAAAATGGGCGCATTCTCAAGAGTTACTTCATGTTGATGCCAGTGGTTTGATTGAGATACACATAAGGAATAAGGAGCTAATTCAAATATGTGATTATGTCGATGAAAATAGAAAGGTTTTTTCCGCAACAATTTATATAAAGAAAGAAGTGTCCTTGAGGAAGCTATTTGGTAACTCAAGATCACAAGAACAAGAAAACTAATTTGAAAGAAATAAAATAGTGATGTGATCACATGAACAACCAAAGAAGGAAGATGAAACCCCAAAGAATGGCAAAGCCCGAGCATCCAAATACATATTTTCAACAAATCAAAAACAACATCCAATCTCTATAACTAAAGATGAAGCCTTCTTATTTTGCAGCCACCTAAGCTATATTTATGTCACTGCCATATAAAAATGATAATAAACAAGAACACAGCTGGTGTTTCTAGTCCTATTATAGTTGTAATGATGCGTAACAAAAAAATCAAAATGTAAATTGTGATATATGGACGTCATCCCAAAATCAAAATTCCTCAGCTTAGACGTAAATTCCATTATAAACTCAATCTGGTAAGCGCTTACCCGCCAGCAGAACAAATGACAAGAGCAAGAAGATCTTCCAAGGTAGTTGGTAAAACAGATGTCAAGAGAGAAGCAGATAGACCCGCGGCTCCAAGTCCTCCAAAAGTTCCCAAAACCTGACAAAATCATAACAACAACCATAAGGAAACATACATTTAATAGGCAATTTCAGTCAAAAAAATTTGAAACGAAAGGCTTGTACATGCAAAGCACCAAAACTCTTAGGATAAAAGTCAAAACTAAAAATGTGCCACCACTAAAAAAATTTAATCTATGATATATATGAATTGAAACAACATTTAATCAAGGCCGCTAAACCTAATGCACAAAGTTACAAGTTGGTGATACTAGCACTAGCGCTATATTGCATACTGGAGTGAAAAACACACAATATTCTTCTATGCTTTTGTTCCTGCTCTTCTCTCATGGATCATTTTTTAATATTCTAACTAATCTTTTGACGAAAAAGATTACATGTCCAATAAATTGATTGAGCCCAAAGAAAGGGGGAAAAAGCTGAATAAGAAGCTAGAACAGCTAAAAAAGATCTTAAGCCCCTGACCAGGGAGCAAACTTCATTAGGATGCAACTTCAAAAAATTAGTTCCAATAGCATAAGCAACATTAAATGGGATGAAGAGAAATGGCGAAAAAAGAAACTATTGCTAGTGAGAAAAGGACTGGAAGGAGTAATAACTCACAACTTCACGAATTTCCTGTTCAAAAAGTCTTGCAGCAGCGCTGGCACTGAAGTTCTCCATTACTCTTGTACTAAATTCCTCTCCTTTACCAAGAAGTCCATAGTTCTCTAGTTGTAGATTTTCCTCTTTGTTAACCAAAGAATGCCATTGTTCATTAAAGAGTTCTATGAAGACCTGCCCTTCATGAGCGTTGTTAGACAGCAACCATCTGGAATACTCTCCGAGCAATCTCTGAACAGATAATATATAGAAATACTGACTTCTCAGACCAAAACAAATACATAAAACAATGAACTGTAAAATATGATCGTTTGTGTTACAAAAAAAGAAAAAACAAACTGCAAAGTGTTAGATATAAATTCTACCAAGATTTAATGAATTATTTAAATGAGTGTGGATATAGAGAGACATAATTAAATGGATGCTTCCAATCAAGGATGACAGCACCGAGAAACTAGATAAGGTAGTATGCAGAATAGATTGGTTAAATCACATCAAAGTGGTCAAAATCACATCCCTTGCTCATGTCAAGGTTTATATTCACCATGATGGGTAAAAAAGACATGCGGAGAGGTGCAATTTTCTTACTATTTTTTTTACCCCACATTGCTACACATAAGTGTTGGTCTGTTTTTTTCCGAAATCAAAATGCATTTCCACTTTCTTCATACATATGGTAAAAGAAATGTAATACCATGTCTACTTCCTTAAGAAGTTAAAAGTGACCAGGATGGAGTCTTATATGGTCTTAATTGCAAACATGCTCCTTGCATAATGTCAGCCCAGGATGGAAATTGCGTAACTAACAAAAAACAATATATTAACCCTGAATCAGGAGTACTAAGAAAATGACATTCACTATAAAAGAACACAGAATTTGAACAATCTGCCACAAACAGAATTTATGTTTTTTCATAATCTTCGTGATCAAGTGTTTTGTTATTAACCTCTCTTCACGACAATAATTTAGGCTTGCAAGATATAAATAGCTCAATGAGCCTTTTTCCAAAGCTTTACTCACAGCTTCATTATTATTATGTAGACAACAGAACCATAATAAATCTGTGCCAAGTTGATGTAAATCTAGTAATCTACAAATTAGAAGTAAAGAATCTTGTTATAAATTCAAACAAAGTTATACTAGCAAAAAATTTGAATGGTGACGAGAAAGAATTTACAAGCAAAAGCAATACAGATGAAAAGAAATTACCTGTGCATCAGTGATAGCAGGATTGATAATTTCATTTTGAACAGCTGAAGTGACAGGCAAGGGGGCAGATCTTTCTCTTTTCAAAGCATATGTAGCAATGATATCAACATTTGACAGTTGAAGGGTAGACTCTACAAGTTTTATTGCCCGAGTTCTTGCTGTCTCGATCTGTAGAATGCAAGAGATGAGTAATTTAGCAATACAAATAAGCTATGATATTAAGCAGAGTACAGTATTGTAGAATATGAGAAGCATTGTATGAGTTATAGGTGGACTTTTAAGACCAGTTACAAAATAAGCATACCAGTGAGACAACACGTTTCCTCCAAGACCTACTCTCCTGCTCCATCTTCATAGTACACACATCAACACTCTTAACCATTTCTTTAATAGATATCAAATCTTGACTGGCATTTTCATAATCTTGTTTCACAAGCCTTACACAAGAACTTAGCAATCGATCTGCAATGCCAATTGGTGTTTCAAGTTTAAGCCTCATTCTTTCCATACCATTTTCTGTTGAACCGTCCAAGAAACTGAACAGGAACTTTTCTAGTTCATAAAATCTACTAGTTGTCCACCGAGGATCGTTAGATAAAAGCTGAACATAGCTTCTTCTGCTGTAATTTGAAGCAGAAATTTTTGCTTCCAGTGCAGAACGTGCAGACACAGGATACAACCTTATGTCTTCTACACTTAGTAGGTTGCATGCATTCTCTTTAATGAATGCAGTGGCTTCCTCGAGCTGAAACCACGAAAGGAATAAACCAAATGAAAATGGTATGCAAAAGACGTGTAACAGAATTGTATAGAATATTATGCAAAGAAAAAAAAACAACATAATGACATTTATGTATTGAACCTCACTGGTATTTCGATAGATATCCAGTTTGTTTAAAACAAACACAACTTTTTTCTTCCATTGTTGTACATAGAGAAGAAATGCAACCTGAAAATGTAAAAAGGAACCAGGTGTTATGCACACAAAGAATTCATGGAAAGAGAATGGAGTAAATTTCACATGATCTCAACCTATTGTTCTCTACCAAAATAAGAAGATAATTAAAATGGGAGGGCAAATCAAGAAGAAGAAAAAATATATATGGAAAATGATCCACACTGGACTAAAGAATTGAATGTGACTTAGGCAATAGAAAACTTCGCTTGCAAGATGATGTTTTATTTCATTCAAAAACATTATGTTTCATTTTATCAATATGAAATTTAATGCATAAATCAAGTTAACCGAAACAAGTAAATATCATATGATACAAGATTCAGCTTTATTATTCTTGATGAAAAGAAATCAAAGTGAGGTGCTGAAAACAGGGACATCTTTTTAAAGACTACAAGACGTCAACAAATGTACAAAATTCAAGCACGCTGAGAGGAATATATGCAATAGCTCAAGCTAAAAAGAGGTATGTTTGTTAGGACCATATGACAGGACCGGACAGCCGGTTGCAGTCCCCTTGCAAATGGGGGTGAACAGTAGTTAATGCGCACATCAACCGAGTGTAAGAGTTGACAATACTGACTCATCCTATTCATATTCTTGGAGAAGTGTTTAAAAAGAAAACTAAGAAAAATCAAGATGGATAGTTCTCGCATTGGCTCATGCTCTGTTGTCAATTGTCCTAAAATAAGATAATTTCACAAAAAGTAGACTATTCTTTCAAATAATCTGAAGATTCTGAACTTATTTATGTTCAGTCTAAATATAAACATCATGATGGATCCATTTGTTTCAAACAATTAGCACATTCTGTAGATTGTTGCTCCCCACAAGAGTACTGAACTTTCTTATTGAGTTCATTGGTCAGCATGTGGGAGGTTGTGGCTTTGATTTTATGTATTTTGTGATATAGTTATAAAGAGTTATTGATGCCTACTTATTTTGGATCTTCCATGTTACTACTCCTAACATATGTCTCAGTTTCTCAATTAGCTTACTAATGCCCTATCATTGTAGGGATGCAATGACAGGACAAAGGCTGATGACACTAACTAGTACATTGCATTGTGCTTCTTATTGATGATTTTTCGAGTCAAAGGCAGCACCACTAATGTTAGCTTGACAAATTTCCTCAGCACTTGGCAAGGGTCAATAATTGGGAAAACATAAGCATCTGTTAGGAGCAATGATCATGATAAAGAATGATTTCACAACAAAAGGGTGCTTTCATGTGGTCAAGATGAGCAACATAGAACTGTTAAAATGTGTTATTTCTTATAGAATTCTTAAGCTGATTTTATTTTGTAGTTGACATAGATTTCACCAGATTTGGTTGAGTCCCTGTGTTTTAGCTATATTGAGTAGAAATATTTCGAATATTTACACAAATCAGGCTTTGAAGTTTTTCAAAGTTTTGCAGGCATTTACATGCAGTGTTTCTGTGTCCTTGTATACAAATTAGGAGGCACGGCATGACATGCCAGTTATCTCCACTCAACATGATTTTCTCTTTCCCATCATGCTGTCATATCCCACATTCATCTTAGAAGGTAAGGGGATATATTATGAAGAAAACATTATATGTTTGAGTGATAAATTCACAAAGATACAGAGTGTTAACATGAGTCACTAGCCAGAATCATCAAATAGGACAAAAATTACCTCACTTTCAGTGAGTGGTCGATCAGATGACAAAACAAAGAGAATCAGATCAGCTTGCGGAACAAACTCTTCAGTAAGTCGCTGTTGCCTTTGGAGAATTACATTCGTGCCTGGTGTATCAACAAGGTTCATCTGTTACAAAGTAGATAAAAAGCTAATTTATCAAATAAAGAGAGAATATTTGGTTTTATGTACTCCATCAAAGTAATTGCAATATACTTTGCAGAAATTCAGATATTTGCTGTGGGGACATCTTTTTGCTGAAGAATAAGAAGTCCGAGGACGAAATTTTTCATATCTCGATCCTTAAGGCAACAACCTTAGAACCATGGCAAAACTTTAATGTTGGGGATTTTGGAGAGCTGCAAAGACTCATGAATAGTTGTGCAAACAGTACATACAATAACTTAGGGACGCAGATATTATGATTCAGTACATAGTGAAGACCCCTAACTCTTGTTAAACAGTATCAATATCAAACTACTAAAGAGTCCTGTTGAAGTTCAGACTAAAAACAGAAGGAAAAAAAGGTTATTAGCTATAACAACTAAATTATTCTAAAGAAATATAATACTCTACATTGATATTATATTTAAATTAATATTCTAATCTCATAAAAAACAAAAGCTATTTCTTTTAAAAATCACTTTCAAAGTTACTTTTGTTAATTCCTAATCATATCCATAGCTAGTCCTAATAATATTATAGCAGCCAATAATGTGGTCCGCAAAAAATAATGCATCTGAAGTAGCTTAGGAAATATAATAATGACCAAGTAAAATGGATTGGCAAACATTTGAATATCAACTGATAAATGCACATAAAAGGCATTTAACAAAAAAGGACTTGTATAGACACGTAGGAGTATCAGTATGTTTAAAGGAGCTTACATTCTTAAGAATAGGTGAAGACAAGTAGCATATAAATTGTCCATCTGGACGTCTTTGACATCTTTCTTGCTCATCAAAGTCTTTCTCAGAATAACACAGAAACGTGATCTCATTTGTTGTAGGAATCACTCCTTCCTTGAGGTACCTTCTCCCAAGAAGAGCATTTATGACGGTAGATTTTCCAGAATTAAACTCACCCTAAACACATTCGTGAAAGAAAAGTAACTGAGATACTGGCACACCATAATAGAAGAGGAGTAAAACATATAAAAGAGATTATAACAGAAAATTCTAGTTTATATAATGAGATGCAGATGCTTTAAGTCTTCGGAACTATCTTCTGTAATTCAATGAAATAAAAGTGATGGAATATGATATCATGTTTTCCACGACAAATTTTATTGTTCAAGTAATGATATAAGATCATGCATTCTAATAACAGTCATCGAACATTCAACTACATAAATTATTAATGAGAGAATCGAGAGAAAAAGAAGCCATAGGTCAAATTTTGGAATGAAGGTGGATTCATCTATTTTAGTATTAGGTAACAGAACTTTTCAGAACAAAGATTTCAGCTATATTCAAAGAATAATCTGGTAATTTCAGGTAGCATTTGTCAAGTAAGACAGCCCAAATTCAAACAGATGTAATTCTATGAAAGAAATGAATTCATTTGAATGTATGAACACCTGGACTCTGAAGGTTCGTGCAAACGTGTGGTCTATATAAAGATTCATATAAAAAAGTCCTCATACACAACTAAACAAGTTCAGAAACAGAAATCTATCTGCAACAGGAATATCATGAACATTTAGAAAGTTATTACTAGACTCTTCATATTAATTGCTCTAAATGTCAAGCTGATATCGTGAACATGATTATGATTCTTGAAATTAAAGTTTTCATACTTCAAATTACCACGATAACCAGCAAAAAAGGCTCACTGAGGCGAGAAGCCGCGTCTAAGAGGAGTCCAACTTCTTTCATCTGTCATTAGATATAGACATTTCATGTTTCTTGTCATGCAAACTGAAGAAAGTTCAGTTGTATAAGTGAGATTTTTGAAGAGTATCATAAGCTACCAACTGTTTAGCATAAGGAGTTCACCATTGGTGCAGCTTCCTGGATAACACCAACTGCTTCCCTCAATAATATTCTTTCTGATTCTATCAGTTGTATCTCTTTTGTAGCCAATTTGGCAAAACCAGCAACTCCATTTTTCTCAACAAACGTGTCTTTGACATCTACTGCCTCTGAACTTCTGGAATTTTGACTTCCTTCTTGAAGGATTCTTTTTGCCATGTGTGTAGTAGAAAATAACTTATTCAGAACTTCATCACCACAAAGCTTCAAACTACTTAGAGACATAACTACACCAGGAGCACCTATGTCGAATAACTTCAGCACCGAATCGATAAGCAAGTCCCTTCCAAGTGAATCAGCAATGCTAAAGAAAATAGGCACCTTAACATGCTGGATAGCAGCATTTTCCAGTACATGGGCACAATTTTCCGACTCATTGCACATTACAAGGAAGTCAGCACCTTCAGAACTAGATGCAGTTACTGCAGAATTTGTACTTTGCACTATTCTTGCTACCAAGGGGAGATATACAGTATCTGATTTGGATTTCATCATCATATTTCTAGCAACAATCGGTGGAAGACCTGCAAAAGAAGATGAGATATCATGAAACTCCAAGCCTAGATCACCTTGTACTCTGGAAGGTAACTTAGGAGATGAACAAGATAGGCGTTCCGCTTGTCAGTAAACAAGGCGAGGTTTTTAAAACAGAAATCTCAAAAAGATAAACATGGAACCTCACCATGAGATAGAAGTAAACATCTTTATTAATGACGGTAAATTTACCTCTCAAATATTGATGAGAAAATAATGAACAACTTGGACAATAATAAGGATTGAAGACTGACCAAGAATAGGTGCTTTATCTAAAAGGGTCAAAATATATCTAAAAGGCACATCTCGAAGAAAAAAGAAAATAGAGCTAAGCTCTTGAAGTGGGTGTATATTCCATGACTTTTGGACATAGCGGATCCTTCTGACCGAGAAAGCTAGTAGAAATGTAGAAGATTAGAAGCACATTCTAAGAAGCGATTTTTCACTCACGTGAAAAATTCTACCTATCCACTTCCACTTTGTGCGCAAGTGTGAAGAAACGTGTAATTTGATAGTTTCTCACTTTGTCATAGTAATGCAGGGGAAAAATGATCACAAGAGAAATTCCAAAATGTGATCCATTAAGTAATATGATATGATGATTATTTATTAAAATTCCCTGATCGTGAACCTAAAAGATTAACTGATACGCAACAACCGGAGATGTTTTGTCATCAAAGGTGAGCAGAAAGAAAATGCCAACAAATAGTAAACAAGTTGATATCTTTCTTAGTCCCTCGAATAAAATAAAATAAAAAACACCAAATACAGAAGGATACACCATAAGCTTAAGTTAAAAAAGAAGAGAAATGGGTGGTTACCCTGATCAGAGAGAAGGACTCCACTGGCTCCAATAGCAGCAGCAATGTCCACACGCTCACGAATCAAAAGATAAGCTCTGTCCCCAACCACGGACTTGAGGACACAAGCAGCCTCATAGAGGCGACCACCACTCTCATCATCCCCTTTGCCACTCTCAAGAACCACAACCCCGACCCCTTTAGAGACCGCAGAGCTTACTGCCTCAGCAACGGAATCCCCTCTGCTGAGAATCTCTTCAGAGCTCAGTTTGAGAACAACTGTGGGCACTTTTATCTCAGGCCGCTTGAACCCACCAGGGAACAGAGTTCTAAGTTGCTGTTGGCTGTTGTTGTTGTTGTTGTTGTTGGGATTGTTGATGGCATTTATTAGATGATGATGATGATGATGATGGGTTTTTCTTTTGAATCGACAAGGGGAAAGGGAAATTGGGTTTTGGGGATTGTTGTTGGGATTGGGGAGGAGAGGGAGTTTGGGGAGCCGAGAGGCCAATGAAGTGTAGTTGCAGAGAATGGAGACCATGGGAGAAGAGAGAGAGAGAGAGAGAGAGATTGCAGGAGAGGAGATAAAGAAAAAGAGAGAGAGGGAAGCTTATCTTTAGAAATGAGAAAGAGGAAGCGATGAGGGGGATGCGGATGATAAAGCTGGGTGTTTGTATCTGGAGATGACAGGGATAAACGGGACTTTTATGTATCCACTCTTACTTATCAAAATGTGTGAAACTTCTGAGTTTTAGGGGTTAATTGGATCACTAGCCACTGAATTTACCTCATAAGTGCACGCTCATACGTATACTTTAATGGATTAGATGGCTGATCATGTCATTAAATATAAATTGAATCATTAATGGCTTGTAACGTTTTCCGCCAATTAACATAACTAATTTTGCTGACATGATATAAAAAAGTCTTGATCATTTGACGTAACTGATTTATTCATATGCATAATACCATGATCACTTATGGAGATGAAATTGTGACATATTGGGCAATGTGTATTGAGTAATTATATTGCATCTGACATTTTGCTCTTGAAAATATTAACTTGGGACATATTGAGTTAAGCTGTATTGCTTAAAAATAATTTACGACTCAAAATTGATGAAAAGTGTTAAAAGTGACTAATAATCCAATTAGTATTTAACTACAAAAGCCGGTCATCCAAGCAATTGAAACATAGGTATGAACATCCAATTATGAGACAAGTAGAGTGACCATTGATCCCATTAACCCGATTTTCATATACCCACTCTTCAAATCTTTTATTTTACAACCTAAGTTTCAAATGTTTACTTTATCATCCAATTGGCTATTCTTAGATTTCTAAGTCTGAAAAGGCCACAAAATTTTAGCTCCCTCTCTTATGAGATATATGAAATTGATGATAGATAAGTATTGTAGGTTTGAATTGTTTCAAAATTGAAATCAAGCAATTGTATTTTTACATCTTTTTTCAAAATTGATAATTTGAGAAGTAGTTTTACGAATACTAAGATTTTAGGGTTATTTTGCAAATACCCATGATATAAGGGGTATATATGCAAATAACACATTGATGTAACTGATACATAAGAATCTAGGAGCAAATCTCCTATAAACTTAAGTTTATAGGGAATAGTATACACCAACTTTTTTATCTATGGATGTTGCCTTTAGATTTGTGCCATCAAGATATGCACAAATCTCAAAATGGGCTTCATATCTTTCATGGATCCCAATGCAACATCATAGAAAAGTTGGTGTATGACTATTCCCTGTAAACTTAAGTTTATAAGAGATTTATTCAAGAATCTAGTACTTTGCTCTTATTCCATATCAAAACATATTGTCTTCCACACTCCGGCCAAAAGCCACAAAATTTAAACTCTCCCTTTTGAGGATAGATGAAAGGGTGGTAGAAAGGTACTGTAGATTTGAGTCTACTTCACATATTTTGCCCAGTAATCAGACGCAAGGTTTATCCTTAGATTAGGGCCCGTTTGGTTTGTTAAAAGTACCAGAAATAGAAAGTAGATTAAAGAAATAACTTCGAATGATATGAAGTAAGAAGTAGTAGAAATAATACTTTTTTTTATTTATTTCACATATTTTTTGAAGTAGTGGAAATAGTTCTTATTCTTCAAACTTTTTTTTTCAGCAATGAAAAGTTGTTAGGAAGTAACTAATAAAGAAAATATTAATAAGAAAAATTATTTATTTTCTAAGTAATGCACATTTCACCTACTTCTGGACTATTTCTGAGCCCGAAAAACATTTAGGAAGTAGAGATGACATGTAGGCGCCACATCAGTATTTAAGGAAGTATTAAAAGTAGGTCTTTCAGATAATCAAACATATTTTTTTGCTCAGAAATAGCAAAAATAGTCTCAACTTCCTTTACTCTAGCTACTTCATAATTGCTTCCGTGCAAACAAACATGCCCTTAATGCAATATAAAATACGTGGAAATGAGTACATTAATCCAAGGTTTATACTTTCTGCGTAAAAAAGAACCCAAGGTACATACATGCTAGATTGATCGTCGTAAATGTTTTGACAGCTCTATCTACAGATGGCATTCGGATACTAAGCAGCTGTCTCAACAATTGATTTCATGTTTGACAACTTTGTTTTGCAATTCACAATCCTGAAAACACCATTTGCTGCGGAAATTGACTCAACATAAAAACCTACAAACAATTTTCTATATAGTGGAAAATTAGAGCGATGAATTTCGACCTGAGCATCTTGCCTCTGTATTTCACCTGTATATGCTTATATAAAAGGAAAAGAACGACATAAAGAGGCACAACGCATCTGTATAAACTTTCGCGAGACCATACCCAGGAGAAATAAAAGGGAAAATAAAAAGGTAGATATAAACCAAAAGCTCACTGTCAATAGCTTCAGAGACCATCAACAGAAAATGGCAGTCGCATATGTCAGGTGTGGCGGAACGAAGCCTGAGTCTAAAAACTTTCACAAAATGATATTCCTTGACATCAAAACAGTTGGATGCACGGGGCATAAATGTCGGAAGAAGATAGCCAAAAAAAACAGGTCTAGAATCCAGAACTAATAGACATGAGATACAGAAATGTCATTCAAGAACAGGTAGGTAGAACAACTGATAAGCCTCCATGACTTCAAGATGCCACATTGCCTCTCGGTCAGGGTACGGTGAGAGGTCGACAATCTTGTGAACCTACAATTGACATTATACGAGCTGACATAAATCATCATGGCATGCTTATTTGCCAAAACAAAATGATTTTGAAGAAGTAATTAGGAACTACAAACGTAAGGATTCAGAGTGTTAATTTGCTTATTTTTAGGGGAAAAACATGATTAAAGTAAACACCTAATATACAGGCGGCGCGAAATTTTAAAATAGGAGAACACCTTCTAGATTTCTCACAGTGCTAAAGAACAGAGTCCCGATAAATTAAAGAAAGAAGACCATTTCGGTACTGTATGAAATCAAGAACCATAACAGCACAAATACATTTTAAGAACATACAACTTTGCCTATCCAAGAGATAACAAGTTATCATCTGACACAACATAGTATCTTAATCCCACAACAATAGCAAACACCCATGTCCGAGGTCATCTCCACCATCATGTCAGTAGCTAAGCCCGTGCTAAAATATTTTATCAGGTATGAAATTCTTACAGTTTTCCTCTGTATGTTTGTGGCTTGAAAGGAGAATTTCAGTTTCTAATAGGTTTATCTCAATCTTTCCACAGGCCGTAGAAGGCTTCGAAGATGTTATTGACACGCATCATGCCTTTTAATGTTGTTGATGATCATGAGATAGCAAGAACGGAGCTGTACCTCAGGATGTTATCTTCGCTATCCAACAGTGAACAGCCAGCCATGAACCTTCTTACTTAGGTTGCTCGTTAGTGCATTTGAGGTTTAATAGGGATTCGGATTCCAGTAGGGTGAGTTCTATGTTCTAAGTTCTAACAGATGGTGGAATCAGAGCTAACTTTATCTTCCTACTTCCTAGTTGTCAGGGAGCGGCGTGGATAGTTACGGGCATAATGTAGTGTTTGCCCAAGACTAGGCCTGTCAGGATTAAACTAAATGAGGAGTCAATGTGGGCTCATCAGAGGTTTGGGTGCCCTCCCTTAACAGCTAACCGCTAGGGATTAACCCTCCAAGTCCTAGTCCCTAACAGAATGTTCCTACTTACCATCTCCAATTTCGATCTTTTTTTCTTTTTATTCCCCTTATATTCTTTGATAGTATACCATAATCCGCCATCTCGGAAATTTTCTCGGGAACTCTTTCAGAGACACATAAAATGAAATAGGGGAAATACCTTGATTAGGGCACGGTCATGGGCCGAAGCGGGAACGTACAATCCAACGACCATCACATACAGTCCTAGATGCAAAAGGATATGAGATGAAAAGAAATCAAAATCGCTAATTACTAAATAAATAGATAGAAGGAAAGAAAAATACCCTTTTTCCAATTGTGAGGGCTAGACTCATTGGCGAGAGAGAGCTCGACGACATCAGAGCCGTCGTCGATAAGGAAGCGGCCTTCCTCAGAACCAGAAACAATAACGCCCTAACTGAACCAAAACTGAAATCAGATAATAATAATAATAATAATCAAAAAAAAAAAAAAAGATGGGAGTTTTAGGGTTTGTTAAGAGGACCTGGATCCAAGCGCGTTGGAAGAGGATGCCGAAGAGAGACATGGAGGGAGGAGTGGAGTTGGTCTGGCGAGCATCCTTGAGTTGACGACACATCACCTTCAGCGCTGCCAGCTTGTAATCCATTATGATCAACAAGAAGAGAGAAGAGACCGAGGAGAGAGAAGTAGAATTCAATGTGGGCTGTTGGAACTAAGGTTGTTAAACCTGTCTCCGTATCCGCTTACTCAAATCTATAACCGATCGGATATGGTTACGGATATGGTTTTGCAGTGAAATATCTGTATCCGTATTTGAAATATCCGAATACATATTAATCATACTTTTACAATAGTTTTAATTCTTAGATTATGGATTTGTGGTTAATTTTGATGGTCAAGATGTCTAATCTTAGCTTTTTAGTTATAATGAACATATTAACAAACTCTTTTTTATCACACGAACTATGTTTTTCTCAATATTATATAGTTTTCTCATATCCGTTTTGTATCCGCATGCGTATCCGCTTATATATCCGCATGCGTATCCGCTTATATATCCGCATGTATATTCGTAACCGTATCCGATTTTAGCGGATATGGTTATGAATTTTCCTTACCGATGTACATCCGTATCCGTATCCGAGATGGGTAAGCGGATATGAATATGGTAAGCATCATATCCGAGCCGTATCCGGACTGAATGCACCCCTAGTTGGAACTGAATCCTATCCCCTTGGACCACGGGCCTCGCTAAAGATAATAATGATAGGCTTGGATCGGCCCACCTAGCTTGCATCACCGGCAATGTAGGTAAATACTAATTGGATTATTAGTTATTTTTAAATTGTTTTCCTTCAATTTTGAGCTATAAAGCTTAATTCAATATGCGCTGAGTTAATATTTTCAACAGCAAAATGTCAAATGTAATATAATTACTCAATACACATTGCCCAACATGTCACAATTTCATTTCCATAAGTGATCAAGGTATTATGCATAGGAATAAATCGGTTATGTCAAATGATCGAGACTTTTTTTAAAATCACATCACTAAAATTCATTATGTTAATTGGCAGAAAACATTACAAGTGATTAACAATCCAATTCATATTTAATTACATGATCAGCCATCTAAGCCATTAAAACATAAGTATGAACGTTCAATTATGAGATAAATTCAGTGACTAGTGACCCAATTAACCCTTCAAAATCGAAATTTTACCCTTTTGATAATAATAAAAGAGAGGAAATATGAATATCTCATTCACTAATTCTTGATTTTTGAACAGAATTTAACAAAGTCATACTCCCTTTAAAAGCACGAGTTCGGGAAAATCTTTCCTTGGTCAACATTACCCTTTGCTATTTTGAATATTTTATTTAAATCTTAACTTATCATAATCATAATTATATCCTATCTTAATCCCAATGAATTACCTATAGCTCAACAATTTAAAAAATAAGATTAATAAAATACATGAAATATTACAACAACAATAAAAACCCAAAAGTTCCAAAATTGCACAAAGTACTCTCAAAAGTTTAAAATTACACAAAACACCCTCAATTATCAAAACTTAAAATAACAAATATAAAATCGGAAATTAACAAAGATCCCAGAAGAATTTAAAATTTACAATTAGCACCCTCAACTTTTCAAAAATTATAGAAACACCCTCAAAAGTTTAAATTATAAAAACACCCTAAAATTATGAAATTTTAAAACTTACAAACAACATAGATGAATTCAAGGGTTTACCATCAGGCTTGAACATAGATCCCCCTTTCCCCACCATAAAAATTCTTTGTCGCATCAATTAAGCCTCGGGGATGATAGAGAAAGATAATATCATATGAACACCAATGAGTTTAAATGATAATAAAAGGTAAATAAATAATAAGTAGCTTACATACTATAATGCATGAATTCTTGTCAAAAACTAAAAGTTTAAAATTGTACAAAACACCTTAATAGTTCAAATTACACAAAACATTCGATTTTTCAAAACTTAAAACAACATACATGAAATCGGAAATTAGTAGTAGTCCCTAAAACTTTAAAATTGGCAATTAACACCCTCAAAAGTTTAAAATTATAGAAACACCCTCAAGAGTTTAAATTATAAATAACTACCCTAAAATTGAAAAAATATATCGACATATTAAAATTTAATATCCTTGTCTAAATTAAAGTAACTACATATAATTTTACTCATAAGTTGGAGTATCAAAAATACAAAAGTAGCATTAATTAATAAAAGACTAAATCACTTAAAACTGATAAAAGACTATAATATAATAGCTTAACATTAATTGATTATATTTTATAAACATTATTCTCGATGTTAATAATATTCACAGGGTAAAAATTATAAGGAGTTATGTATGGAGAAATTATTGAAAAGTTCGAGATATCCTTCAAAAGGATCAAGTTGTTTTCATTTTAAATGGAAAAGTGAAGGAAATAAACCCAAAATTTAGAAGCATACATGTATTACTTGAATTGATATTAACAAGAGACATAAAATAGACAAAATGTATACACATGATACTAACAAGGCAGACAAAAGGTGGAAAATCACTATAATGGATAAAAGGTATACACATGATACTTACTTAACATAGCTTAAGAAAAAAATTAAAATCGATATTTTTTCCTATACAATGGCATGGCTCTATGTGTAACTTCATTTGGGAACATGACTACGAAAAAGGATCAATTATTGAAGACACGATCAAAGATAAGCCCATAATAGCATTATTGGGTTTCATGATCTCTAAATATAAAGGTAATATATTTCATTATAAAAATTCTTATTAAAGACCACTAAACATAAAATTCACCTTATATCTGTCTCAAACTTGCGGGGGAGATATGCATGTCATCGCAAATTGCATCAAATATATATATCAACCAAAAGTTACAACTAACTAAAGAAATAAGAGAATGGTAAGTAAACCAAGTAAACATCCATATAACACAACTGTAACACCCGTGAATTTTCGATACGTATTTTTTCTAAGAATTTCGGTACGTATTGTTCTAGTATTATTTTTTTTCTAATATTTTTCGATCGTATCTTCTAATATTGCTTTTCTAGTATCAAATATTATATTCGGTATTTGAGTGTTAAATATTATTTCTAAAGGTATTATTAATATTTCTCAAATTTTCGATATTCTCTACAATTCAAAATATAGTTTTACATTCATTTTATGATTTAACTAAATTATAAATTTAATAATTTCGGTGAATACTTTCGGTCATAATCTTGATTTTGATATTACTAATGATTTTGTAATACGAGCTTGGTATCGTCATTATATACATATACATATATATATTTATCTCCTTTTCTTTAAAAAACAAACAAACAAAAGAAAACAAACCCATTTCATAAAACCCTCGCCCTATTTTCCTCGGCTGACCCACATCTCTCTCTCTCTTTATCTCTCTCTCTCATACTCTCTCTCTCTCTCTCTTTATCTCTCTCTCTCTCTCTCTCTCTCTCTCTCTCTCTCTCTCTCTCTTTATCTCTCTCTCTCATACTCTCTCTCTCTCTCTCTTTATCTCTCTCTCTCATACTCTCTCTCTCTCTCTCTCTCTTTATCTCTCTCTCTCATACTCTCTCTCTCTCTCTCTCTCTCTCTTTATCTCTCTCTCTCATACTCTCTCTCTCTCTCTCTTTATCTCTCTCTCTCATACTCTCTCTCTCTCTCTCTCTCTCTTTATCTCTCTCTCTCATACTCTCTCTCTCTCTCTTTATCTCTCTCTCTCATACTCTCTCTCTCTCTCTCTCTCTCTTTATCTCTCTCTCTCTCTCTCTTTATCTCTCTCTCTCATACTCTCTCTCTCTCTCTCTCTTTATCTCTCTCTCTCATACTCTCTCTCTCTCTCTCTCTCTCTCTCTCTCTCTCTTTATCTCTCTCTCTCATACTCTCTCTCTCTCTCTTTATCTCTCTCTCTCATACTCTCTCTCTCTCTCTTTATCTCTCTCTCTCATACTCTCTCTCTCTCTCTCTCTCTCTCTTTATCTCTCTCTCTCATACTCTCTCTCTCTCTCTTTATCTCTCTCTCTCATACTCTCTCTCTCTCTCTTTATCTCTCTCTCTCATACTCTCTCTCTCTCTCTCTCTCTCTCTCTTTATCTCTCTCTCTCATACTCTCTCTCTCTCTCTTTATCTCTCTCTCTCATACTCTCTCTCTCTCTCTTTATCTCTCTCTCTCATACTCTCTCTCTCTCTCTTTATCTCTCTCTCTCATACTCTCTCTCTCTCTCTTTATCTCTCTCTCTCATACTCTCTCTCTCTCTCTTTATCTCTCTCTCTCATACTCTCTCTCTCTCTCTCTTTATCTCTCTCTCTCATACTCTCTCTCTCTCTCTTTATCTCTCTCTCTCATACTCTCTCTCTCTCTCTTTATCTCTCTCTCTCATACTCTCTCTCTCTCTCTCTCTCTCTTTATCTCTCTCTCTCATACTCTCTCTCTCTCTCTCTTTATCTCTCTCTCTCATACTCTCTCTCTCTCTCTCTCTCTTTATCTCTCTCTCTCATACTCTCTCTCTCTCTCATACTCTCTCTCTCTCATACTCTCTCTCTCTCTCTCTCTCTCATACTCTCTCTCTCTCTCTCATACTCTCTCTCTCTCTCTCTCTCATACTCTCTCTCTCTCATACTCTCTCTCTCTCTTTATCTCTCTCTCTCTCTCATACTCTCTCTCTCTCATACTCTCTCTCTCTCTCTCTCTCTCTCTCTCTCTCTCTTTATCTCTCTCTCTCTCTCTCTCTTTATCTCTCTCTCTCTCTCTCTCTCTCTCTCTCTCTCTCTCTCTCTCTCTCTCTCTCTCTCTCTCTCTCTCTCTCTCTCTCTCTCTCTCTCTCTCTCTCTCTCTCTCTCTCTCTCTCTCTCTCTCTCTCTCTCTCTCTCTCTCTCTCTCTCTCTCTCTCTCTCTCTCTCTCTCTCTCTCTCTCTCTCTCTCTCTCTCTCTCTCTCTCTCTCTCTCTCTCTCTCTCTCTCTCTCTCTCTCTCTCTCTCTCTCTCTCTCTCTCTCTCTCTCTCTCTCTCTCTCTCTCTCTCTCTCTCTCTCTCTCTCTCTCTCTCTCTCTCTCTCTCTCTCTCTCTCTCTCTCTCTCTCTCTCTCTCTCTCTCTCTCTCTCTCTCTCTCTCTCTCTCTCTCTCTCTCTCTCTCTCTCTCTCTCTCTCTCTCTCTCTCTCTCTCTCTCTCTCTCTCTCTCTCTCTCTCTCTCTCTCTCTCTCTCTCTCTCTCTCTCTCTCTCTCTCTCTCTCTCTCTCTCTCTCTCTCTCTCTCTCTCTCTCTCTCTCTCTCTCTCTCTCTCTCTCTCTCTCTCTCTCTCTCTCTCTCTCTCTCTCTCTCTCTCTCTCTCTCTCTCTCTCTCTCTCTCTCTCTCTCTCTCTCTCTCTCTCTCTCTCTCTCTCTCTCTCTCTCTCTCTCTCTCTCTCTCTCTCTCTCTCTCTCTCTCTCTCTCTCTCTCTCTCTCTCTCTCTCTCTCTCTCTCTCTCTCTCTCTCTCTCTCTCTCTCTCTCTCTCTCTCTCTCTCTCTCTCTCTCTCTCTCTCTCTCTCTCTCTCTCTCTCTCTCTCTCTCTCTCTCTCTCTCTCTCTCTCTCTCTCTCTCTCTCTCTCTCTCTCTCTCTCTCTCTCTCTCTCTCTCTCTCTCTCTCTCTCTCTCTCTCTCTCTCTCTCTCTCTCTCTCTCTCTCTCTCTCTCTCTCTCTCTCTCTCTCTCTCTCTCTCTCTCTCTCTCTCTCTCTCTCTCTCTCTCTCTCTCTCTCTCTCTCTCTCTCTCTCTCTCTCTCTCTCTCTCTCTCTCTCTCTCTCTCTCTCTCTCTCTCTCTCTCTCTCTCTCTCTCTCTCTCTCTCTCTCTCTCTCTCTCTCTCTCTCTCTCTCTCTCTCTCTCTCTCTCTCTCTCTCTCTCTCTCTCTCTCTCTCTCTCTCTCTCTCTCTCTCTCTCTCTCTCTCTCTCTCTCTCTCTCTCTCTCTCTCTCTCTCTCTCTCTCTCTCTCTCTCTCTCTCTCTCTCTCTCTCTCTCTCTCTCTCTCTCTCTCTCTCTCTCTCTCTCTCTCTCTCTCTCTCTCTCTCTCTCTCTCTCTCTCTCTCTCTCTCTCTCTCTCTCTCTCTCTCTCTCTCTCTCTCTCTCTCTCTCTCTCTCTCTCTCTCTCTCTCTCTCTCTCTCTCTCTCTTTCGCTGCCGCTAACTATAAATGTCAAGCACTTATGACACTTGTGTTTCTTGAGGGCACGTTTCCCAAAGACTATAAATACCCTCCTACGCCCACTTCAAGTGGGGGTCGGCTATCGAAAGGGCAATCGAGATCCAAGCTTAGGAGTTCAAGAACACGATCCACACGGAGATTCCTCGAGTTTAACCTTTGACTTATTCTTGAGAAGAGTAGATATCTTACTTTGCTAAGATATTTGCTTAAGTTCTTGTTTCCTTTGAAGCATCAACTAAACCCGTCGATTCGACGATCACGCTTCGGTGGTCCACGGATTCGCGTCCCGACGCGAGCAAAGTCCCACGAAAATAAGAGATCTACACTTGTAGTGTCTTTTGTTCGAGTTTGTGAGAGAGTTATTTAAATTTCTTTTGTAACTGAGAATCAAAAGTGTAATTTTCTCAAATTTTACAATGGAAACAACTTTCGACCCAAACAGTCGACAGCCGCCTCCTCCTCGTCAGCTAGCCTCGAGCCGCTGCACCTCCGCTCGCCATCGACCTTCGCACGCACCCCGACGACCGCCCCCCCTCCCGTCAACCACAAACCCCAACCTTGCTGCCAGCTCCTCCGTCGAGACCCCGTCGACCGTTCCGCAGCACCCAACAACGTCGCCTCCACCTCCAACCACCGACCGCACGCACCATGACCTCGTCGCCTCTGTTCGCCGCCCGAAATCGCGGCCGAGCCACGTCAATTCATTCGACGATATCCTTGTAGGCAAGATCCCATTGCTCAGACTCGCATTTTACATTTTTTATATTTATTTATGAATTATTATATGCAAGATTCCTCTTGCCTTTGACTCGTATTTCAGTTATTAGATTAATTACGAATTATTAAGTTTCAAAATCTGGTTAGTGAATTTCCGATATTATCCGTTTACATGTGTAGTTAGCTGTTCATTGCTCTTGTTATCGTATTTCGTACCGTTTATTGATTATTCATGTTTTCGATGCATTCTTGTATTGATATGCCATATTAATTGTATTTATTCATAGTCTTGTTGTGTCCAGAACCATAGTAGTTCATGACTTAGGGACTTGGTTCGTCATGAACATGACCTAGTGACATGTGTGTGTTGACCATGCTTAGGAGGTGAACCCGTGTTTTGTTATATCGGTATCGTTGACTTGATTTACCTGAGACTGTGGGATGGGAAAGTCTTGGTTCAAGTACTCGGATGTGGCTGTTTATGTATCTTCCAGACCCGTGCCAAGTGATCCTATTTTTGCACTTGGGCTGGTTTGTTGGGCCAGTGAATCGTTTATGCGTGGGCGATGAAATCGTTCGTCACACGAGTCTGCTTGTGTCCGGACAAGCCGGAATCGGATTGCGTGTAGTCCTCTGACCGTAGTTCCGTGGTATTGGATGCGCGTAGAGGAATATGAACCGTCAGTTATCCGAGTATATGAACGTTGACTCTTGTGAGATTTAGACCAGAGACCTGATATGGGATGGCTAGACTCGAATATCAAGTTGAGGTATTTGACCGTTAGGACACCTGGTTGTACGGACACATGAGTTGTACATATTGATGCTTATTCCAGTTATATGTTCCATCCGTGTATAATTCGGGGATAATATCTGGTTATTTACAATCCGAGTCATATGGTATATACATGAGGGTTTTCTTGTTTGGATTATTTCGCTCGACGTACTACGTCTCGTTTTGTAGATTTCTAAATATTAATCTCACCCGGATTTACTTGGATGGTTAATCGGATTTGTTATATTTGGATCGTTCGCAGTTTTCTAATTGCTGGTAATTCATTTCTATATATTATTATACTGTCATTTCCTCGTGGGATCTTGTCGTGTGTTATACACGCTGACGTACTCCATTCTCTTGGTGTACATCAGATTTAGATGACGGACAGGTCCAGTACGGAGAGGTATCGGAGCCGGAGTATTCCTAGCAAGAGTGCCGTACAGTTGAGGTGGAAGAACCGACAGAAGCCTAGCCTTTTGTTTATGCAGTAGTTGTTGGACATTAGATTTCGTCATATTTTTCTTAAGTTCAGTAGATGTTCCGTTGTATTTTCAGTTTGGCTTTTATCTGGATGTATTAAACTGTTATTTATTTTGTCTGGGATAATCTTTTCTTGGTGATATGTAATATGTGGTTCTGGTTTTGTTTATTCTATTCTTGCTGACTGTGATTGTGATTAGGAGACCTGTGGATTCATTATGATTACAGCTTGACGTTTGGCGTATTGGATTGAGGAGAAGAGTTTTATTTTACACTCCTCAATCTAATGCGTCACGGGGCAGGTCGCGCCCCGTTTTCGTGTATTTTGGGAAGCGGGCGTGACAACAACAAATAAAAAATATTATATTTTAAAGTTAATATGCATGACTCATTCAGAATAAGCTGCCAAGATAAAAGTATCTCCATCACTGCTCTTTACAAATGCAACAGAAATTTAACTTAGTGATATTATGCAGACATCACAACATTCAAAAGAGGTATGATCTTAAAAAATCTACTTTATAATTCACATAATTAAACCTAATTACAATTTACCAATATACAGATATGCTATTTCACCTTTAAGGCAAACATAACTACAATTTATAATAGATTGAGCCGTGGTTTTACGCTTGCAAAGGCTGCAATAAGAAGATGTATATAGATGTTAATAACGAGTGTCCAAATGATAAATATCGTAGAATCACCGATGACTTAGGATCAAGGTTAAGTAATATCCCTTCTTCATGGAATTAACATATCAACATAAAATTCTAACATATATCTAAGGCAAATAAACAATGAAAAAATATAGGTATTTAGTTAAGATCATCATGAAAAATGACACGGATATTGCAAATGTAACACTGTTTGTCGTGGTAGAAATTCTTAGGGGCTGTTTCGTTTGTGGATTAATCTTGATGCATATAATGGATTTTGAAAAACCCATAATTAAAATCGTGTTTGTTTGTGATGGATATTAAAGATGATTTGCGTGAGGAATAAAATCCAATCAAATTTTGTTTGGTTGTACATAAATTTTATTGAGGATATGTGACTAAATTCACAAATCCGATTGAAATCAGCACAATTTTAGGGAATTTTATTTGATCCATTTATCCTACATAGCAACCCCAAATTCATGTGTAAAAAATGATAAGCAAACAATGTATTTGTTAAAAATCTATGGTGATTAACTTGTGGGTCCCATTTTTTTAATGCAATTATGCAAAATTCATGGAAACAAACAGCCCCTTATCGGGTATGGTCTCTTCTTTTGTAACCCTCTCTTTTTGGATAATGAAATCCGCGGGGCCTCTTGTTACGGTTCCGTCGAAATTCTCAAAAAAAAAAGGGGTAAAAAAAAAAGTTTCCCTTAATCAGAGCTATAAAATAGGCTGTGTAAAAAATAGTTTGACAGTATAAAATATGGATATGCTTTGGAAAGCGATTACGTACTAACTGTTATGCTTAAAATCAATTATTAACATTTGGCACATCAAAGCTGTTAAGAGAAAGGATTATATTGTCCTCAATCGTTATATAAAGTGTTAATTTTACAAAACCACCCTAAACTTTGGGTGCTGTTGCACATAATCTCTCTGAACTTTGTTTATCTCGCTTAATTATCCTAAACTATGAGGTGTCTCACAAAACTCTCCTAAATTTTACTTAATCTCACATAGCCCCCCTGTTTGTAATTTATAAATAACTAAAATTTTCTTGAGAGAAAAAAAAAACTCAATTTTTTGAGAATTGGGTATCTTGCGCGTAAACCACAAGTGACAAAATGTAAGATTTTTTCACTCAAAAAGTATTTTAATTATTTATAAATTACATGAAGGGGGGTTATGTGAGATAAAATAAAGTCTAGGGGGATTTTGTGACGCATCTCATAGTTCAGGGAGATTATGTGAGATAAACAAAGTTTAAAAAGTTTATGTGGAACAACCCCAAATTTCAGGAGGGTTTCGTGAAATTAACCCTTATATAAAAGTTTCAAACCGAAAAAATAAAAATAAAATAAAAATAGAAGAGAGAAAGAAAGGGAGACCGGGGAGAGAGAGAGAGAGATTCTTTACTTGAATATGCCTAAAATTATAATGATCGTAATCGTAATCTCACTCAACAAAAGCCAAAACGAGGTTTAGTCCGAGATTTTTCTATAGTTGAGACAGTCGTTGTATCAACCACTCAAATTGCGGCTACTGGTGAAAGACACGGACGCCACGCAGTGCTGCTTGAGGGTTACGTGGACAGTAGTAGAGAAGGAACTTCGGTGTTGTGCGTTAGATGACAACAGCCAATCGCGCACTTGAACAGCTTATCATACAGCTATGATCACGAGGAGCTGCATGTGCACCGCCGACACACAATATATGGTTATAGGATGGCCGCTATCGTGTCACTTTCACTCCACAGCTCTCAACCCTTATTCCATCCATGCCCTTGAATCTACTATAGCGCTCTTTACTTAAATAAAAAAAAAAAATCTAAATTGCACTAAAATACCTTAAGTTTCACTCATTTAACATTTATATACCCCAAATTATTTTTCAGAGTATTTATATACCCTGAGCTGTTTAGAATTAGCACTTTAGTGCTCTCTATTATACAAACATGAAAAATTTCATTCGAAAGTTTTCCTATAACATTATATGCTAATTTTATAACCTTCTAACTATTAGATTTGTTGAACCTAGTATTAAATCGCCAACATTTATTTTTCAAAGAAATTGAATATGTTTAGATTAGAATTTAGGCAGGATTAATAGTAAATTTAACAAATATTAATGATTGAAAAGCTATAAAATTAATAGTAAATTTAACAAATATTAATATGTAAATGTTATATGGGACCTTTTATGTGAAAATTTTACATTTGCATGATAGAGGATACTAAAATGCTAATTTTACACAACCGAGTATATAAATGCTCTGAAAAATAACTAAGAATATATAAATGTTAAATGAGTGAAACATAGAGGATTTTATAAGGGAAATAATTAAAATTGGGAAAGCAAGGGGTAAATTGTAGTCTTAATCTAAGGTGGGCTTGGTGATTCAACTGATTGAATCGATCAAATTTTTGATGGTTAAGCTCACTTTTGAATATATGTTGATTCGGTTTGAAAATTTTCAATCTGAACCGACATTTCTTTTTCATTCTCCAAACTCTTCATTCCTTTTTTTTATTTTTCGTTTGGTCCATAACTTATAATTATGTCTTTTTAGGCAGTGGCATGGCCTGTAGTTATAAACATAAATCAGGGCTTAATTATTACGGAAAACAAAAGTTATTCCCTGGCCACCTCTACTAGTTGCTCGCCTTTTTTTTTTCCTTCCCTTTTCTTCTTCCCTGAGAGCGAGCACGCCATCTCATCCATCCCCCGATCGATTATTATTTCTCATATTTCCTCAGATTGCAATTAGCAATGGAACGTAAAAACTCTAGTTCCTTCTTCTTCTTATTATTCTCATCTCTTCTCTTGGTGTTCTTCTTCAATTCTCAAAGCGTGGAGGGGTACAAGAACTACACGGTCGGTGGTTCTCTGGGTTGGTTTGATAGCTTCAAAGCTCCCAAGATCGACTACCAGAAGTGGGCTGCTGCCAAAGACTTCGCCCTTGGTGATTTCCTCAGTAAGTCAATACTTACTCTAACTCCTTCATCTTTATTTAGCTAATTAACTTGTTAATTTCCCCTTAGAATGGGAAATAATTATTAGAATTAAAACAGAAACTCCCCGCTATAAATTATGATTTTGTTCAATTGCATCCATGGGAGATTTTAGTTAATTCAATTTCATGCATGACTAATGTATTGATACAAATTATGTTCCAGTTTGAGCCACTGATTAAGTATAGGCTAACAAAATGAATCTTGAACATCTCCTTAACTTGGAGAGGGAGATAGAGAAATTACTTTCTTGATTATTAGAATCAATCAACATTAATATTTCTTTCTTTTTTTTTTTTACTTAATAAAACAAAATTATTATAATTGTCAATTAACTACAGGTAATTAGATTTTGATGGTAACAGCTCTGTTGCCCGGACACCTGTTTGTCCTTGATGTTTTTGTCTCCTCTGATATATAAAAGAGGATAATTAATCAACAGCTTTGTGTTTATATAATTGAATGAAGGGATATTATTCTGAGTAAGTCAGAAGTGCAGGCAGAGCTAATTAACAACCCAGCAAAAAATACCATCTATGATTGAATGTATATCATGATTGATTAATTAATTAGACCGTTCCTGGTGATCGCGAAGTATGTCGAATATGGAATGAATGAATAAAAAATATGTTAATAACCAACAACGGAGGAGTATTAAGTTAAATTCTGCGTGAAAGTGTATAGATTACGTACCTAGCTAATTGATTAAGCCTTGTCATGTGCCTCAACTGTTGTTGATTCCTAGGGTTGTGCTAATGTGCAGCAGGCTGGAGACCACATGCCCGATACATAGAATCATGCATGTATAAGAGATAGGGTTATTAATTATTGTTTTCATTTTCTTCTTTAATTTAAGAAAGAAAAGGTCATTAAAGTGAATCAATATGCTTGAAATGAAGGCCGAATATTCTTGGTCAAGGTTCATTTTACTTTTGTCAAGTCCAAGCCCACCCCTTTTGCTTCTTGGGCCTGGCTTACACCTACAGTCCATATGTAATAAAGTAAATGGGCGCATCCTGGTCTTAATGAAGAGGTTCAGGTACAGTATCAAACAAGTACTACAACCTTCACCTACAAATGTATCTTTTACATTTCACAAATACCTTCACCTGCAGGATCGTTCAAAACATAGTTCTTTAGGTTTCTTTTTTTTTAATTTATTTAATTAATTTAAGGATAACTCTTTAGTGGTAAATTGCCTCATCTTTCACTTTAACTTTAGTAGCATTTATCACTCATTCGACTATTCTACCGCTCTTGGATTCACATTTTGAGAAGGGTCAGTTTTGTGTTGGTAAATGCTAATAAATGAATTGAGGGGAGATAATTACTAACGAAAGATTAGAGGATTATATGCAATTTACCCTTTCATTAAAAAAAATATTAAAGGTTCCTCCCACTAAACCAATACACTGATGCAATTCGAGTGCTGATATGATTTGAACCTGTTGCTTTGATAGCATATTAATATAATAATTTGGTACTTGGATGTGTTAGGCTATAGTACAATTACAACAGAAAATTAAGTTATTTTCTTAACATAGTATCAAAACTATTCAGGTTCAAAACCCGTTGACCATGAAGTTTATACTCTAACAAGGATTAAAAGGTTGAATCCTACTATTTTCCTAATGTAATGAGAATACTGATGTTATGTATGTTCCTTCTATAGTTTTCAACACGGACAAGAACCACTCGGTAGTCCAGACCTACAATGAAACCACCTACAAACACTGCGACTACAACGACGCCGAAGACGACGACACCGTCGACTGGTCCGCAGGTGAGCCGACCTTCGACAACTCGCCCGTGACGGTCGCAGTTCCCCTGGTGAGAGAAGGCCTGAACTACTTCTTCTCCAGCAACTACGAAGGTGAGCAATGCGAGCACGGGCAGCACTTCATGATCACCGTCAAGCACGGCCAAGGCTTGCCTCCGAGTCTCAGGCCTCCGTCCGAGGCATCACCGGCTCCCAATGCGGCTGATTATGTCAATCCGGTGCCGGACACGGTGGTTCCGTCCAATTTTGATCATCCCAAGGAAAGCGGTGCTGATGTTGATGAAGATGATGTGAAGGCTAAGTCGGAGGGTGGGATAATGAGGGGAATAAGGTTGGATTTGGGGTTGGCGGGTTTTTTCTTGTGTTTGATTGTGGTGGTTGTTTGAATGGTTTTGTATAAGATATATAGGTCATTTGTTTATTTACTTGAAAAATAAGGGATACATGTGGTATAGTTAGAGTGTGAGAATGGATGTATGTAACTAGAAGATATTGGGCTTGGATGTTAATAAGATGGATATGTTTTGGTTATGGTCGTTTGGTTGAGAATTTTGGAATTTGGAACTCACGCCAAAATAAAAAATCAGCAAAACGTGAATACTTCAATTTTGAGTTTGATGAATTCGGATCCACCCTATTAGTGGAGGGACCACTACATTATCGCAATCATTGACTCTCTCATTGATAGTTAAGGTTTTTCTTTTAGTGCAAATTAGGGATAAGTACAATTTATTCAGGGTATATGGCTAGTAGGGGTGGGCGTGGGTCGGGCCGGTTCAGGTCTATGACCCTACCAGAGAGATTAGTAGTAGTCTAACGGGGCAGGCTTTCAGTGAAGTGGTAGGGTTCTTACGATCCAGGGTCAGGATTGAACGGTAGGCCCATGACCCGCGCGGTCTTGGTAGGATCGACCCGACCCGGTCCATGGGTCGTAAAGCGACCCATGAGTTTTTCGTCGACCCACGGTTTTTCGTCCAACTTTTTTCCTATTTTTTTTTACCTTTTTAATTATATTAAACTTGTATTTACAATTATAAAATTATTTCTAATTTATTTTTTAGTAATTTAAACTTGTATTAAATTATTTTTAAACTTGTATTAAACTTTTTAATCCTTCCAAGTAGACAGCAGCAAGCTTAAAGATCGCTGCTTTGTTTCTCAATGGGCCAAAAAGCCCACGAGCCAGAGACCAATGGCCTTTTGGCTTTATTGGCAGCTAGTTGCAGACCAAAAGGGCTAAACGAGCAGCTAACCTAACCAAAAAGGACATTATGGGCTAGGTCGGGTTGGGCCGGGATGGGTCGGGCCTACTTCTCTGACCCCAAGTCTGGGGCTGGACCCAGCTCGGCCCATGACCCAAGTATATCATGGGTAGGAGTCGGGTTGTGACCCATGTGGCCGGCCAGGAATCAGCGGCCCAGTTAGGCACACCCAACCCTAACGGTGAGTATTGGGGTTAGAATAAATCATATTCACCCCCTAGATATTCAATGATTGTGATGAAAAAAAATAGTGGTTCATCCATTACTTTTTGGTAGTAGAGAGGATCCTCTTTTTTTATTACTAGTATAATGCACGTGCTTTGCACGTGAACATACATGTTTTAAGTTTTGAATTTTTTATTGAATAATAAAACTATGTGTTAATAAATAAAATTGCATAATAAGATTGCTTAAAAAGAAATGTATGAGTTAATTATTATTGTGTAGTTATTATAATTGAATATTTTTCTTATAATGATCGCAACCTTTTTTTATCGCAACCTTTTTTTTAAATAAGTCCCCAAATCAAAAATTATTCTTAAATAAAACTGCCAATTCTATAAGTTCTTTTAAATATGCCCCTCCAACTTGAAAGTTGTTAACTTAACTCTGAATTAACTAAGATCGTTAATCTTGCTAGCTTTTTCACGATATTTTCTAGATAGTTACACTTGATACCGCAACATATTGTAATAGTTAATTCTCATTATAATTATTTAATAGGGTAAATTACACTAAATCCTAATGAACTTTTAGCTCATATGAACTTTCAAAATTACACTAAACCCTAATGACTTTTCGTTTGAAGAAGACCCTTGATAACTTTCTGAATTTTACAGATAACCCTATAAATTAGAACAAAAAGGCATAAAAGGCATTTTGAAAGTTATTGGGGTTTGGTGTAATTTATCTAAAAGATATTGGGGCTTTCTACAAAAGTTATTAGGGGTTTAGTGTGATTTGAAAGTTCATAGGGTCTATTTACTACAAAATGTTGAAAGTTCATAGGGGTTTCTTGTAATTTACCTTATTTAATATTATAATTCTTACTTTAAGTAATACTATTAAAATAATTATATTGTCTATATACTATAAAATATTTATCTAATTTAATTTTTTAATTATGCTCTTAAATAATTTAGTACTATAAAATATTTTATAAATTTTATTATACTATCATTAACAATTAATAGTATAATTATTAATATTAAATAATATTTTTGTAAAAGATTAGTTTTCAATCATTGTCAAGTATAGATTATTCTGTATCATGTAATAATCTTTGAGAAAATACTCTAAAAATAATATTAAATTATTTATTTAATAATATAATACTAAATAAATAGTATAAATCATAATTTATGTGATCTTATTAAAATAATTATACTATTTATGCAATTTAAAATTTATTCTATTTATTTTATTGCTCATTGAATTATAGTATAAATCTTAATAGTAGTTAGTAATATATTATTATATTTATACTATTATTTTAATTCTTTTATTATAATTCATAAATAATTACTATAATAATTTAATTGGTTACTACTAATAATTTTGTATACTTATTTTATAAATTATTTTATTTTATTATTTTTAAACAATTAATAGTTATAATATTATTGATAATTATAATTATTTAAGAAGTTGAGGAGGTGCATAATTAATAAGAAGTTATATTTATTTAATAAAAGATTAATTAGAGACAATGGCATAGTTAGAATTTATCAAAATTTGAGAGGGCAAAAAGAAAATTAAAAGTTTTAACACACCAATCCTCTTTTATAGTAGTATAGATATAGATGACTAGCAAAATGGATCTCACCACATGGCTCTCTTGGTAGCTCATTTAACAAAATTAGCTTCCACCTCAAACCAATTTTTTACCATCAAAAACTTTTTTAAAATAGTGGAACATAAAATTAAATGTCAGACACAAAGGTACGTATTCGCTAACCTCTCAAAACGAGGCTATTGTTGATCTAGTTTTTTTTGGGATCAAAGTAAAATCAATTTTGAAGAGTTTGCCAAACTTATCCAAACTCTCCAAGAAAAGAATGGATTTGCTGATGTGCCAACAAATTCATTCTCTTTCCAGCCCAGAGTTTCTATCAAAACAAATATGAAAGTTCATTTCACAAGATTTGATGTAGATAGCATTATGGATGTAAGACACTATTTCTTTGGATTTCAATGAAAACAAATTGAAACATAAAGCAAAACCTCAAAATTTATAAAGGGAATCTTGGAACCTATGAAAAACTTTTAAAATCCTATTAATAATGAAAATATATATAATCTCCTAGGGCTTAGCTTAAAAACAATGGTTTTTACATCGAAACTGTTAGATTTAGAGAATAACCAACGAATCGGAAATGCGGAATTAAAAGTTACCGATTCGAAGCGTTCCAGGATCTTTATCTCCGCCGGCCAGATTCACGCACTCCACGATAATCACCGTCGAATTCCCATTTACAGTGACGAAACAGAAATATGATTCATAACTCAAATGCCTCTTTTAACTCTCTTGTTTTTTATGGCTATAGTCTTTTGAATTTTCGGGTTACTGTTCACGAGAGAGAGAGAGTTTTGTCCTCTTTAATTTTGGGCATGGTTAGTTTCTATAACTACCCATGATGGAGGGGTTATGCGGTTATGGGTGTAACCACTCTTCCCACTTCCTACATCTCCCACTCGCACATGACGAGCATAACCAATCTCCGTCACGTTGAAATAGCCAAACTTTGAGTCAAGTTCATACAGACAAATGAGTCGTGCGACCAGCTAATACACCTGCACTTAGGAGCTCCAAACTAGAAACCCGTTACAGGATGGAGACATCAACCCGAAAACATGAAAGCAATTAAATATTAGTCTATCGCAGCACCCCAGACTTATTTGGTTACACAGAATTAAGCGTATCTAAATCCCTCACTAGATCCAGACTCAATCATTTCTAAACTTCACATGTATCCACAATCGTGTCCGCTCACATTAAAGCGACACAACTGGCTAGCCGGTGAATACAAGTGATGTGTGTAATTCCAGATTAGTCTTCCTTTCGCCCTCATGCCACTTAGTCTCGAGCTAACTGCTTGCCCAGTAATATCCCATTAGGCCGAATCAATCATGACCATAGGTAACACACTAGAGTAGCTATCATTAACTCTCCACTTTATGACATAGTCAAAAGTCACATAGGGTACAAATGAGATCGGTTTTTGACCTTTAGAACTCACACAGTGAGGAAGCAGGGACCCATTCACTCACTTCCTTATTTGATCGCTAAGCACATGCAGTATGAAATTAATGCTACGGTGGAGAACTCTACCAATTTAGCGTGTATGTCTTAAACTCTAAACACCGTACAGGTCTTAGTTCAGTCGCGTCATAAGCGCCTAACTCGAGATACTCATTTGCTCACTTTCAACAGCGCAAAATAAATTTCTCATACCTGGTCTTATGTATAGGTTTTATGAATGGTGAGGAAACATTCATGTCGGCTCTTTATTCTCTTAAAAGCCTCATCTTGGTCCTTACCAAGGCGATATTAAAATTTGAGTTATACTCGCTTTCTTAGCGCTATAACTAACATATGTCTCATCTTTGCTCGCTTCATCAGCGCCAAAAGGCGATTGCTCGTGTGAGAGAGCCAATCTTAACCTATTGACATACTTCTTAGAATTTTCTAGTTGCCAAATGATACTTTGTGCCACAAATATATGTGAATATATATCTACTCAGCTTAATCAATCATACAAGTGCAACAAATGTATCATGTCATAATACAAATCATAAAGTAGTCTATAAATCATAAGTACAGTCATATTCTACGCAGTCCTTGGGATTTAACATGTGAAACAAATAAATCCCTAGTAATAGGTTTGCTAAATGGATGTGCAACCATCTGACTCGTAGAAATATGTTGTAAGACCACCTCCTTCTGTGCCATCATGTCTCTGATGAAGTGATATCTCAGTTGTATGTGCTTGATTTTCCCATGATACTTGGGATCCTTGGAGTAGGCAAGTGCAGCCATACTATCACAGTTGATTGTCACAGGATCAGATGCATCGGTGACAATCTCTAAGTGCTGCATGAATCTCCTCAACCAAATAACTTCCTGCACTGCTGCAGAACATGCTATGTACTCAGTCTCCATAGTAGATAAGGCTACACAAGATTGCTTCTTACTGCTCCAAGATATGGCGCCATTGTTGAGCAGAAAAATATACCCTGATGTTAATTTGCGTTCATCTAGATTACCTCCCCAATCAGCATCACTGTAACCTACTAAGCGCAAATCTCTACCATAGTAACACAACATATAGTCTAATGTCCCTCTAAGATATCTCAAAATCCTCTTGACCGCCTTCCAATGTGCAAGTCCTGGATTTGTCTGAAATCAGCTGACAAGTCCAACAGCATAACATATGTCGGGTCTTGTACACATCATAGCGTACATGAGGCTTCCGACAGCACTGGAATAGGAAACTCTTGACATCTTTTCCTTTTTTTTCTGGAGTCTTAGGACCCATATCAAGGCTTAGGCTCAAATTTCTCTCCACGGGAGTTATCTATGGGTTTGCAGTTATGCATTTGATATCGCTCAAGCATCTTCTTAATGTAAGTCTCTTGAGACAAACCATGTAGCCTTTTAGAGCGATCTCTAACAATCTTTACTCTAAGAATATAACTAGCCTCACCCATATCCTTCATCTCAAAATTGGAGGATAACCACATTTTAGTGGCATCAATCAACTCCCTTTTATTTCCAGCCAAAATTATGTCGTCCACATACAAAGATAGGATCACAAAACTATCTCTGGACCTCTTGATGTACAAACAATGATCCTCCTCCATCATCATAAACCCATCTGCTAAAATGGCTTGATGAAATTTGAGCTTCCACTGTCTTGAAGCTTGTTTCAGGCCATATATAGATCGACGGAGCTTGCAAACTTTGCGCTCTTGACCTTCGGCCACGAAGCTATCAGGTTGGTCCATATAGATCTCTTCATCTAATTCTCCATTAAGAAATACAATTTTTTTCATATCCATTTGATAGAGATCTAGATCCATATTTGCGACAATAGCTAGAATGAGATGAATCGAAGCAAACCTAACAACTGGTGAGAAGGTTTCCTCATAATCGATTCTCTCCTTTTGAGTATAGCCTTTAGTCACAAGACGTGCCTTATACTTATCAATAGATCCATCTGCCTTGCGTTTGATTTTGAGAACCCACTTGTTCCCAATTATTTTATGCCCAGGCGGAAGGTCAACTAAGTCCCAAACATGATTGATGTTCATAGACTCCATTTCTTCCTGCATTGCATTGATCCATTCCCTAGCAGTGGGGCCTGCAAGAGCTTCCTAAACAGTTTTAGGCTCTTCATCAACCATTGGAGCTATCATGAAGGCCTCTCCCTCAATCTCAAAATGACGACGAGGGATCCTATCTCTAGCACTTTTACGTGGTTGAGGTTCCACTTGATTTCGCTCCACTGGAGTAGGGCTACCAGATGTGTCGCTCCTACTAGCCACATGAGGATGAGGAATTTCATCTATTCCGCTAACTGATTTATCATGAGTGATAGAATCTGAGACTTCCAATTCATAAAATTAGAAATCTTTAGTTACCTCGCCTCTGCTAGGAAAATCCTCCTCTAGGAAGGTGGCATCTCGTGACTCAATTTCTGTCACAATTCCATCAGCTTCTTCACCAATAAAAACATATCCCTTAGAATATTCAGGATATCTAATAAAGATACATTTCTTTCCTCTTGGACCTAACTTCCCATACCTATGAGAAGTTTGGTGAACAAAAGCCGCTGATCTCCATGGCCGCAAATTACCTAAATCAGGTTTTTCACTGGTCCATAGCTCATGTGGAGTGGAAGGTACAGACTTAGAGGGTACACGGTTAAGGATGTAGGCTGCAGTCAATAATGCATCTCCCTAATAAGAGATAGCTAAATTAGCTTGCGCCATCATCGATCTAACCATGTCAAGAACGGTTCTATTCCTCCTCTCTGCAACACCATTTTGTTGCGGAGTTATAGGAATAGTTAGCTGTCTTGCTATCCCTTTTTCATCATACAATTTCTTAAATTGCTCAGATAGATATTCACGACAACGGTCAGTTCTAAGAGCTTTAACTCTTCTGTCTAATTGATTCTCAATCAATCTAATATAGAGTTGGAAGCAGTCTAATGCTTCTGACTTGTAGGAGATTAAATAGACATGACCATATCGAGTAAAATCATCTATGAATATGGTGAAATATGATGCACCACGTCTTGCCCTCACATTCATTGGGCCACAGATGTCCGACTGGATAAGCTGCAGGGGTATTGTGGCTCTCACAGCTTTGCCAAATAGTTTTCTAGTTATTTTTCCAGCCAAATAATGCTCACAAGTAGGCAAGTCAACTTTAGCGAGTGGGCCAAGAAGACCCTCTCGAGCTAACCGTTTCATTCTCTCTTGCCCAATATGTCCTAATCTAGCATGCCATTTTAAATCATCACAGACATTATTGCTAGAAGAGGCAATAAAAGAAAAATAACTACTGATATTATTATAAATAGAAATAGTGTCCAACACCATAAAACCATCTGACAAATATCCACAACCATAATAAGTAGTTCCCAAATACAACATAACACAACCATCTTCAAACACACATTTAAAACCTAAACCTAGAAGGACTAGAAATGAAACAAGACTTCGCCGGATGTCAGGTGCATACAGTACGTCATGAAGATACAACGTGCGTCCACCTCGCAAATCTAATTTGCAGGTGCCGATCCTAAGGACCTCTGCGCTGGAGTTATTTCCCATGTAAATACGTCTACTCCCAACTGGAATCCGACGAAACTCCACATATGCTGTTAGATCTCTCGCTATGTGGTCGGTTGTAGCTGAGTCTACAGTCCAAATAGGAATAGTTTCAGCAAGCATCAAACAACTACTAACAAATATAGTAGAGTCGGAAGTTGTATCACATACATGCGGCTCAGTGCACTCACAAGCGAAGTGACCCAACTTGTTGCAATTGTGACAGGCCATCTTAGTCTTGTCTTTCTTGCCACCGCGCTGTCCACGCTTGCGCTTGGCATATCTAGCCTTCTTAGGATTCGGTCCAGCATCTCTACCCCATTTAGGTGCTCCACCTCTACCTCTTTCGCGCTTAGAGCTAAATACTCTGTGCGAGCTAGTCTCAGCCATGTATGCCTCCCCGCTAGGTTTCTCAGTCAGAAGGCGATCCTCCTTGAGCTCCACATGGCGAGCAACAAAGTCTTGATGTTATCATTATGGGTGAGGTTAACCCGCATGTGCTCCCATGAGCTAGGTAGAGAACGGATGATAGCCTGAACCTGTTGTTCATCAGAAAGCTCATGTCCTACCCCTCTCAACTCGCTAATCATGTTTGACATAACAGTAAGATGCTGCCTCATCGAATGATCATGGTCTCATCGAATGATCATGGCGCTTCTTATAACCGTCAAACTTGAGAGTGAGCTGGCGCTGTCTAGTAGTTGAAGTCCCACCATACTGGAGCTTAACAGCATCCCAAACTACCATAGCTGATCGATACCTCTCAAAACGCAGCATGATATCATCTCTCATGCTGCTCAGCATCAATATGCGAGCAACACTGTCCTTCCTCTTCCAAGCTTGGAAGGCTTCACGATCACGTTTATGTTGCGCAGTGTTGCCCGGCTCAGGCTCAATCACTGATTGTGTTATAGTTTCTAGCATATCTTGCTCCTCGAGGAGATACTGAATCTTGCGAAGCCAAACATCATAATTTTTCTCATTTAGTTTCTCCCCCTTATTGAGGTCAGCAACGATGCTCTTGGTAGCAGCCATAATCAACTAGAAACATAATAAATAACACATAATTAATAACTAGCATAATTCATAAAAAAAATTTGCTGCATTATCTTGAATAATTTAATAATAATCTAACTAAGTCATGGAATCGAAAGAAATGTAATACATCCAATCATCTCCCATTAACAAAGTTTTAACATTATTAAATCATTCAACTGTGCGCAAAATCTAGGAATTAGGCGGGAAAATTTCTTTTTAAAAAAATTCTACCAACCTAAAACCTCCCACTCAAAAATATATTATGACATGTTATTAAGCATGCTAATTAAAAATAATAATAATTAAGCATGTCAATTAATTTGCACAAAAATACAATTAATTTTATGCTAAACATGCCATGAAATAACAACTTATAGACTTCTATAGGGTCAAACTATTATTAATTAAAATTTCTGAGTAGAACTGCAATTTTATAGAAAATTGAGCCAAACTGTAATTTTTTAGAAATTGTGTCAAATCTGTAAATTTCCTAAAATGGGTCAAAACTGTAATTTTCTAGAAACTAGGTCGATTTGCAAAAAACAGAAATGTTTTAGACTAAACTGTAAGTTTACACCAAAAAATTGGGTCTGATTGCAAGTTTTCGTAAACTCTATTCGCTGTAATTTTACACAAAACAGATTCTGGTTCTGTTTACAAATTTCTGGTAATATAAGGGCTTATGTGTAATTTAGTAAAAACTGTCATTTTATTGTGTCTGCAAAAAAAGAACTTTTAGGGGTCGAATTGCAAAACCCACACATCATCTTCAACATTGCACCATAAACTATGTTGCATGATCTCAACTTTGAATTAACACAACTTTTCGACCAGTAGTTCAAAAAATGCAAATAATACGTCTATGGAAAGCTCTCATGTAGATCTATACATAGGGATGTATAACCAATCAAAAAACTTAATAACCAAAGAGATATATGACCGCAAACATCAGGCTATTCAAAAACGTATTAAACTTCAAAATTAAATATCTCTCAAACCACATGACGGTTTCAAACGAAATTTTGCAGAGATCATCAAACTTGTATAATCCATTATTCTTGCCAATACAAGATCATAACAACAAGTATATCAAAAGTTGTCATTAAGCATCTAACAAGCTTTCTTTAATGGGCATATACAATACTAAGCACTATGAATGATCTTATTTATCCAAGAGCACGAAATCTAGCCTTATGGCTCTGATACCAATGTTAAATTTAGAGAATAACCAACGAATCGGAAATGCGGAATTAAAAGTTACCGATTCGAAGTGTTCCAGGATCTTTATCTCCGCCGACCAGATTCACGCACTCCACGATAATCACCGTCTTTACAGTGACGAAACGAAAATATGATTCACAACTCAAATGCCTCTTTTAACTCTCTTGTTTTTTATGGCTATAGTCTTTTGAATTTTTGGGTTACTATTTACGAGAGAGAGAGAGAGAGAGAGAGAGAGAGAGAGAGAGAGAGAGAGAGTTTTGTCCTCTTTAATTTTGGGCATGGTTAGTTTTTATAACTACCCATGATGGAGGGGTTATGCGGTTATGGGTGTAACCACTCTTCCCACTTCCTACCGAAACCACCTTTTAATTTTTTATGAAAATCACTTTTACTTGAATGTCACATTCATTGGCGAATTCTGTTGATATTTATTTATGGACAACAAATACCCTCACCCTTTTCTCATCTTTTCGCCCCTCATCTCCTCTCCCTCCATTAAACTAACCTCTCACCCTCATGTCCTACATCTCCCTCCTCCCTTCACCTTGCCCCTTAACCTCGCCTTAATCGACTCAAGATAGTCAAAGGGGAAGTTTCTTTAGGACAATTCATTGAACAGTTGGTAGAACTTGTGGATGAAGCTTGCGCTACAAAGGAGGGAAAGCAATCGGTTGCAGGTGGATGAATTTTGTGTTTGTATTGTTTGACAGAATAATGAGACGACAAAGGGGAGATCAGTTTGCTTGGAGAGCATCATCGAGGAGTGAGGAGCGGAGAAGGAGGGAGAGGGCGAGGTGGAAGATGAAGGAGGAAAGGAGACAAGAGAGTTTGAGTGCAGGGAGGAGGTGATGAGGGAGAGAATGAGGGCGGAGGAGGTAGAGGAGGTGATGAGGGAGAGAATGAGGGCGGAGGAGGTAGAGGAGGGAGGGAGGGAGGGGTAGTGGAGGAGGACGGGAAGGGGGAGAGGGGAAGGGAGGAAGGAGATGGAGAGAGGAGAAGATGACTGAGGGTATTTGTGGAATTCTACAAAAAAATATCTGCAGAATTGGCTAATATGTGTAATATGTGTGACAATGAAACCATAATAGCAAGTGTTGATGTATATAATCACATACCAACCTCGTGAGTTTAGTTTAAGAGAATGAATTCTCTAATGTCCTATGATGCCCAGCCGAGGGTTCGCCATGCAATGGGGCCTCGGAAGAGGCGGAGTCAAGGTCCGGGTGTTAGTAATGAGGAGAAAAATCAATGGAGCATGAATTCACTTGGAGAAAAATCACTTACTTGGTTCGCTGTTCACGTTGCTACTTATACCTAGGGTTGTGGGGGTATTTTCGTCTTTCCATCGGTTAAGGAACCACCGATGAGTCAGCCCTCTCTTCCACGTGTGAGCCAGTGATTGGCTGAGCATTTTCTTTGTCTGCTATGGTGGCTGGCCTTTACAGGTGTCAAATTGCGGGTAATTTGAGGGTTTGTGTGGTCTATTCGCCATTAATGGGATGGGATTGACGGCGCCTGTAGCTGCATGGGTCCGAGGTGCCTTAAATACCGTGAGAGACGGGGGAGTTAAGGGGCTGTCAGTGCATTTAATGCGATGTTGATGGGCTCGAGTACTGTATAACAGTCGTTCAAGCGGAGGGAACCACGTAGGATGAGAGAGGGGAGTTAAAGAGTGTCGGTGCATTTAATGCGATGTTGATGGGCTCGAGTACTGTATAACAGTCGTTCAAGCGGAGGGAACCACGTAGGATGAGAGAGGGGGGAGCTGAGGCCGGGTGGCCGACTCGCACGGCCTCTTGAGGCGTCCCTTGGGGTAATCAGCTGAAGGGGACGACTAGTGCCGCCTTTCACGTCGTCCCAGAGGACGGGTGGTTGAGAAGAGGGGGTCTAGATTCTCTTCGCATTGTCGGGAGAGGCCGACGACTGGTTGGAAGGGCTTATAATGGGTGACGGGTTGGAAGGACGACTAGCACCGCCTTTCGCGTCGTCCGAGCGGACTAGCGGTTGGAAGGTGATAGCTGGTCGTCCCCATGTCGTCCGGGGGGACGAGCGACGTGGAATAGCTCCGAGTCAGTCAATTGGCTGGGCGGACGACTGTTACCGCCTTTCGCGTCGTCCGCGGGAGAGAGTTGTTGATGGGCGACACGCGCACCGGCGTCGGCTATGGCGATAGTCGTTTAATGGACCGTGACGGGGTCGGTGAGTGCAGGCCGCCCTGTGGGTCGGGTGTGGAGGTTCGTGTCGCTCCTCGTTGACAAGCAAGCGTTTATCCATGTCAGCACTTGGTTTTTCTCCTTAATCACTGATTGGTGGTTATGACCATAACAGCAAGTAAATGTGGTTTTCATAAATAAAAAAACGAAAGATGGTATCCATAAATTTCACTAAAAGTAAATATGGTTTCCATGTAAAAGCTCTAAAAAGAAAAACATAGTAGACTCTATATATGACAAAAACTACTAAAATAGAAAGTATCGAAAACTATCCTAAAAGGCTCTCTATGATTGAGGGAAAATATCCTATGATTGAGGAAATAATTCGATTATATTTAAGATCAAACTGGATAGGTACCCTAATCGAAACATATTTCGAGTTTATTACCAAGATATCACAATGTCTAATATCTCTCAATTTGGAAAGAATTTCGTGACTTTGAGCGTCATGAACCGAAGTTCAGTCAACTATTGTCGGGTGTCTAAGATTGATGATTTTTTGACGGGCATTTATTGAAGTTCTTTTTGTAAAATGACCAAGAACTGAGGCTCAATAAGTCTCAATTCTAGCTTTGGCCCATGTCTAGAGCATTCAAAGGCCGACACGCACACTCTAATAAATGATTATAATCTCAACCAAGAAGGCAATAGGAGTCGTCCTTTACGGTTAGTGTTAGAGAGAGAGCAAGTCTATTGAAAGGGTGCACCAACCTCACCCCAACGGGGTCGTGCCTATTGTTCGGGTCGGATATGGATTGGGGCCCAATCCTCTGGCCTAGCGGGTCGGTATTGTCCCCAAAAAGTTCAAGAATGAGAGGATGAATTGATGAATAAAAAGAGAGAGAGAGAGAGAGAGCACGCCAACTCCGAAGATACTCAATGCCTCTCCTTCCATTTGTAATCGGCTTACTAGCTTGAGAGAGAGAGAGAGAGAGAGAGATCTCATTCATTGATTACACACGCACAAGTGACGAAGTGATTCCCTAATGCTGCATGATGCACAAAGGGCCTTTACCCCCTTGTTTTCTTTCTTTTTGTTCTGCAGAGAATAATGCTGTTTCATAATGGCTTTGACGAATAAAGTGGTCCTTTACTTATATTAATTAAATAAATAGTTAAATACCCTTTGTACAACGGCGCTCGGCTGCTGCCGCTTCTTAAATAAATATTAACCTATGTGATAGATTAAATTTCAAACCAAATAGTGGATTATTATTACGACTCCCTCTCTCGCTCTCTCTTTTTTTTTATTTTTCTTTGTTTACTTTTATAGTACACTCTACTTATTATCTGTTGGGGAAAACAAAAAAAAAGAGAAGAGGGCAGAAGAGTGGCGTTGGCATGCGTAGGTTGCTGATTGCATTTGGTCTGCAATTGTAAAACTGTACCGCACCACTCAACTCAGCCTAATTATAAGAATACGATTCTTAGCTTTGTTCATTTATTTTACTTTTATATTATTTACTTATATAAATATATTTACTCTCACCGCGACAATCTCCTTGATTCTTGCGTGAGCAACATATCAGTTTAGCTAGCAGAACGTCCTTTCCTGTTGGGTTGTCACTCAGCATTTACTCTCATGACCGCCTTTTTTTTTTACAGCTCGATACATAGAAATATTAAACTCTGCCAAACATTAACCCCCTTTTACTTTTGCTTTTTACCCTTGTTTTATTTATTTATTCACACATTGCATTTATTTTACTTTTGTTATTCATGAATAAATAAATAAATAATATTATAACATTATGAGGAAGAGGCTTGTACGCTTCTTTATGATTCATGATAATGAAATTTGAATTTCAACAAACCCTTGAATTAGGATTGGTAGAAGGAGCATAATATTTCTTTATGAATTTAAATCATCTGATACATCCTATAAATTTTAGTATATGCATAGGTAGCCACAGCCTAGGAAAGAATATCAACTTCATGCGATTACTTACTGCTGTCTTCTAAATTCTAATGCTTGATGGTTGTTGATGCAAGTGAAAACTTGATAGATTGACTCCACAAGATTGAGTCTGTCGTTGAAGACCCTCCCTTGATTGTCTTAGATGACTGATGTCGGTTTGATTTTAAGATAGCCCGTGTAAAATAGAAAGAGCGTCGGATTGATGATGACGAGCTGTCCACCAACGCCCCTCTGATGCCTAAGTAAGACTCTTGATGATAAAAGTCAAAGCAGTAAACATGTAGCTTATGACTTAGAGTAGAATTCATAAATTGAAGGTCGACGATGCCGAGCTTAGCAAAGAATAGGTCGTCCTTTTACCTGAGGTAGGTCGGCGTATTTATATGGATTTGCCTAGGCAAATTTGGTAGTACATGTGTCACCATCCTATCAGTCGAGCTAGTTATGGTAATTACTTGGTGGGCAAGTAAAACCACGTGTCATGACCTCATTGGTGGAGAAAGGTTCCTCTGACGTGTTTAGATCAGAGGAGTTATGAAAGTTGGCAATTAGAGCGATTAGTTATCGATTGATATCTCCTAACATGATATATTGCTGATATGATACGATTCAAATCAATCATCTCCAAGCAGGTAATCCACCATAAGATTGGGCCGGGCTGGAGCAATGCATAGTATTCGAATAAATGTTAGTTTGGTCGCCATGGACCTTGGCTACCTAACCCGGGCTTGTTGGTCGAACCTAGGAGTTGTGACCTAAGTTAGGTAATGCTGAAAGCAGTCATCCATACTTTAACAAATTAAGTTGATTACCTTTTGACCGAGTCATCTTCTGATGTGGCACGTTCTGCCTAGTCCAATTGCAAAATTAAAGTTATATGCATAATAATGGTGAATATATATTTGGGATTTTTCATAGAAACAACCTTTAAAATAAGGTCATTGTATCGAAACCACATTTGATTTTTAATTTATATATAAATTATTTTTAACTTTTTTCCCCTATTTTTTGCGATCAACCACATGAGCTCACTTTTAAGTCAAGTTTTTCGGTTTTGTTGTAATATTTAGTCAAGTACCAAGTATATTAGAGAGATGATCCTTAATTAAGGTAAGATAAAGTCAATTCTTGAAAAACTTAACTAACAAGCCTGCACATGTGGTTGATTGCAATAAAACATACTTTAAAAATGATTCATGTATAAATTTAAAATAAAAATGATTTCTCTAGAGTGAACCTATTTTAAAGATGATTTCTATGAAAAAAGCTATATATATATATATATATATATATATATATATATATATATATATATGTGTGTGTGTGTGTGTGTGTTTTTTTTTTTTTGTTTTTGTTTTTGTTTTTGTTTTGCTACTTGTGATTTTATAAGAATGAATTAAAAGGGATTAATTGTAATTGGTCGGCTAGGATTTGATGAGATGTCCTCCCCGGGTAGCAGTTGAGTTGAAAGGGGAAGGGGTGGTTTAGTCTAGGGTGGCGGCAATCATGGCCTACAAATATCATAGGTTTATAGGGCAACATATAGGATGACGAGAGGCTGCAGATTTTGTAGATTCACATTAATAAATGTAACTTATTATATTTAGTGCTAAAGTCCGTAATTTTCATAGTAGAGCTAATAATAAATAGTTAGAACACACTTAGGTACCGTGTTGTTTTATCACATTTATACTTAAAACACCTTAAGCTATAAAATAGTAACACTTTAATACTCGAAATCGTAAAAAATTAACATATTATTTCTGTTATGGTCATAACCACTAATCAGTGATTAAAGAGAAAAGTCGAGCGCCGATCCGGACGAACGCTTGGTTACCAATGAGGACCGACAAGGCCCTCCGCACTCAACCCAAGCCAGGCACGCATGCACCGGCCAGTCCGGTCCATCAGGCAACCATCGCCATGACCGACGCGAAAGGCGGTGCGAGTCGGCCCATCGACAGTTCTCTCTCGGGCGACGCGGAAGGCGGTGTCAGTCGTCCCTCCGACCCGCCGCCCGTTACGATCCCTTCCTACAAGTCGCCGACCCAGTCCCGGTCCATCAGGCAACCATCGCCATGACCGACGCGAAAGGCGGTGCGAGTCGGCCCATCGACAGTTCTCTCTCGGGCGACGCGGAAGGCGGTGTCAGTCGTCCCTCCGACCCGCCGCCCGTTACGATCCCTTCCTACAAGTTGCCGACCCCTCCAAACAATGTGGAACGAATCCAGGCCTACCCTTCTCGGCCACTCATCCTCTAGAGCGACGCATGAGGCGCTCCCAATCGTCGTCCTCAGCGAATCATCCCAAGGGACGCCCTAAGGGGCCGCAGGAGTCGGCCGTCCAGCCACGGCTCCCCCCTTCTCTCACCCTGCGTGGTTCTCTCCACTCAAACGACGGCCACACAGTACTCGAACCCATCAACATCACATTAAATGCACTGACAGCCCCTTAATTCCCCCATCTCTCACAGTATTTAAGACACCTCGGACCCATGCGGCTCTGGTAGCCAATCCCATCCCATTAATGGCGAATAGACCACACCAACCCTCAGACTACGCCCAATTTGACACCTGTAAAGGCCAGCCACTCTAGCGGGCGGAGGGAGGTTCAACCAATCCTCGGCTCACACGTGGAGGGGGGAGGGCTGACTCACCGGTGGTTCCCAAACTAATGGAAAGGCGTAAATACCCCTTAACCCTACCTATAAAAGCGTGAGCGACTAACAAGGTAAGCAATCTTCTCTAAGTGAATTCTGCTCCACGGTTATCGCATTACTAACTTGACCGTCGGAGGAACCACCGGAGATCCCAACTCCGCCTCTTCTGCGGTCCTTCTTTGTTGTGGCGAATCCTTTTCTTTGGAGTCGTCATTTGGCTTTAGGAGAAAGCGGACTCTGCTCTCTTTAAAACTAAACTCGCTGAGGTTAGTGGCGTGATTATATACATCAACAGTTTCCTTATGTTAGTTACATGAAATATTCTTAAAAATATTTTCGTGATTAGCATAGGATATTTTTATAATTATGTTGATATCATAGTCATATTTATCACTATACCTACCCTTCATCTTTTATTAATTTCTATAGAGAGTTATTTTTGTCATTATGGGTTTTATCATATTTTAACGGTGGACAACTTAGGATATTTATATGTTACTTTTTTACGACTTATGATATTGAAGTGTAAATATGGTGAAACAATAGGGTCGTTATGTCATAAGTGTCATTTAGCCATAATAAATGAGTAAAAAGACACTTTCAATAATATAGAATCTCCTGTTACACATAGTAGATACATGATTCTTTACATATTCACCCTTCTTGATTTTGGACTGAATAGATAGTGTAGATCTTGTGGTGATTATGACATGTGTAGAAACAAGAGCAATGTTCCTATCAGAACATGAACATTGCTCTATGCGGAAACATCTTTGACGAAATTAACAAAACATCCTCATTACATTGAACATGTGCGGACGTGCGGGCCGTTTTGATAGGATTCATGTTCGATATTACTCAACTCCTTTGATTTGCGTTAAAAGTTAACCTAAGATTTGTAGCTAACAAGGGGAATTGATCTCATAATGCTTGGCTGTAAAAGTTGTCCTTCATCTTTAAGCAGAAGCAGAAGCAGAAGATAGAGAGAGAAAGAAGGACCAAGATGAGTATAGAGCTTAGCAGGTGAGAACTCCCACAAGGACGCAAACCCAATTCCCACTACTGTCTGATCCCTGCCTCCTCTTCACCCGACCCGACCTCCCTATTTTTTCACCTACCCTTTTCTTTTTCTTTTGGTCTTTTAGTTTTTTCTCTGGCATTCAATTAAAGTTTACTTAAAATTTACTTTTAATAATGAGAAGAAAAAAGAAATGGTGTACAAAACTAAAAGTGAAACCCACTTTTGTTTCTACTCGCAGGACCATGAGCTATATATGTATATCACCACTTCAACACTCCTTCCTCTTTTCATATCCTTAAACCCTTCTCACCAAAATCTTAAAAACCGTGTCTTTTCCTTTCCTATTCTCATGTAAGCTCAACATTTAACCAGATATACATACATACATACATACAGTATCTCTCTCTCTCGTCCATTCAACCCCCGCCCCCCATCTTTTTCTCCATTTTAAAACCCCAGTTGCAGAAGAATGGGTCGATTCTCTCTGCTCCTCTCCTGCTTCTCCTCCTCTCCCTTTTTCACAATTCTATACACGAAAGTACCTTGTTCCTCTTCTTCATTATAAGAGATAGATTAATACTATTAGGATAAGACAACACAGACCGTGGTCTTTCTTTCTCCTCCTCCTTCAAAATCAAACACAGTCAAAAAAAATAAAAATAAAAAATGATAACAGTAACGGATCTTTACCATGTGCTCACAGCGGTAGTTCCCCTGTACGTGGCCATGGTATTAGCCTACGGCTCAGTGAAATGGTGGAAGATCTTCAGCCCAGATCAATGCTCCGGCATCAACCGCTTTGTGGCTCTGTTCGCCGTCCCTCTGCTCTCCTTCCACTTCATCTCCACCAACGACCCTTACTCCATGAACCTCCGCTTCATCGCCGCCGACTCCCTCCAGAAACTCATAGTCCTCTCCCTCCTCTTTCTTTGGTCCAAGTTCAGCAGCGGGGGCAGTCTTGAATGGGCCATCACCCTCTTCTCCCTCTCCACCCTCCCCAACACCCTCGTCATGGGCATCCCCCTCCTCAAGGGGATGTACGGCCCCGACTCGGCTGGCACCCTCATGGTCCAGATCGTGGTCCTCCAGTGCATCATCTGGTACACCCTCATGCTCTTCCTCTTCGAGTACAGGGGAGCCAAGCTCCTGATCATGGAGCAGTTCCCCGACGGGACTGCTGGCTCCATCGTCTCCCTCCGGGTCGATTCTGACATCGTCTCCCTCGACGGCAAAGAGCTGCTGCAGACTGATGCGGAGGTCGGAGACGACGGCAAGCTCCACGTCACCGTTAGGAAGTCTACCAGCTCTCGCTCCGACATTATGTCGCGGAGGTCTTCTCATGGGCTCAACTCAGCCGCCGCCGCCGCTAACGCTGGAGGAGGAATGTCGGCCACCATGTTGACCCCTCGGCTGTCGAATCTCACTAATGCCGAGATTTACTCCCTTCAGTCCTCGAGAAACCCGACCCCGAGAGGGTCGAGCTTCAACCACACCGACATCTTGCAGTATTCTAATGGAAGGGGGTCTAATTTCGGTAGTGTGACCCTGGACATCGAAGAGACCGCTAACAAAGCTAGTAAGCTGAAGAACAACAATGGGAGAGAGCTCCAGATGTTTGTTTGGAGCTCGAGTGCTTCGCCTGTGTCCGAAACAGCAGGGATTCCTGTGTTCAGAGCAGCAGCAGCAGAGAATGGTGGAAACTGTAACGGGTGCGAAAAAGCCCATGATGGTTATGATGAGTTCAGCTTCCGTAGCAGGCCCTTGCCTCAGATTGTCGACACAATGCAGCGGGTCGGCTCCAATTCCACTGCGGAGCTCCACCCTAAAGAATCGATGAAGCCCACTTCGATGCCGCCTGCTAGTGTGATGACCAGGCTTATACTGATCATGGTGTGGAGGAAGCTCATTCGGAATCCTAACACTTACTCTAGCCTTCTTGGTCTCATTTGGTCTCTCGTTTCCTTCAGGTCTAACTTGACACTGATTAATCCTTTTTTTTTGTTTTAATTCCGAGTTATAATAGAGTTAGAGCTGGTACTGATGTTTGATGTTTTAGGTGGGGGATTGAAATGCCGGCTATTATCGCTGGTTCCATAGCTATACTCTCTAATGCAGGGCTAGGCATGGCTATGTTCAGTCTTGGTAATGTCTACATTTTACTAGTTTCTTTTCTTGGTAATAATGTAAGTCTTAAAAAGAGTTCAAGATTAATGTGGGTTTTGGTGATGGTGATGGTGCAGGGTTGTTTATGGCATTGCAACCTAGGATCATCGCTTGTGGAAACTCAATTGCTGCTTTTGCAATGGCTGTTAGATTTATTACTGGGCCAGCTGTGATGGCTGCGGCCTCCTTTGCTGTGGGATTAAAAGGAGTTCTGTTGCATATTGCCATTGTTCAGGTATTTTTGATATATTATTTCTTATTTCTTGTTACTTATTGTTTTTTATTCAATTTGATTGATTGTTTTGTTTTGTCTTGTCTTTGTGTGTTTGTATTTGTATTTGCAGGCAGCTTTACCACAAGGAATTGTTCCCTTCGTCTTTGCTAAGGAGTACAATGTTCATCCTGACATTCTGAGCACAGGGTTAGACCTCCCTCCCTCTCTCTCTCTCTCTCCAAGACCACCAAACAATTTGTATTTTTCAAAATTCCCTTTATTAATTTTTCTAATGTTTGCAGGGTTATCTTTGGTATGCTAATAGCTCTTCCTATCACTCTGGTTTACTACGTTCTCCTGGGACTCTGAAGAAGCTTGAGAGGTTTTCAGGATGTGATACTCTTTTTCATCTTTTGCTCTCTGGGGACCGTCATCTGATAGAAATTAGGTGAAGATTTTTGGTAAATTACGTGATGAAGCTTTAACATAGGCTATTGGTAGACGGTGGTCAAACTGTGGGCGGTTATAAACGTTGTACTGATTTTAGACATTGATGGAATCTAACTCCAATTATCTATTTAATGGATTAGCATGTTGGATTTTCTTCCCCGCTATCTTGAAGGGTTTGGTTGAATAATTTTCTATTTTACAGGCAGTAACCCAAATGTCTAACAAAGGTTCTTAGATAACTAAAGCAAAACAAGAGCAAACAAATACCATAAATAAAGGCTTTGTTCAACTGTTTCCAATCAGAAAGAGTCCATTTTGTTTCCATCATAACTCCAAAGTGATGCAACGCCATAGTCTAGATCAGGGGACAGTAGTCAAATTGTGGGCAGTAAAAATACTGATTTTATTAACTTCAATTATCTATTTTAACGGCTTATTATGCTGAATTCTCTTCGCCACTCCTAAAGAGTTGCCTTGAATTTTTATTATTAATACCGGCAATAACCAAAATGTCTAACAAACTATGGTTCTTACGCAATTAAAGCAAAATAAGAACAAACAAATATTACAGGTAAAAAAGCCTTTGCTCTACTGGTTATAACGACCAGTATCCTGCATCAGAAAGAGTTAAAACTTTGTTTCAAGGAAAGGTCTTAACCGCAGCGGTGGCTATTAGACGCTCGCCCAAAATTAACGCGAGTGATTGGGTGCAGGGTTGGGTGGGTCCGGATTCTCAACAATCTTGATTGTAGAGAATATCTACAATTGGTTATGTGGGTTTATACTATTAGTTTATTTTAGCAGATCCCACAATTAAAAGTGTTTTATATTATTTAGATAAATAATATCGTTAATGAGGTCCAATGAGTGAGAAAATTTAATTGGTGAATTGTAAAAATTCTCTACAATTAAGGATGCAGAGGATTTCTACCCAGGTTGAGTGTACTTTTGGAGTATGTGGCGCTTTAATAGCCCCAGTGTGATGGCCCGTCACTTTGAGCGACTGCCCATAGAACTCCTCTTGTTTCAATCGTAACTCTAAACTGATGCAATGCCATAATTTATTCACCAAATAACTGAGCAGGATTGATTAACTTATTTCAAAGCCCTGATAATGAACAAGCAAGCAAAATCATGCGAACAAGATGCAACGTAATCCAATCCAACAACTTGCTTGTGATCTAGCACGCAAGATTCAAAATGAGTTTTCTTACTAAGATAACAAGAAGGCAGAGGAGTTCTTGGAGAAATCTGACCATCTTTGATAATGCACTCATTATGTGCACGAATGTACCTAGACCTCAATTAAATATTCGTCATCAAGTATGGAGCATTTCCCGTTCGACGCAGGATTTTATTGTGTAAAATAAGGTGGCACCTGAGTTTCAGGGAGAGGCTAAAGGAGAACTCAAATGATAAGATATCAAAAATAAACAAATTTCATGATAGATTTCTGAAAAACCAAGGAAATTATTTTTGCAACGTACATTTTAAATAACCTACCAAGTCAAAATTAACCACCAACATCACTGCAAAAGCATGTAAAATACAAAGAAGAATCGAAAAGATGATGACAATTAAAACAGTATCGCAACTGCAAAAGAAAACTCAGATTGCCCTACTTTCGTTCTGCAGAAAATTGGGAAGCAGACCTCCATGACAAGCTTTCACCATTTAAATTAAAATAGATAATAATTTTTTTTGTTAAGGTCTTATTCACGAACCTTTTGTATGCCTACCAAACGAGCATAGTCAACCCACCTGGTCAAGAAAATACAAAAATTAGAGTATGTCAAAACTTTTAGTTTATTTCTCGGGTTGCTCAGTAGAAAGTTGAGCTGCCATGAAATGGAGAGAGGGAGGGCGGGGTTCACTCACAGCAAGGATCCGACAAATGTGTTTCCTGTACGAACTGCAAAGCACAATGCACTTAGCATGAGCTTATGATTGTGCAGCAATGGCTCCAGCATTCGCTGTTCAATTATACCAGCCAGTATCTGATACCTATTGACAAATAACAAAAGAATAAGCTTCATCAGTAGATCTAAGCACCATTGCCATTTATGTGAAATTTCTACAGTAATTAATAAGAAATAAGACATTCCCGGCTTTTAAGTGTTTCGTCTACTAAATGCCCAGCATAGTTTTGATTCTAGATATCTCAACAAAATAAAAGCATCCTGAAGGTAGATCATTCCATATTTCTTGGCCAACATATCATCTAACATGCATATAAAACTTTAAATTTCCACTGATCGTGTAGTCTTTAATTGAAATTGGTGAGAGAGAAACGAAAGTCCTTAGAGTGGAATAATATTTGGTGGATATTAGGTATATTGTTGGAAGAAATAACCATAACTAGTGGAGAAAACAATTCAAATAAAATTTCTTCAAGATCCTCCCTGGAACAATACATATGGCTAGAAGAAACTATTTTTGTGCTCTCATAAAAAGAAAAAGAGAGGCTGAGCTCAATTACCAATCTTTTTTCTCAAAATAGAAAAGGGTATTCTGCAATGCATAAACAATTAAGAACAAATGTAAAAAAAAAAAAAAACTTCCAGAGAAGAAAATATTATAATTCCGAAAAAGATGAAACCAAAAATCACTAAAGAGATATATATACCTAAGGTTACTGGAAACGGCCATGTATACACCATAGGCAACACTGGTTGAGAGTATAGGGACTTCATCTGCTTCACCAGCATAATCTTTGTCTACTGCCTTTCTCGTTCTAATCAGTGCATTTGTTACCCCTGTTCCTATCTGGAAAGACAATGAATTCTAAGAAGCAATCCGATTCCCAAAAAAATAAAAAAATTCAGCAAATAAGTTCCGAACAGTTAATACTTAATAGTTATAGGTGATTAAGATTTTCATTCAATATCATTGTACTCAGCTAAGATGAAACACTGTTTGTCAGGTCAGTTGCATGCCTAAGGTTCTCAAAAGTATACAATAGTGTAAGTTTCTGGGGGAGAATCAATAAATCAATTTGTCGATGTTCAAAAGAGAAATAATAAACAGACAGAAAGCAAATACCCAAAAAACAACACTACTAAAACAGCAAAGTATGCCAAAAGGTAACACAGTATAAGATAATGTAGGAAGAACAATGTCAATAATGGTGGTGAAATGATAACCCCTCATTCACTGAAATCATGAAATGAAATTCAGAGGTATGCCAATGGGTCCACCAGTAATAAAGTTGGACTCAGTACTCAGACCATTATACAAAGGCCTGCCTATAAATTACCATGGAAGCTTTATTGAACAATACCCTTCTTTACGCTTGAGGACATATAATGTTTTTGAACTATGTATGAAGTTGTACGCCTTAGCCAAAGAGCTGCAGCTGATGCACCCTCAACATCAGCAGAACTGAATAAGCACAGAACAACACTCACAATCATATATCCTTTCCCTAGGTATGCTCTACTATACCACGACATGCAATAACATGCTAGCCTAACCCAATGCCCGAACTATCTTTACTTTCCCAGAATTACACAGTCCATAGTTCTCCAATAGTGCACCTACTTTCCAAAACCAAAGGTTTTCAACTCTTCTAAACACTAATTAAGCATCACTGCAACTATCTGGTAGCCTTGCCCAACAGCTTCCTTGGTCTCCTTCTCTTCAGGCTTCCCAATTGCTCCTGATCCGCACCTCCTGCCACCAGATTCATCTTCTATCATTTTAGGCTATTACTTATCATCTAAAACAAGGACCTATCATGTCATACTTACAACATTTTGTGACCACTATACTGGATGTGTCCACGTCCCTGAATTGTCGCACGTTTACCATGTTAAAGGTTTTCTTTTTTATGTTGATGAAATAGATGAGATATCTGAGGGTTTTTTAGTGAAAAAGGAGAAGATATAGAGGTTTAGTGACGATTTGTTGGACTTCAAAACAGAATTGAAGTACATATAAGAAGAATCAAGCCAAACAAAACAAAGATCTGATACAAAAGACTTGTAAGCTGATTACAACTATTCCAAAAGCCTTATTTACACGCTTTATAGTGATCCGAAATCGAAGTAATATTGCGGAACCTTTGATCGGATCGTGGCCGAGTCTTTCTCCTCTAATCACTCTAGCTAAGTTGGCCGAGTCTTTCTCCTCTAATCACTCCAAGTCTCCAACTAATGCTAATGACGTGAGTTAGTGGGTTGCGATCGTCCCGGATCATGGGCCCCCTTTTCAAAAGAAGCCTGCTCCTGCTGGCTTTTAAAACTGATCTCGCCGGACTCGTTGTAGTCGTTGCGAGTCTTCACCATCCACAGGAAAAGGAACGTCGCTCTGATACCAACTTGATCCAAAATAGAAGTAATATTGCGGAACCTTTGATCGAATCGTCGAATAGAATAAAACAAGACACACACACACACGTAATGGAGTGGGGGAATGGCACGAAGGAAAAACTAGTGTTTCTCTTGTATATCTCAGATGGAAAAAGATGATCCCCCAAGCAACAAAAAAACTGATATATATATATATATACCTATAGTCTAGTAACAAACCACAACAAAGTAGTGGCCCTGAGTTTGTGGATCGTGGCCGAGTCTTTCTCCTCTAATCACTCTAGCTAAGTTGGCCGAGACTTTCTACTCTAATCACTCCAACTAATGCTAATGACGTGAGTTAGTGGGTTGCGATCGTCCCGGATCATATAGGTAGGAAAGAAATAAATCTATCTAGATCTAATTCTAATTATCCAACCAATTTAAACAAATCTAGATAAATAATTCTGCTGTTCACACAGTCAGATAATACGAATGACTCTAAAATACCTATCAACCCTAACAAACTTAACCTTCAGTTCAAATGGAAGTACATCAAGCTCGTGAGTACATTATTCACAACACCACATCATCAATAAACATCCAATGTCAATAGAATAAGTTTTTGGGTAGAAGGAGTAGGCGTTAATGAAAACTTAAGGTAATTTGATAATTTAGAATTCAGAATGTGAGGAAGTAGTCCAAACATCAAAGGCTTATGAATCCAACATCAAAATTAACAGTAAAACAAAGAGCTTGAAATCTGACTTGTGAGGGTAAGGCGATCGGGTATTGGTCCAAACTAAAAAACAACTGAATCTTTTAGAAATCAGGTGTTTACCAAGAAAGGATGTTAATCTAAACCTTAATGCCCAAAGGAAAAAGGCATAGCAAAGACAACAATTACAATGAACAGACAGCTCTCTGATGGACAATTCCATTGATGGGACCTGTCCTCTTAACGTTGTTCACCTGAACATCAACTGCTTCGAATTTGGACCATTAAGCAACGAAATTTCTTAAGAGGAGAGAGCGGGAAACCCAGTCTCACAATTGCTCACCTTTCCTGAACACACAATGGATAGCATTATACTTCATATACGTAAGCATCAAATTTGTTGGGCATCAATAGCTCTCACACTGCATTTCTGCACTTCTACTTCTCATGATAGTTCGATATCTTGTTTGAAAGAGAGGAAGCCAATTACAGGTGGAACCAGATCTGTTTTGGGTGGAATCAGTAATAAGAAAATTTGTACTCTATAAAACATCTATAAGTCATATAGGATCAAACTTACACAAATTTTGTGGTGGATAAAATGTTTCTACTTTATAATTCTCCCAGAATCCTGCATAAAACTACTAGGGGAAAATAATAATCCTGTTGATTTCATTGTAGCAGGTGGTCCTGCACCATCTATTGTCATAGTCTTGTTTCCTATACATCTGCAACCTTTATAAACTTTAGTAAGCTGTAATTCTAGTTCCCTATGTAAATTTAGAGCCCGAACAGTGTTGTTGTTCAAAAATTTCATGAAGAGTCCTTTATCTCAGTTTTCCACTGCAATTCCAGCACCTTTAATCTAACCTCTGGTACATAAGATGTAATTGGATATTGTTCACCCAACAGAAAAACCCAAAATGACATCAGGACCCAAACTCAAGCCATTGCTGGTAAGATTTTGCTCAATGTAAGCATGATAGAGGTATGCAGTGGGGGTACACAAAACACGCCAATTGGTACAATTATCATGATTTAGAAGGTAGCATAATGATAACAAAAAATGTATTCGAAGATTGAAATAATGAAATGCAAGGCTAATATAAAATGGGAAGAAGATCAAACTTACAAGTGATGCACTGGTTCCAACTAGAAAAAGTTTTGACCCATTGCGCTGCGGAAAAGAATATCATGTTACTTGCACGTCATAATAAAACTAGTAGATTAGTTGTTTAAAAGACTTCTGATAGATTAATGAAGCAAAATTATCACTTACTGCAATTGCACCTAATCTCTGCAAAAAGGAGTAGGATGTACCAGCCAGGGCAACCTGTAGGAAGAATATAGATTAGTAACCTACAGTTCAACAAGGTTCCACATACATCTGAAGAACTTGACTCAATCACCAATACCCAAAAATGATACCTGGAAAGCGTTCTCAGGACAGCTGTAAAAGAATTTTGAAATAGCTCCAGCACTGATTGCAATAGGTGGTTTTAGAGAAACAGTTGGAGCAGGAAGCCAAACAAGCATGAAATCTGCAACTATCGCCATGACCTAACGATTTTAAGGTAGAAAGTTAAGAAAATGACCTGAACAGAGATATGGAAACAATAATGACACAAAAAAGCCACTGAAACTGAAATCTTAGGTCCAATATTTATTCCTAGGGCCAAAGTGTTGCACCAATATGAGAGAAATATAGTTTAAAAGAGGTAGTTCTTTATTTTAAACTGATGCTAGTAGAAAGTTTGATCTGATGTATTGTTTAGCATGTGTCCAAATAAATGGGACTAAATGATGGGGAATATTAATTGAATAGAGAACTTGCCGGCAAGGTTTTAAAAATCGGTTATCGGAAATAAATCGGACGGTCAAAATTCATATCGGATCCCGGTTATCGGGGATAAGTAGTAAAAATCGGAGTGTCATATCGGATATATAATATAATGTCCTAAAATGTAATCTAAGATTCAAAGCACATTTAATGAAGTATAAACATACTAAAATGTAAATAACTCATGTTTAAATCACTAACCGATTGTTGAAACTTAGTTCTCAATTGTGATATTAGGGTTTTGGGTGAACGATGAAGCGATTGGGAGGATTTAGATGTTTTGAGTTGCGGGTCGGGTCTGAAAAATATGGGTTATATGACTCGAAACTCAATTAAGCAGTTAGTTTTTTTCCCCCCAAAAATCGCCCTATATATCGGCCAAAATCGGCCTATATATCGGGCTATATATTGGATTTCGGCCGATATATCGGCCAAAATCGGGTGAAAACGATAACCGATTTTTTTTCCAAAAATCGTATCGGAAGGGGTCAAAACCCGATATATCGCTGATATTTCGATAATATCGGCCGATTTTTAAATCATTGCTTGCCGGTGTGCCAAACCCTGACGTTCTTTTTAGTTCTTCTTCATATCATTTTCCATGCTCTTTTTATTTTACTATCATTTTTTCTCCTATATTTCTCATGTCTTGAACATTTGAGCTCTTCTATCAGACTGTCACAGTCAAGACCCTTACAGTTTCCCCTCTAACCAACCAAGCGCCTGTTGGTTGGTGCACTCTCGTGAAACGTAGAGCATCATGATCATATATTGTATAAGCATCATGACCATATGTTGTACAAGATTGGGAAACTAGTGTACCCTTTTTTTTTGTACCAGCCATAAAAATATAAATAATAAACAGATACAAAAACCATACCACGTCAGCAATAACAAAATCTAATTCTTTCATGAAATTTTCTCTGCGCCGTTCCCACTCTGCAGCAGTCTACGAGAATGAAATTACAATAGTTAGTGCTACAATAAGAAGATTTGAGATAGTTAAAGACAATTCCCAGCAAAGGATGTCCAGGACAAGTTATGGAAAGTGAAATGCTAACAAAGTGACACAGAAAACTTGTATAAAGAGACAAGTCATGATATAAAAAGAAACGGAAGACAGTCTCCAACTAAATCAGAACAAAAATAATAATGCTACTAATACTTAAAATCACAACAGATATATTGCATGAAGCTATCATAGCAGACGTGCATTTCCATGAGGATAAACTTATCAAAGCATCGATGAATATTCATGCATAGATGAGAGTTCTAAATTCTAAGCAGCGGTTGATGACAAGCTGGTTAGTTATTCCTCTGCCGGACAACGAAAAAGAATGAAAGTGACCAAACAGATTCCATAATTATCCCATTGTAATGATACCAGGGCTATAAATCCTTACATCCATTTCATGATTTCCCCTCATATCAGTGTGACCATCTTACAGGTTTGAAATGGAAAACTAATAGAAAAGCATTGAATAACTGTTAGGAATGATATTATTAGCAATTTGGAACTAACTAATACAAGAAGATTAAATAGTTAATTCAAGCAATCACATGTCAGAATCTAGGGAGTCCATCGTAAAGTCAAAACTCCTTAAAAATAATATGGCAGAAGAGATAGCAATTAGGCAGTCAGCTTGTTGTTGTTGTGAAGCAACTTGTCTTTATAAACAGCTATCTTCAAGAATAGGAGATGAAGTGATAACATAGTCGCCCTACTCTCAATAGAAATAAGAAGCAAATTCCTTGTTTGGTTTTGATCTAAATGAAAGAATGCTGCAGAGTAGAAGAAGGAGAAGAAGAAGACTGTTAACGACATTTGTTCTCCGGGGAGAAATAGCAATTGAACGATCAAAGGGCGAAATAGGAACAGTAATTGGATGACGATAAAGTAATAAAAAAGCGAGCAAAGGCAGACTCTTTTAAGTAGGTTGATTCCCCAAAGCTAGCTAGGGCTAATTTAAGGGGGGAGAGAAATAGAGAGAGAGAGGAGAACCTTGGTGAAAATGCCAACGCCACACTCCATGGCAACCTTAGCCAAGAAGAGATCGTCAGCCAAGATCCTCTCCCTGAAACCCCCGAACCGCATCAGCCAACGAAACACCGCCGACTTCTCCAGATCAGCGAACCTCTCCAGAATGGCAGCGGGGATCCTACCGGCCTGAACGGCAGCAGCCAGATCAGAGGGCAAGCTATCCAGGGACCTCCCCATCGAAGCCAGAGCCAGGATCGCCTCCCTCCGGTTCATCTCCCCCCCGTCCCCTGAACCCTCGCCCCCGCCTCCCTTTCCCTTTCCCTTTCCATTTCCGTTTCCATGCCCGCCGTTGTCGCCTCCGCCGCCAGCAATGGATTTGGCGATGAATGGAGATGATGACGATGACGATTTGGCGTTGTGGATCTGGAGGTGGTAGGCGGCGGTGGGTCGGCGGAGGGAAAGGGATGGACGGTTGGGGATCGAAGGGAGGCGGAATTGACGATACTGATGATGACGTTGTTGTTGACGGGAGGAGGTAGCAGCAATGGCAGCAGCCGCCATTGTTACCAACCAAAATTAAAATTAGGTATTAGCTAGTCTCCCTTCTTCTCTTTATTTATGTACTAACTTGTGAGAGGAAAAGAAAATTGGGCAGATCCTCTCACCCCCTCCTCCTCCTCCTCGTTACGTTTAATTAGTTCAATCGTTTTATGACGTGATGCGAGCCGAGTTTGACGAGAACTTCGGTAAAATTGAAAAATACGCCCACACCCACCCGCTTTGTGTGTTGGTTGGTTGGTTGGTCCCATATGATTTTTTTTATTTATTATTGCATCTCCAAAAAGCTTTGGAAGGACGGGACAGTCAGTTCGAGGTTGGGTGGCCACCAATTTTAAACATGTTCAACTCGATTCTTTCGAGGGCTACATTCCAACTCACACATACCCGCTAAAACAAAAAGGAAATGACGCTGCCGAATCAAGAAAAGCAACACTAATGGAATACATAATAAACAAGAATAATTCTACATCATCCAAAATTTTGTGAGAAGATGGCAGCATCTCGACATCGAGAATAACATTTTCCAACCTTCTCCCTCCCTCAAGCTCATTGTAATAAATATATTTTGCATGATGAACATATTCTCACTACATCAGAGACTCATCAGACAAATATTAAAATGAACCGCCCTGTACATCCAGAGCGTTGATTCATTGTTATGCGGCCAAGAGATAGTCTATCTTCGACTTCCTGCAAGAGGAAAAGATACTTGCCTCTCTAGTAATTTGAGATTTTCTCTTTCTACTTCTTGCTCACTGGGTAAAGATATGTGTCTCATACCGTAATAAGAGACATCAACAAGCAAGCCTCAATCCTATCCCAACTCAGGATGCACTTCTGCTGCTATCTTGCCCCATCAAATTCTAATCACTTGGGGCCTTGCTTCCCTGATTTCCTTCTATTCCTGTTGAATTTCGAAAATGCACCAGATTTCTTATTGTCATTCTCATTGTCTTTTTTCCTTTCAGTTTTCATCATTTTACTTCTTCTATCCGGCTTCTCGTCCACGCTCCTCTTGCGTTTCTTATTCCACCCTTTTGAATCTTTTTTAAACGGATTCCCCGGAACAGAAGGATCAAACCCCTTCAGTGATTGGAGTTTCCTACCATCAACATTAGTTTTGTTTTTTATGGTGGACATGTCTTTTTGCTGTTTCCATCTTTTCCCTTTGCGAGTAGCATCAGATGATCCTTTCAAATGCTTGAGTGAAGGACCTTCACGTGCCCTTTTTTCTCCTCTGCAAATAATTAGTATACAGCATCATCTTGGTCTGAAGCTTCAATAGAAAACATTTATCTAAACCATGAAAAAAATGCAAAATAAACAAGGCTCCCTACCGTTTCTTTATATCATTTTCTGACCCTGTCGCTGTATCAGAAGTAGAAAGCCCGTCTGGTTTCTTCTTCCAGAGACGCCCCTGCAGTTAAAAGAGTCATCAGCAAGAATTGCAGGCTCCATCTTAAATGAACAACACACTGGCATAAATACTGAAGAAAACTCGCAAGCAGATTCATGTTGACAGGGGTGGGCCGAGGCTATTAAAGTTCCATTTAACATGTACTCAGGATAACTACATTCGATTACTATAGGTTATAAATAATTTTAACTGAAAAGTCACAGCAACAAAAACAAAATTAGTAATGAAGACATTTAGATGCTCGATTATTGAATACCATGAAAAATGGAGGCTTCCTTGGAACCCCTTGCAACCAAAGATAACCTAATATAGTACTCAAAGAACTTTTTTACCCAACTAAAAGGGAAACCTGAAGCCAACCCCAAAAATTTGGGAATAAAGGCTGTTTGTGTTGTTGTACCAAAAGAGCAACCTAGATGTTGATTCCAAGATTTTACACCCTATTTTTTAGGCTAACAAATGCAAGTGAAAGATTATGTAATGAGGCTGATGCCTAATTATTCAAAAAATGGAGAAGGATAGAAGAGTCAAGCAATGCTGTGAATATTGTATAAAGTCAAGTGCCTCCACATAAATAGTTTATACTTACCAGAGGAGTCAAGTGATGAAGAGAGACGAAGATTGGAATAATGCTCCAAGATGAGGGATAATATTGATATATAACATATATATCATACTGGGGAAGCTTATCAATAAAGTTCGTTAAGTAGTTAATGCATTTGAAAGCTTGCTGGGCTCAGATATGCATCTGTTTACATACTGCAAAACCCATATGTAAGGACTAAATCAATTGATGTTAGGATCAAACGATATGATATCCGTGTCTGATCATGCTCTAGTACATGATTACTGTTGGAATATAGAAGTTTGACCTCTGCCATAGGTATCCATGCATCAAACATTTCCGTTTGATACTCCGGTACCATGTGCCCTGAACTCATCACTGACCTACTTCCAACCTGGACTGACATGGTAAAATCATCAAATTATACATATTCGGACTTTGGACAGGTCATTACTCTAGATTTTATCAATTCCCAAGTAATTGAAATCAAGAATTATATAGAGTTATGGTTAAATGAAACATACAACACAAGCTTGCTTACACATGCCTCCAGACACATTTTAATTTCAAACTACAAAATGTTACATGCTGGTGGAACGATATTGAAGTCTAGAATCTAATTCTTAATCCATTGATTTGGAGATAATTAAGGGAGATGACAACAATATCAACTTTAGTCCGGGCAAAAGCTTTAAGGTACATTCTTAGGAATCCGTAATCCTAATTTCTTGACATCCATGGCTGCCTAGCTTTCTACAAATGGCATACACATACCCATAGCCACTCATCTTGAAGTAATAATTTGAATATGAATCAAGTATATTACTTGCATTCAATATTCTTCCTTTCTCAAGGGTTCTCTGGATTTAGTTCTTACATTTAATCCATCACAGACCCTTTCTTCTTGTATTGATAACAGCACTCATACTAGTTTCAAGAGAATACTTGAGAGGGAGTTATGCAAACTCATTTCTCATAACTGAAAAGTTTCTTGTTGGCTTTATTATTGCATTAAGCCCATCGTCAACCCTTCACAAAGAAATAAGCTTCACCTAGTGTATCAAAAAGAGATATTAGTGCGCTTCGTACTTTGTATTTTTATGAAAAAGATCAAAACTTTATTATTCTTTCTCGATGTGATCGTCTCTCATGATATTTGAGGATAAGGAAGCAAAGAATTAAGACACTTTATACCATATCAATCACCAAGGCTTCAAATCAGAGGTATACTGATTACGGTGACATTGGCTCCAGATCAACCAAGGCCTTTCTAAGAAAGTAAACAGAACCGTAAGGTGGCATTTACCGTTGGAGGAGAAACAGAAGCTTAGTGTAAGGCTACCATCTGATGTACACTTGTATCATTGAGTTTATTGTTCTCAATATAGGTGAAATTGTTAATAGCCGTGCACAAAGCATGTTGTAAGGTCATCATTCTGTCATCAAAAACATCAGAAATACCCCCAAAACCACCCACACACTCAAAAAACAAAAAAAAGAAGAAAAAGAGGGAAAAAACAAGGGAAAGGAAAACAAAGGAGAATCAGTTTTCTGCAGAGCATGCACGCACCCTGACCCAGCCCTACTAAGAAAGACAAAGGAGAATGATTTCATCACGGTGATATATCTCTAGTGAGTGCATGAGCCATTCGAACCTTCATATATAGTGAGATTCTAAAGAAATATTTGTTTGGACATACTGAGCAGAAATTACATGGAGCTGATAAAGCTGACAGTGTTTCAAAGACATGAAATTTTGTGTTTAAAGAAACATCTATAGCATGACATATTACCTCTTCAATGGTTTTGACGAAACCCTTGTACTTCTCAGGCACGACTAACGCAACAGCTTCATTTCCGCACTTTCTGATCAAAATCTCAAGGATCACAGCAACCTACCAATGTGTATGGTCATTTAAATGATTGAAATACAAGATAGTAAGGTAAAATTAAACTGTCAGAAAAGAAAAACATTGAGCTGAACGGCTTATGATTGGTGCATACCTTCGATCTGAAATGATGTTTTGACACAGACGACCAAGGCAACATTCCATTAAGGATATCAGTTAAGAAGTTTATCAGGTCGTTAGAATGCAAGGAAGATGCTAAAACTTTAATGAAGCCCAACGCTGCCTGTTCAATGCTAAAAAACAACTGAGTTGGGGAAATGAAACAACAAACAAGGTGATAATAAAGAATGAGAAGAAGCTTACTTTAATAACTTCAATATCTTTGTTTTGAAGCAAAGTTAGTACAGAAGATATCAGGTTTGGTACAGCTATACAATATCTCGCATCATTGTATATCAACAATGAAAGTGCAGAAATTGCTCCACTCATTATGTGAGGTGATGAACTAGAAAGATAACCCATTACCTGGAAATGAAGGAGATAAAATGTTATAAGAAAAGTATATATGCAGTTATTCACATGATTTAGTTAACAGATGAACTTTCTCTGATTCTGTCACACAACCAAATGACAGTCATCATTCCAGTTGTTTGTATATGCAGGACGCAGTTTCACGTAGCAACAAAGAAAATTGAGAAACAATAGAATAGCCAGTATGAAATGTGAATAGAGAGTTGCTTTTATACAGGACCTTTCATATATTAAATAATACTACAAAATACTAACATTTCCACAAGGTTTTTCATGTGAAAATTAAAAAGGTAAGAAATAAGTTCAAGATTCACAACAAAGTAGTCAACTTCAACAACTGCTTCACGCTAAGTAGCGATAATTTCTAGGAGACACCAATAGCCACGAATTTTCCTTTAAGAAAGATTCTTCAACTAGTTGATTTTTCAGGAGAGAATGAAAAAATTTGAATATTTGTTTAATCAACAAGAAACGAGAATGACCAATTAAAAAAAGATCAAAAGAAAATTTAGTACAGCAAACGGCATAACGACATTATAAAATTGATGAGGTCATTGAGGAGTGCATATGCTATGATTTGAAAGTCACACATGGGAAAAGAGTAAATTTAAGAGGCCAGACAGCCAAATTGCATGTGTTGACATGCTCACCATGTGTATCCAACAAGTTTTATCTAATCATGAATATTGTTTGATTTCTGTAATTATTTCCCAAGGAGAGGTAACTGCAACTTGTACATATTCTGATATGATCGAGAAAAATTGTAGGTAAAACAAATCTGTGAAACAGAATGCAGAGATGAAGGAATCAATTGTGGCTATAAAGAAGACATGTTTTAGTATTGTTACTCTTACCATATTAAGCAGTTTCTGGAGACCGGACTCTGGATCAGTATCTTGGGTTTCCTTCAGGGTACAACTTATATTTAGCAGTACATTATATGCCAACTTTCTAGATTCTTTCTTTGTCTGCACAGGCACATGAAAGCAATCAGAGTTATTGCACGAAATGAAACTAGTAAGATTAACAGAAATTCATAAATTAGGAGAATATTCAAAATAATAGCAACTTCTATCATTACTTGATAAGTACAAACTTATTCTTGTTCAAGAAAAAGAAAAAATACATCAAACTTGTTTTTGAACCATTGCTAATGTTTTAATGCCAAATTGATTTTTTTGTTATTGGTGAAGTGATATTCACTGTTGTCCCCCTAGATCATTGGACTGCCTTGTAGAGAAAGATTACATGTTTTGCACTGGTATTACCTGAAGATAAGTAGATAGTCCAACTGTCTTATAGTCGTATGCTTTTTTGTTATTGGTGAAGTGGTATTCACTGTTGTCCCCCTAGATCATTGGGCTGCCTTGTAGAGAAAGATTACATGTTTTGCGCTGGTATTACCTGAAGATAAGTAGATAGTCCAACTGTCTTATAGTCGTATGCTTTTTGAAGTGCAGATTGGCAGATTGAGTGTGTGAATACATAAGTGCATGTGCATGCTCACACAAACACTAGAAAAGGCATGTGTCATGTATACAAGAAACCCATAACTCTTTCACGCATTATCACATAAAATAAAACAAAAAAACAAGTACACTATTTCTACAAAAAAGCATGCCTATGCACGCGAGAAATTGAATCCTTTTTCAAGTTCTCCCATATAATAACAAATATTTAAAAAAAATAATGATAGAACATCAGAGGTCAATAATAATCTTAACCTGCTATTAGAATATGTTTTGGGTTATATATCACTATCAATGCGCAAAGATCTCCCAAATACAATAAGTACAAATAAGATTAAGAAAAGTACTACCCAATGGTAAGGTAAAAAAATAAGATTCAAAATCTAGTCTACTATTTATTAAAAATAGAACAACGTATGTGTCGCCTACCAAAAAAGAAAGAACAACATGTGTTTTGAAGATATAATTCAATGCTAGCTAAAAAATAAAGGATAGTTTTTCTAAATGATCATAGTTCAAGAAATAAAATAAGAAAATCTATTTCAAGTTTACTTAAAAATAACTCTTATTTGCCTCCTAAGTCCCAATCAACTTTGACAAGAACCTATCGATGCAGTCCTTAAACCAATGTATTTCTATTCCACATCTAGAACTTCGGAATGTGAAACGTGGATACTTTTAAATCTGAACAACCTCGATGTATCGCAAGTGCCAACAAGGGGAGAAAAATAAGGTAAAACCAACCAAAGTTCTTTTAAGAATTTAGATATGCAGGGCTATAAAATGGGAAATTCCAAATACTTGGCTAATGGAGAAGCAATTAAATTTAGAAATGATGAGGATGGAGGTCCATATGCATGTGCTGTTAAAATGGGTGGACTCGTTGAAACCATACTACTCTTGAGTGATTGGTCATAATTCAGGCCCTCTGAAGTCAACGAGGAACTATGAGTCTAGACTTCCCAAGCCTAGATTCCAATTAGGTTATTTTTGTCAGGTGATACTAAACAATCAATCTAGCTTTCTAAGTGCCACTTTATCATTTAGACCTATTCACATAACATTGAGAGCTATTCAGTATTCACAGCTTTTCTCAAAGGATAATTTCCCAATATACACAGAATAGGAATATTCAAGAAAGCAGAAAAAAAATTCTACACTCGTCTTCTTCTAGAATGGGTAAATTGGATATCTATATTCGTTTAAAATTAGGAAACTTATAAATCTTGATAGGGACTATACATTCATGGAGAAAAATAATTACAACAGAAAACTTCTCTTATTGAGGTCATTTAAAGAGGATTTGGAAGTCTAGATTCTTCATAGAAGTAGAAAAGGAGGTCCAAAATATTCAAACTAGCTTTTCTCTCTTTCTCGTCTTTTGAGATTTTTTTGTGTGGCAGATTCTGCTTGTGCTGCTGCTGGATCAATCGTATGATGATTTAGAGATCTTCGCATAACAGTAAGGCTAATTTCAAAATAACCAAATTCAAAATATGAAATCTCATGAAGATCAAGAACTTGTCATACAACACCATGAACAATAAAATGTTCAGGACCACTTTGCATGCAGAAACTTACATATAATTTGAAACATTATGCTTAATCTGTCTCGAGCACAGGATCCAAGAATAGAGGAAATCTGTTCAAACTTCAGTTCTTTGACAAATTTAACTATGGCACATGTCTATGCAGTGCTCTTAGGCTCTTAGCAAATGCTAACCATATATATATATATATATATATATATATATATATATATATATATATATATATATATATATATATAGAGAGAGAGAGAGAGAGAGAGTAAAGCTCCTATAAACTTAAGTGGATATGAATTTTTGTCCACCAACTTTTTATCCATTGATTTTGCATTGAGATTTGTGCTAGCATGTGATAAAAATAAAGGCACAAATCTCAAAGATAGCATTGATGTGTAGCACAAATCACAAAGCATAATGAAGGGATAAAAAGTTTGGTGGTTAAGTGCTCCTATCCACTTAAGTTTATAGGAGCTTTACTCTCTCTCTCTCTCTCTCTCTCTCTCTCTCTCTCTATATATATATATATATATATATATATATATATATATATATATATATATATATATATATATATATATATATATATATATATATATATATATAGTGGCGATATGAATAGATAGTCAGAATCAATCACATGTGGCTACAAGACATGATATATTAAAAGGACATTGTACAGTATATATGATATATATAAAAGTAAATCATCACCGAGCTTACCTTTAACGTGATGATTATCTCATTGAGAATCAGAAATGCCTTATTGTCCACATCCTTATCATTTTTCTACAAAAAAAAAAGGATCAAGGTTTAAGAAAACACACCGCAGATCAAAATGAGGTCTTGAAACTAAACCAAGGACATCATGATTGCTGATATAAATATAAGATGCTGACAGAAAAGCCCACCCATGTATCATAACAGTAAGACCTTCGGAAATTCCATTTTTTGGGAAAAAATGGAGTTTCTACAAAGGGATTTTTATTATTTTATTTCTATATTTGTAAGTTAATTAGGCTTGACAAAGTCCAACAAATTACCCATTGTTAACTCAGCTAATATAGCTATGGTGATGCTTAGTGGGTAGGTATACCAGTAACGTATGTCATGGATCTTTCAGATGTACCACATCAATATGTCCTATATCACACTGCATTTGTACATTATACCAGAATAACCTTGTTGATAACACCTCCCTCCACTCCCTTCAAATCTCAACAACACAACCCCCACCCCACTCCGGATAGTCTGGCAAGGTCAAAGGTTTCCTAAAAAAGGGACCCCAGGTTACTTTTTCAAATGTTAAATCTCCCTCAGGTGGTCAACCATTTCGTCAGATGTTAAAGAGTTGACTAATTTGCAAAGTCTGTAGCTCTTCTAAATATATATTATAAAAGGAAAACATCTCATCTATGAAGACGACTAACTCTGATCCTGAATCTAAATTTTTCCTCTGCTTTCATTGGTTTAGCTTGTGTGTACAATTTATGCCGCAGAATGAAGAAAAAACAGAGTTTATCTCAATGTGCGACAACCCTTCAAATCCCACCCAAATAACAAATTATATTATGAGAAAAAGAAGGCAAACATATGACATTTAAAGATATATAAGCCTGTTAAACAGAAAAACAGAATGTTCAATGCAGAATCTCTAACCTTTAGGATATGAACCAATAAATAATGCAAACACAAGAAGCGGTTTTTAATGGCATCACTGTCGACTGAAATCTTTACACTGAAAAGAAGATCCATCAATTCATCTACTCGAGTTTCGAAAAACCAACTGTGTACCTGCACCACAAAGAATGTGAGTAGGTAAATAGACATGATAAGCTTCAAACAATTAGTCCTTTCTGACCTCTAAAGTTATATTCAATGCATAATACGCTTCGATATGGCAGGTTCCATCTGTATCCTGCAAATGAAATAAAACAAGTGCTTTAAATAATCTGTTGCATAAGAAAAATATAATTTCTTATACTTGAAAATGTAATTTATCAGACTCAATCAGTAAAGATGTAAAAATATACCAATAAGTTAGACTTTATAAAACTGAAGATTATATTAATCAGGTCTTCATCAGCTGTCTCAACAAAAGATGATGCCAGCTCCATGATCAAGCACCTGCAATGACTAAGTTTAACAATGAATAAAGAAGCCTGACTTATAAGAAACTATGCAAGCCATTTAGTATGTAGGACTAAACTAGTATAGCTCAAAAGCAACTAATGCAAATCCAGGTAAATTTGCACAAGACCAAAATCAGTAACATTAATAACACATTACCTGTATTAGTCATGAAACTGATTGTTGAATCTGAAACTGATGTGATTTTACGTTTCATAATTTTTAGCTTTGTTCAGAAGTTAATTTGATTATCAGCTTGTGCAAGTAGTTTGCTAATTATTATGATTTGAACGTAGTTAGTATCTGTTAGATTTCTTCATTTTTGACTGACAGAATTACGCTACTTAGCTGGTCATTTTACATTAAGATCATGCCTTATCTGTTCCCTTAAGCCTATAAAAAGGGCTGAAGAGTTTGTTTCACTGCAGTTAAATTAATTTGTTCCAACCTCTTTCTCTGTTCTCATACTTCTACCAGTTTGCACATATTTTGGTATTGAACCCCTATCTGAAGTTTATTTATCAACTTTTTTCTGTAGTATTATGCCCATGAGAAACAGACTTGACTTTTCTCTTCTTACTCTCCCAAATACTTGCTTGCATTAACAGAAGGTTGGCAACCTAGAGGAAAATTCGACAATCTTTACAGCCTAGTTCCAGAGAGGCTTTCCCTCACTTAACAGTCATCTTTAATTGATAATGTGTTTGATTGCATCAAGAAACTCATGAAGAGAGGTTTTCTGCTTGAATCATCTCCCCATACCCTCCTACCAGCATTCCAACCATCATCACCATGTTGCCACCATTCCAACCATTGAAGATGAGAGAATTGGGCCCATCCAAATTGAACACGATCTAAAATCAAAGTGAGTTGATTTGAAGCCATACTCAGTCGGTTAGCCCTTACTTCATTAAGTGAACCTGTCCTTGAGTAACTTCAGTCTATTTCAAACAACATTGAAGCGCCAAAATTGCTCGATGTTATTGTTCTTGGTCCCTTCCATCTATTCACAACCATATTCAGAATTATTGTTGCAAAAAGGAGACAAAGCAGCTCATTACCTCCTAGAGAAGTCACAAAGCAGCAGAAGCAAAACATTTTGTATCTTAGATTTAATGAAATTGTTAGGTTTTGAAATTAGTTTCATTTTATTTGGACTTGGATTAGGATGTGAAAGTATCAAGTATTTGTGAAATTTATTTGTAATGTAGTTTATTAGCTAGTTAGATTTTTTTATATTCAATCTTTTGATGAATAACAAAGGGAAGTTTGATGTTTTCAAGACAAGTTCTGACGGTTATCTGTTTCCCTCATTTATCTCTTATATTTCTTCTTTCTACTATCAGCTTACACCTGAAATACCGCGACATCAAGAAAATGTAGTAGGCAAATGGAGGTTCATGCAAAAGTTATATAACAAATCATAATCACAGCTGTGTATAACCTAATCTCGAGATTTAGAAAATAGAGTAAATAGGTTATCTAACAGCAACAGGATTTTCATGTCACCAAAATTCCGTGTGCATGTGCAGTGCTTTAAAAATCGGCCGATTTTATCGATTTATCGCCGATATATCGGGTTTGGGCCATGGCCGATACGAGTTCTGCAAAAATTTATCACATATCATTTTTGGCTGATTTTTCCCGATGTATCGGTGTAATTCTAATAAAGCGGCTGATTTCTCGTGGTCTAAAAATCGATCGATTTTCTATAATTTACAATCAAAGTGAACCGGTTCGGGTTTGGAGACAAAAACCCTCTTTTTTCCATACCCGACCGCACCCACTGAACAAAAATAGTGCTATCCTATTCTACTTCGCAATTACTAAACAAAAATAATTGGTAAGTGATCCTAAACATGTGTTACTTACTTAGTAGAATCAGTATGTTTATATTTCATTAAATGTGCTTAGATTACATTTTAGGACATGATTATATTATATTATATATATATATATATATATATATATATATATATGCTCACCATTCGATATGACACTCCGATTTTTACTACTATCCCCGATAACTGGGATCCGATATGAATTTTGGCCGTCCAATATATTTCCGATAACCGATAATTAAAACCTTGTGCATGTGTGTTGTGTGTACAAAGCAGCCCACAACACATAACGCCTGCTTTAAGTTTTTCAATGGTTTGTTCAGATTTCAGAACATCTAGCTATGTTAAAGAGTCAAAAACGGTCTAAAAGAATTAATGCCAATGGATCGAGAGAAATTGAAGACAAACAAATACACACTAAGTAGAGGAAAACAAATATGTGGGGAAAACAGAGATTGCTGATTACCTCCGGTGTTTGAACCCTTCCTTTTTAGATGCATTCTCTATCACTCCATTTATATCAACTTCTTGGATATCCTCCAATTTGCTTGTTTCAAGTAAAGCATCTCCAGCTTCACACTTCTCCAATGATGAAACAAAGAAGTTTTTAATCTTCTCACACCCCAGGACAGAAGCCAAACAGCCAATTGCTTCCTGTTAACACAATGAAAATCCCATATATCAAATTAGGCACATTCTGTGCATCACAGATAGTAATAACTCTGAATAACAATCTAAAACTGCTAACAAAAAGTAGACAAAGAAAGAACACTTATATAGGTTAAGGAAGAACTACATAGGTCAAGGAACAATTATTTACTCTATATATTTCCAGAAAGTGTGAACAAAAAAGTAGTTTCCCTTATATAACCACATGTGTTTTTATACAACACTATGGGAATGCTACTCTTCAGTAATCTGAGCTAGAACTTAAATTCTCATTAATTTGAGACCCTGAATACTACTTGTGAATCTATAGCACCAAATCCCACTTTTATTATACAGTTTGGCCACAAAGTGAAGCAGTATATCACAGAGAACTGTAAGCATTAACCAGAATTTGATTCCCCCTAAAACTCAGCAATCTAGAGGTTCTTATACAACCCTTGGGATTAGTTCCCTGAATGAAAACCAGTCCTTCCGCTTAAAATTGAATGCAGGATCAAAATGTCAATACTGAAATGTACTTTTAATTTATATTAATATATTACTTCCTTCAGTTCTATTTCCTGTTGAAGTGATTTTGTAGAAAAATAAGGTAGTCTTACTTAAATTAAATGCATTCATTTAATGACTACCTCAAAAGAGAAAATGGCTTCCACATCAAGACAAGAATAATATTTTTCCACATTTGAGGTTGGTGAGATCTATCTTAAACGAAATTTCCCTAACTTGCAAATTCGACGGTAGAAAATTATGTTCTCTAGATCAAATAGCTATGACTGAGCAAAGAGATCACAAACCTTCAGGAAGTGCTTATCAGGAGGGGAATCCCAAAATATATCTGTAAGAACCCGGAATAACTCCATGGAGCCGCAGGCCAAGGCCTTAATGTTCCTAGATGCAGTTTTCTCTGAGTAGCAATTAAACAGATCTCTGGCTTCATGGTTACTTAATTCAAGTGCAGAGGGAAGATCAGCACAAGGTTTTGCACCCTCATTGGGTTTTATGAAGCTTCTGTTTCCATTCACAAGCTCCTGGAAAGGAACAGAATGCTAGAAAATTAGTAGATAAACAGCCCATGTAGACATACTCTAAAGATTCATTATGTTAAAATTGATCTAATTACTTTTACCAAACTCCTTGCATGTTTTGTTCTTCATAGGTGTACAGACTAGGCATATTAATGAATATATGTGGTAAGAGGGGGTAAAAAAAATCAGTTTGATGCATGGAGTTGCAGTACGGTCGGGAGCATTTGCCCATGTGAATTTACTAAGTGATTGCATTTCATGTGTCAGCACATACAAAATACATACAGATAAATTAGATGACACATTAAGAATCAAAGACTATAAGTCTATAATAATGGTAGCACAGGTTTTAGCAACGTTTTAGAAAGCGCTAGGCGCTTCTAGGTGCCGGACCAGGTGCCTAACGCCCAGGCGCCAAGGCAGACGCTTAAGCGGCACCTAGGTATTTTTAGCATCAAGAGAGAAAGGATTGTTTTCGACGATTCAAATCTTATTCTATCATTGTTGTGTACCTAAGATAGCGTTGGATTGAGAGTTTTGATCCGATCCATTTTGACTTGGCCTATTCTCTTCATCCATTACTTGCCTAAGCGAGCAATATACCCCTTTTTATGCGTTGCAGTCTACACAAGTGGCCCATGCTCCCCTAGGAGCCCAACGTACCGCTTAGGCCTAGGCAGGCGCGCAGACCGCTTTTTAAAACAACGGGTTTTAGTAACCACAAAGTCCCTACTGGCTACTGATACTTAAATTCAAAAGTAGGAGCAGCCACGTTACTACAAAACAAAAATATGATATTTAAAAACCTAAAAGAACATGATGGCCCTTTTCAAACTAAATGTCAAATGAATAATCCAGGTTCAAACTCCAACCTTCCAGTATAATATTCTCATAAACCATGAATAAGTAAAAAAAGGAAAACTTAAATACTAAAGGAAAAAGTTACAAGAAAAATCTAGTCATTACTCCATTTCAGTTAGTTCTTGGCGCACCAATTTCAGCCATCCAAATCGGGAAGGCACCACCATGAATAGTATGCAAAGTGAATCAAAGGGGGCCTCGCAAATAAGATAACCCTAGAAGCAATAACATATTGAATTACCAATACCTTCACTGCACTCGCTACGGTTGCATGCAAAGATTGACTTTCTTTCAGCATAGCTATGAGGAGCTTGGACAAGTCACTAAAACTCTTGGAAGTATCAGTAGGATAACGACAGAAGGCAGGAAGCAAGTCCATTAAGCCATGGAAACATGACTGCAGACCTTTTAGCTTGGATGTTTTCTTCACTGAATAAGAAACAAATGACAGTTTTCAGATGTTTATACTTTTGGTATATCGTTGGAAGCAATTAATGCATATACCTTTCTTACAAGCATTCTGCACAGATTCTGCAAGGGGTACAACACACTCCATAAAATACTGCAATGATGCTCCTATCACATATTTCTTCAAGACGGGCAGAATCCATGTATTTGAGCAAGTTGCTTTGTCAGTATCAAGAGATATTGGTACTAGCGAAAGCACTTTCTCAGGTCCCATTGCAATTATAGCAGTCCCAATACACGCCTCAACCTGATGAACAAACAAAGATTTTCAGCACCTATAACGAGCTCGCAACTCAGTTGTACTTCTGTACTCAAAGAATACAGAAAGAGTACTGTGCAACTTTCTACAACTCAGAAAAATAGTAATATCTCAAATAAAAATATAAGTCAGTAAGCTTTACGATTTACGTTTTATATTGTTGACTTACATGCTTCATATCAGAAGATTCCTCATTCAAATGTGTTGCCTTCTTTGATAATGTAAGAAAGATTCCCTTCATTAAGAAGAATGAGATTTCACCTACAAATTAAATTAGAAGTAGAACAATATAGATCAGAAATAGTTACCTACGTAGCATGAATGACACGGCAAAGATCGGTAGAGCAAATTGATATGTATGTCAATAAATAAAACAACACTGAATACTCACAAGTAAAAGAAACGGTGCAAGATCACTGCTGTGGAAAATGGTGCAAGCTTTCACTTAGTAACACAGTGTAGTTGATTACCAGAAAATTGACATATTACAATTATATGCATAGAAGTATATATAATATGAATTTATAGTGTAGCATAGGCTTGTTTGGTTTTTGAACAGAAAGAAAAGAGGACTGATTTGAAGGAGTTATGACTGTAGATATGAAGGGGGTTCAGTAATTTAGACAGGTTCGGGCCAGGCCTTAGATGAGAAAGAAAGAAAAATATTGTAGTAGGGAAGATTAGGGTTTGGGTTCACTCCTCCATCAAACACTTTACACGCAAAAATATTTAAATTGTCATATCCAATAAAAAACTAAAAAAAGTACAATATTGTATATTTTAGGTCCAAAGGACATGAATTGAAATAGAACTAAGACTCTTAATCTTAAATCAACTAATTTCTAAACAAACTAAAATTTTCCAAACAAAACTCTAGTTCTTACTAAACTAAATTTTCAAAATAAACTAAATCTCCAGAGCAATTCTAGTTCTAGGATGAATTTGCTCCCAATATCAAAGTTTTATGTGAAAATTTTGAGGCAAATGTAATGATGACGTCCTGCAGATGCTACAAATGCAAAACAGAAAGATCAGTTAATCTAGGTAGAAGGAATGAATTCAAAACAAGCATTAAAATTGTACGGCTTGAAATAGTAGAAACATACTGTTCACGAATATAAATAGAATGCAGATGAAACATGAGAATGCCTTATTACAAAAGAAAATACACTACTAGAAGCCCTTACATGTAGAGAATGATTGATTAACCTTTTTTTAAGAGAGGCTCGTTATTCAGAATTAGTGTGACAAATGAAAATGAAAAGATAGAATGTAAGGGCCTTTGCCACATAATAATGAAATTAGTAGTTGAAAGATAAGAAACCCCGCATATGATAAAAAGCATGCATATGATAAAGAGCATGGAGTAACTGAACATACCAAGAGCAAGGAACAAAACTGAAATGACTGCCAACATATTCTCAGCGGGAGTATCACAGGCACCAAGCATCTGATCAATTAAAGTACAAATAGATGTCACTGCCATCATTTCAGGGGTATCTTTATCATAATTACACAATGGACTTCCACTACTCGATAGAAGTTTCCGGTTTATATGTGTGTTGATCAATTCCTTCAAGATATCTTCAGAATGCTTAGAAGTAGTCGCATCAGAATTCAAGTAACCTGTAAATTCCAGATCATGGTAAATAAGTTCTAATGTAGTAAAGATTGTCATAAAATTTATTAATTTTAGAATCTGAAAATTATATTGCGGGATTCTGATTAATGAGTATGATAAGCATGGAACTTCCTAATGGAAGTTGGCACATGCAGAGATTCATGTGCACATACATATTGGCATACCAAATATGTATTGAGTGTAAATTAATATTATATCAACAGGATACTTGATTTGGAAATAACAGTGCAGAAATAGTCTATAAAGAGAACTCTAAAAGACGCCATATCTCATTTTCTAAAATTTAAGACCATTGCTGAAAATCCGGATGAAATTTCCCATCAGCTGAGGTGATGATCACAGAATGGAGTTTTGTACCAGGGATACTGTAACATTGTACCAAAGTCGTAATAAAACCATCTTCCCTTCTGAAAATTAATATCTGACAGCCCATAGTGATGTGGTTCAATGGAGCACATTCCAAAATGGATAAACATCGACTGGATGGTCGTCAAATGTCTGATCCTTTCTCTGGTGAAACCACTGCCTATTACCCACTGTAGGGGGAAACTCTTAACGGCTGTTTAACAACTTTAGCAAGAAGAAAATTCGATACACATTTTCAAGCAAGGTTATTACCGAAAAGTGTAGAATTTTGTACTAAAAACATTTTCATATCTAAAAAATGAAGATTATGTTTTTAGAACTGTGTGATGATATACAAGCATCCATATTCCATTATAATGACAGGAACACAAACAAATACACACATACATGTAATCGTATAATTATCCAGACAGATATACAAACCCGCATAAGACAGGATGTAAAATACTAACCGTTGTTAATATGAACATAATTTTAAAATACAAACCGATATGAATTCTAGATAGAACTTTCAGACAATATTCAGAGTTTCATTATAGTCAAACTTTTGAGACCTCCTTGTTAGTGTGTTACTTTAGAAGGACTTATTCTTCCAAAATTCAAATATATCTAGTATGTGAAGTTTTAGCTAGTGCAAGGAGTATACAACAGACTATACAGTGATTATGCTCAAATCGAAAAGAAAATGTATACCTACCCGCAATAGAAGTAAAGATGGGTGGAAGAAATTTTATCCATAAACTCGGCTGTGCATCCTGAAGCTTCTTCAGGCCATTTTTCAATAACATGGATGCAGAAATAACAGTATCAGTCGGATTCTTATCAGTAGATATATAGGATGTAAGAGCAGAAAGCACTTTCTCCGAGTCAGAAGCAAGATGTTCTATTTCTGTCCATTCCACCAGTGCTTCAAGAAGCTTAAGAATGTGCCTTGTGCGCGACGAGAAACTACAACCCAAGAGCTCAGAAGCACTCGACAGAAGTTTTATCCTGACTTTCTCGGATAGGTTCGGAACAATAAGTGTTACCACATTGAACATATGGAGCGCTTCCAATTGCTCCGACTCTGACTGAATCTTCAAACCCGACTTCTCTAACAAAGGCTTGTGCTTCTGGTACATAGAGTACACAGCTTTGCTTCCATTTTTTATGACAACGTTGCTCCGAAAAGCTTTAAAAAGACTCTCGATGCATGCTTGAGCACATTTCCGGACCTGCAGCAATAAAATTTCACATTTTGATTTTCCTCCATTGCAAATATACTAAAAAAACATGGTGGGTCACTTGTTGAGTACCTTGGGCCGCTTGTCGACGGCATAGCTAAGAAGCATCTGCAGAGGCAACTCCACCGAAGTCCAGTCCTCCAGATCGACAAGGAGAGACAGCAAACCCAGTGACTTGATCAGAGATCTGACCGTGCCGGTGGCCAGGCTAGAATCAGGGTCGGGTCCTGATATCCTCAGCAAGAACTCGGAGAGAAGAAAGGCGGCATCTTTGGCCTTGGGCGGGGGCAGCGCCAAGGAATCACCGATGAGAACCGAGAGGAGAGAGGCGATTGCGGCGATGGAATCGGGATCGGAGCCTCGGTAGTCGCTGAAGGCGGTGATGGCGGCGGCGAAGTAGGCGGGAGGGGTGAGGGGGAGGCCCTCCTCGAGGAGGATGGATCTCATGGCGGCGGCGGTGGCGATGAGGTGGCGATGCTGAGGGGCCTTCGATTTGGAGTAGCGGTCGGTCAGGGCTTTGCAGACGTCGGAGGTGGAGGTGAGGACGGTTTCTGCTGATGCTTCGTCGTCTCCATCTGCTGATGCTGTTTCCGTGTCCATCGTTTCTTTGGGGTTTTCGTCGGCCGCCGAATTGGGCTCTGCTTGGGATCTCCTGTTCTTATTCTTCCTCTTCATATGCTTCTTATTACTAGGGTTTAGCAAGGAACGGGCGAGAGTGGGGAGAGAAGCGGGAGTTGCAAATCGGAGGGAGGGAGAGACGGGGGTGTGAGATAAAAAGAAGGGCTTTTCTTCTACTAGGGTTTTAGCAGTATTTTAGGTTAATTTTAGAAAACCCCCTCCACTATAGGGGTGTATCAGGGAACCCCCATTAAATACTTTAATTTGCCAAAACCCCTTGTTGTAGATTATTACCCCATCAATCAATTTTAGAAACCCACTCTTAAAGATACTATCATTCACGGCCCTCTCTTACATTAGGGATGTGTTTGGCAACTCTTACAAAATTAGGGTTAGGATCAATCTTGGCTCAGTTTTGATCTAAACCAACTCCCTCTTAGTTTATCAAGAAACCCTACATCAACTATTTTAATTTGCTAAACCCACTCATAAGTTGGGGGTTTTGTAATAACCTCTCAATCAATTTTAGAAATCCACTTTTAGTATTTACTATCATTCACGCCCTCTTTACTTTTCGACTTCAATGTTGTATTGTACATCGACCTTGCCTCTTTCCAGCGTCGATCAAGGTCATCAAAGTAAGAACTCATTGTCATGTTTCTCAATTTCGATGGATCGTTAATGAGCTTTTTTTCCCCTTCCATTTTTGTTGGCTAAACCTTCAAAGTCTTCACATTTTCATAATATTCCAATTAGATCCAATGAATTTCTGATTCCACCAAATTCGGTGTACAAAATCTACTATTTTGAGAAGAATATATCATCCTCATGCTTTCTTGCGCCACGGACAACAATTGCCCGATGTTATAACCACTTAAATCAAATCAGGAACCATTTATTCATCTTCTTCAATGTATTATTTTGGAACGACACCATGGTACTCCATGTTCCCCTCATGACTCTTTTTTTTCCCCTTCTTCTAAATCAATGGTTGCTTCTCTTTTGTGTCATTCTCTCACTATAATTTATTCGGGTACATTTTCATAAAAGAATGAAAACGCCTTGTTATTATTATTACATACATTATCAATTATTACTAGTGGCAGCAGCGGCGAAGCTAGGGGGTCAAGGTGGGCACGTGCCCCCCAACCTCGACATCGGCATCTGTACTAACCCTGCTCAAGCTAATTAACTAACTTTTCAAGGTAAAAATGGCCTCATGTTTGCATCATTGAGCTTGGTTACAGTCATAAATGGCTCCATATTTTCATCATTGTGTGCTCGGTTACCGTCATTGAGGTTTTGTGTATTTATGAGAAATCGTTGTATTTGAGCTTGCATACTATTGTGAAATCAAGTCTCTTTGATTGAATTTATAAAATTAATTTTCTGTTTGGTTTGCTTGTTCTAGTTATTTTTGAGATAGTTGTTTGTAGTATTGGATTTAAGAGACTGAGAAAATGATCCATCTAAACTGCTTCAAACCTAATTAAATGATAAAGATGCATTATTTAGTATGAGCAAAGAGAAGTATATTTTTCACTTTTTATACATTGTTTGTGTTTATTGATTTGGAGATAAATTGAATATGATTCTCAGATACACATCCACTTATAAACAGATTACATATTTTCCATCACACCATCCTTTTTTTCCCCTTCTTTTTGAAAGCAACGATCCAGGCTTTGGGATGTTTGTTTATATGAAGAATCCAAATTTATTGAACTGATGAAATAGTAATTAAACAAAAGATCTTTTAGTGAATAAGAGTGCCCCCTCAAGGTTCAATTCCTGGCTACATCACTGAGTGGATCTCTTAGCTTTCTTTTTTGTATCTCTGTATCCTTGGTATCTCTGACGTGATATTGAGAAATATCCAATTGTTTGAGAAAAAAAAATGAGACATTCTTTATATCTCTCTAACCCACAATCATACACTAGTTACGTATCACACTTAAATTCGCGACATGAGTTATACGCTATACTTGATGAATTTGCTCTCACATAAAAGATAGGGATAAGTGCTTTGTGGTCTCATTTTTATAAAAGGGTTGTGACGAAGCCCTAAGACTAAGTCAATATGTGTTTCCCTCTAAAATTGAGGAAAAAAATGTGATTCAGCCCTTAAACCGATTTAATACACTATTTGTATACGTACTTTCATAAAAACCCCAACATGTCCCCCCATGTCAACAATCTCTCCCTCCTGTCCTCTTACCTCTCTCTCTCTCTCTCTCTCTCTCTCTCTCTCTCTCTCTCAAATGCTCACCTTCATTAAGAGCCTATTTATTTGCATTGAATTAATTATGAAGTAGCTAAAGTAAAAGAAGTAGATGTTACTTCTGCTACTTTCGAGCAAAAAAGATATTTGTTTATCTAAAAAAACATACTTCTAACATTTTTCCTCAATCCTCTTCAGCCTCCTCTCTCAATGTCTCCGGTCCCACTCCCCATGGGCCTTCTCTTTAGCTCGCCGCCTCTGTCTCTATCTCCACGTCACTAGATCAAAAGCCCATTTATCTTTCTACCACTTTACACTCCAACCAAATAATCTCTCTTTGCTTCTTTCTTAATCTTGCTGACAACGCCTGTGACTTGTTGATAAATGGTGATGAAGAATATTTCACTTACAAATTCATGATTATGGGTTATGCTCGATTGAGTATGATCGTGGCTACAAGGAGAGTGTTTGATAAAATGCAATCGAGAGATTTGGTTTCTTCAAAATAAAGATAAAGGATTTGGACATTTTGCTTGAACATTCAAATTTCAACAATAGAATTTCTTAACTTAAGAAAATCTTTAGCATTCTTATTATGTTCGTATTCTGTATCATTTAGTTAGCTTGATGGCGCTTGACATCTTTTCTTTTGGACATTAATTAAGATTAGGATTGAATTACCTAAAAAAATTGTTTCTATTTCGATTCTAAAAAAATTTGTTTGTGTCCAACTTATAGCTATACGAATCAGTAATCATGCTCGAGCATGAAGTAAAGGTATTTAGTCATTTAAACTTTTTGATAGAACTCTTAATTGTTTTAATTTATTAGAATTAATAGTTTATATCCTAAAGAAGGTAGAATGCATAGTTATTTGAATTTTCCTTGGGTTATGAATTTTTATTGTTATGATTGATGGCGAGCAGAGTTTTTTCGGTTTGAGCTACATGCAACAAGCCAATCTGATGTATGTTGTTATTTGGAAATCTTTTGTAGTTTGGGGAATATTTTGAAGTATCTGAGTTGAGCATTCAAAGTTAAAGAATCAGCTGCCAATTTTGTGAGTAAGTTGTTAAACTTATGAGTTAGTTATTAAACCTTTGAGTTAGTTGTTAAACTATGGAGTTAGTTGTTAAACATATTAGTTAGTTGTTGATATTATGAATTAGTTATTAATCTTATGAGTTAGTTGTTAAACTTATGAGCTAGTCATTCAACTTATGAGTTGGTTGTTCAAGTTACGAGTTAGTCATTAGATTTAAAGTATTAGTTGTTAATATTATGGTAAGTTGTTAAACTTAAGGATTGATCGCTAATCTTATGAATTATGTGTTAAATTTAAGTATTAATAGTTGAACTCAAGAGTCAGTTGTTAAGGTTAAAGATTTACATCGAGAGAAAATATTACATGATAATATTAAACAAAATAAAATATTGTTAGGCGTCCATGCTAAACATGAACTGCAAAATGTTTACAAACAACTAACTATTAATAGAAAATCAAAAGACTTTACATATGACACGTAAACATAATAACTAACTATTAATCTTAACAACGACTGTTAAATTTAACAACTAACTATTAACATTATCAACTAAATGTTAAACTTAACAACTACTACTAAGGTTAACAACTAGTTTTAAACTTAACAACTAGTGTGTATGCTTAACAACAACCCATAAATTTAACATCCAACCAGCCCCTAAAATTTACAAATAACCCCTAAAAATTTGTAGAAACCCCAATAAGTTTCAAAATTGCAATTAATCCCCAATAAAAATTTGCAAAAATGCCAATGTCTTTGGCTATTAACCTTAAAAGAAGAACATAAAAGGGAGAGGAGAATCACTGCACTTGCACAAACTCTAACAAAGGGCAGCGGTAGGGTTGTAATTAGGGGTAGAATGAAGAAATTTTTTTGTTTGAATGGTTGATTAGGTGGCACCATATAATGAGGGTTAATTACATTTCTTTCTCACTTTAGGGGTTAATTACATAACCTTAGGGGCTTTGTCACATTCCTTTTATAAAATTGGGGCCTAAAACAAATTTTCCTAGGGGGTTAGTCAATTAGAACTAAAAATTAGAACTGGAATAATTAAGTAGGATAAATTTTTATGGTGTTAGTCAATTAGAATTAAAATTGGGATAATTTTTAAATTGTCCCACTAATTATTCTACCTATATAGAAAAACATGAGTTCTTCTCTCCCAAATTATTCCACTTTTCAACCTAAAACTAGATGAGAACAAACTAGAGCTTTTGAAATGTCAAAAATTATTAATAGTTGAGTCCAATAAAATGAATGTTGCTAATACATTATGCACTAATTACGTTATAAATGTATGCAAATAGCACTTCGATGCATATAGGAAAATTTGAATAATTAACGGTTGATATAAAAAAGGATAAGTAACATTTTGTGGATACACATAAATTACACGAATAATAGATATTTACCTAGAATCAATAATATTTTATGAGAAGTTTTAAGAAATAAGTAATGCATAACATAATGATGGGAACAAGTGCATTAAATTTAATTAGTATGAATGAGAAAAGAGTGGAGATGAAAGATTAATAACAAGTGATAAAAACTTGAGATTGATTTAGGAAATTAGGGACTTAGCGAATACATGATTTATATATGATTAAAATTGTTTTATACTTCGTGATTATTATAATATTTGTGATGATCAAGTATGTTGCACTATTAATTTATAATTCATTATTATTACTTTTTGATGAACTATTTCATGATTATTACTAGGCTAGTTTACATGATTATTGATAGTAATAAGTATTACAATAAGGTTATACATAGTTAAACTAATAGTTACACTTTTATAAGATTTATTAATATTGCTTTATATAATTATCAATTTATATTCACAAGCTTCAAAATATATAAATTAAGGTCATATTATCAAAATACATAATTATATACTTTCCAATTACTCCAAATTATCCCACATCATTTTACCAAAATATCCCACTTGCATAAAATTATCCCACTTGACCAACTATTCCATTTGTACTTGAAAAGTTCTAATTGACTAACACCCCTAAAAGATATTAACCTAAGTGAAAACGTGCACGTATACACACTTGGCTTACATCTTTATCTTGAGCATCTTAGGAAGCATGATCTTTTGAAAGAATACAATTAACTTGTAATTCATCGGTGATGCTGAATGCAGAGACAATATGAATTTTTTGAGAAAAAAAATGAGACATTCTTTATATCTCTCTAACCCACAATCATACACTAGTTACGTATCACACTTAAATTCGCGACATGAGTTATACGCTATACTTGATGAATTTGCTCTCACATAAAAGATAGGGATAAGTGCTTTGTGGTCTCATTTTTATAAAAGGGTTGTGACGAAGCCCTAAGACTAAGTCAATATGTGTTTCCCTCTAAAATTGAGGAAAAAAATGTGATTCAGCCCTTAAACCGATTTAATACACTATTTGTATACGTACTTTCATAAAAACCCCAACATGTCCCCCCATGTCAACAATCTCTCCCTCCTGTCCTCTCTCTCTCTCTCTCTCTCTCTCTCTCTCAAATGCTCACCTTCATTAAGAGCCTATTTATTTGCATTGAATTAATTATGAAGTAGCTAAAGTAAAAGAAGTAGATGTTACTTCTGCTACTTTCGAGCAAAAAAGATATTTGTTTATCTAAAAAAACATACTTCTAACATTTTTCCTCAATCCTCTTCAGCCTCCTCTCTCAATGTCTCCGGTCCCACTCCCCATGGGCCTTCTCTTTAGCTTCGCCGCCTCTGTCTCTATCTCCACGTCACTAGATCAAAAGCCCATTTATCTTTCTACCACTTTACACTCCAACCAAATAATCTCTCTTTGCTTCTTTCTTAATCTTGCTGACAACGCCTGTGACTTGTTGATAAATGGTGATGAAGAATATTTCACTTACAAATTCATGATTATGGGTTATGCTCGATTGAGTATGATCATGGCTACAAGGAGAGTGTTTGATAAAATGCAATCGAGAGATTTGGTTTCTTCAAAATAAAGATAAAGGATTTGGACATTTTGCTTGAACATTCAAATTTCAACAATAGAATTTCTTAACTTAAGAAAATCTTTAGCATTCTTATTATGTTCAGATTCGTATCATTTAGTTAGCTTGATGGCTTGACATCTTTTCTTTTGGACATTAATTAAGATTAGGATTGAATTACCTAAAAAATTGTTTCTATTTCGATTCTAAAAAATTTGTTTGTGTCCAACTTATAGCTATCTGAATCATTAATCATGCTCGAGCATGAAGTAAAGGTATTTAGTCATTTAAACTTTTGATAGAACTCTTAATTGTTTTAATTTATTAGAATTAATAGTTTATATCCTAAAGAAGGTAGAATGCATAGTTATTTGAATTTTCCTTGGGTTATGAATTTTTATTGTTATGATTGATGGCGGCGAGTTTTTGGTTTGAGCTACATGCAACAAGCCAATCGATGTATGTTGTTATTTGGAAATCTTTTGTAGTTTGGGGAATATTTTGAAGTATCGAGTTGAGCATTCAAAGTTAAAGAATCATTTGCCAATTTTGTGAGTAAGTTGTTAAACTTATGAGTTAGTTATTAAACCTTTGAGTTAGTTGTTAAACTATGGAGTTAGTTGTTAAACATATTAGTTAGTTGTTGATATTATGAATTAGTTATTAATCTTATGAGTTAGTTGTTAAACTTATGAGCTAGTCATTCAACTTATGAGTTGGTTGTTCAAGTTACGAGTTAGTCATTAGATTTAAAGTATTAGTTGTTAATATTATGGTAAGTTGTTAAACTTAAGGATTGATCGCTAATCTTATGAATTATGTGTTAAATTTAAGTATTAATAGTTGAACTCAAGAGTCAGTTGTTAAGGTTAAAGATTTACATCGAGAAAATATTACATGATAATATTAAACAAAATAAAATATTGTTAGGCGTCCATGCTAAACATGAACTGCAAAATGTTTACAAACAACTAACTATTAATAGAAAATCAAAAGACTTTACATATGACACGTAAACATAATAACTAACTATTAATCTTAACAACGAACTGTTAAATTTAACAACTAACTATTAACATTATCAACTAAATGTTAAACTTAACAACTACTACTAAGGTTAACAACTAGTTTTAAACTTAACAACTAGTGTGTATGCTTAACAACAACCCATAAATTTAACATCCAACCAGCCCCTAAAATTTACAAATAACCCCTAAAAATTTGTAGAAACCCCAATAAGTTTCAAAATTGCAATTAATCCCCAATAAAAATTTGCAAAAATGCCAATGTCTTTGGCTATTAACCTTAAAAGAAGAACATAAAAGGGAGAGGAGAATCACTGCACTTGCACAAACTCTAACAAAGGGCAGCGGTAGGGTTGTAATTAGGGGTAGAATGAAGAAATTTTTTGTTTGAATGGTTGATTAGGTGGCACCATATAATGAGGGTTAATTACATTTCTTTCTCACTTTAGGGGTTAATTACATAACCTTAGGGGCTTTGTCACATTCCTTTTATAAAATTGGGGCCTAAAACAAATTTTCCTAGGGGGTTAGTCAATTAGAACTAAAAATTAGAACTGGAATAATTAAGTAGGATAAATTTTTATGGTGTTAGTCAATTAGAACTAAAATTGGGATAATTTTTAAGGTGTTAGTCAAGTAGAATTCTAGAAGAACTAGAACTGGGATAATTTTTAAATTGTCCCACTAATTATTCTACCTATATAGAAAAACATGAGTTCTTCTCTCCCAAATTATTCCACTTTTCAACCTAAAACTAGATGAGAACAAACTAGAGCTTTTGAAATGTCAAAAATTATTAATAGTTGAGTCCAATAAAATGAATGTTGCTAATACATTATGAATTGTCCCACTAATTGTTCTACCTATATAGAAAAACATGAGTTCTTCTCTCCCAAATTATTCCACTTTTCAACCTAAAACTAGATGAGAACAAACTAGAGCTTTTGAAATGTCAAAAATTATTAATAGTTGAGTCCAATAAAATGAATGTTGCTAATACATTATGCACTAATTACGTTATAAATGTATGCAAATAGCACTTCGATGCATATAGGAAAATTTGAATAATTAACGGTTGATATAAAAAAGGATAAGTAACATTTTGTGGATACACATAAATTACACGAATAATAGATATTTACCTAGAATCAATAATATTTTATGAGAAGTTTTAAGAAATAAGTAATGCATAACATAATGATGGGAACAAGTGCATTAAATTTAATTAGTATGAATGAGAAAAGAGTGGAGATGAAAGATTAATAACAAGTGATAAAAACTTGAGATTGATTTAGGAAATTAGGGACTTAGCCGAATACATGATTTATATATGATTAAAATTGTTTTATACTTCGTGATTATTATAATATTTGTGATGATCAAGTATGTTGCACTATTAATTTATAATTCATTATTATTACTTTTTGATGAACTATTTCATGATTATTACTAGGCTAGTTTACATGATTATTGATAGTAATAAGTATTACAATAAGGTTATACATAGTTAAACTAATAGTTACACTTTTATAAGATTTATTAATATTGCTTTATATAATTATCAATTTATATTCACAAGCTTCAAAAATATATAAATTAAGGCCATATTATCAAAATACATAATTATATACTTTCCAATTACTCCAAATTATCCCACATCATTTTACCAAAATATCCCACTTCTAAAATTATCCAAAGATTGTTCTATTAAAATATCCCACTTGCATAAAATTATCCCACTTGACCAACTATTCCATTTGTACTTGAAAAGTTCTAATTGACTAACACCCCCTAAAAGATATTAACCTAAGTGAAAACGTGCACGTATACACACTTGGCTTACATCTTTATCTTGAGCATCTTAGGAAGCATGATCTTTTGAAAGAATACAATTAACTTGTAATTCATCGGTGATGCTGAATGCAGAGACAATATGAATTTTTTTGCAGCTGGTAATCTACAATGCGCGTCAACAATGTGACTAGTAGCTAGCCCTTATCTCAGTTTTAGATCGAAATGAACTCCTCTCTCCTCGCCCCTTATAAGATCAACCAGTCACATTCACAAGTAATAATTAGTCGGTAATTGAATGCTGCTAAAGAGTATTGGCGGTTGAATATCATGATTGATAAAATGCAATCGAGAGATTTGGTTTCTTCAAAATAAAGATAAAGGATTTGGACATTTTGCTTGAACATTCAAATTTCAACAATAGAATTTCTTAACTTAAGAAAATCTTTAGCATTCTTATTATGTTCAGATTCGTATCATTTAGTTAGCTTGATGGCTTGACATCTTTTCTTTTGGACATTAATTAAGATTAGGATTGAATTACCTAAAAAATTGTTTCTATTTGATTCTAAAAAATTTGTTTGTGTCCAACTTATAGCTATCTGAATCATTAATCATGCTCGAGCATGAAGTAAAGGTATTTAGTCATTTAAACTTTTGATAGAACTCTTAATTGTTTTAATTTATTAGAATTAATAGTTTATATCCTAAAGAAGGTAGAATGCATAGTTATTTGAATTTTCCTTGGGTTATGAATTTTTATTGTTATGATTGATGGCGGCGAGTTTTTCGGTTTGAGCTACATGCAACAAGCCAATCGATGTATGTTGTTATTTGGAAATCTTTTGTAGTTTGGGGAATATTTTGAAGTATCGAGTTGAGCATTCAAAGTTAAAGAATCACCGCCAATTTTGTGAGTAAGTTGTTAAACTTATGAGTTAGTTATTAAACCTTTGAGTTAGTTGTTAAACTATGGAGTTAGTTGTTAAACATATTAGTTAGTTGTTGATATTATGAATTAGTTATTAATCTTATGAGTTAGTTGTTAAACTTATGAGCTAGTCATTCAACTTATGAGTTGGTTGTTCAAGTTACGAGTTAGTCATTAGATTTAAAGTATTAGTTGTTAATATTATCGGTAAGTTGTTAAACTTAAGGATTGATCGCTAATCTTATGAATTATGTGTTAAATTTAAGTATTAATAGTTGAACTCAAGAGTCGGTTGTTAAGGTTAAAGATTTACATCGAGAGAAAATATTACATGATAATATTAAACAAAATAAAATATTGTTAGGCGTCCATGCTAAACATGAACTGCAAAATGTTTACAAACAACTAACTATTAATAGAAAATCAAAAGACTTTACATATGACACGTAAACATAATAACTAACTATTAATCTTAACAACTAACTGTTAAATTTAACAACTAACTATTAACATTATCAACTAAATGTTAAACTTAACAACTACTACTAAGGTTAACAACTAGTTTTAAACTTAACAACTAGTGTGTATGCTTAACAACAACCCATAAATTTAACATCCAACCAGCCCCTAAAATTTACAAATAACCCCCTAAAAAATTTGTAGAAACCCCCCAATAAGTTTCAAAAATTGCAATTAATCCCCAATAAAAATTTGCAAAAAATGCCAATGTGCTGGCTATTAACCTTAACAGAAAAGGGAACATAAAAGGGGAGAGGGAGAATCACCTGCACTTGCACAAACTCTAACAAAAGGGCCGCGCGGTAGGGGGTTGTAATTAGGGGTAGAATGAAGAAATTTTTTTTGTTTGAATGGTTGATTAGGTGGCACCATATAATGAGGGTTAATTACATTTCTTTCTCACTTTAGGGGGTTAATTACATAACCTTAGGGGCTTTGTCACATTCCTTTTATAAAATTGGGGCCTAAAAACAAATTTTCCTAGGGGGGGTTAGTCAATTAGAACTAAAAATTAGAACTGGAATAATTAAGTAGGATAAATTTTTATGGTGTTAGTCAATTAGAACTAAAATTGGGATAATTTTTAAGGTGTTAGTCAAGTAGAATTCTAGAAGAACTAGAACTGGGATAATTTTTAAATTGTCCCACTAATTATTCTACCTATATAGAAAAACATGAGTTCTTCTCTCCCAAATTATTCCACTTTTCAACCTAAAACTAGATGAGAACAAACTAGAGCTTTTGAAATGTCAAAAATTATTAATAGTTGAGTCCAATAAAATGAATGTTGCTAATACATTATGAATTGTCCCACTAATTGTTCTACCTATATAGAAAAACATGAGTTCTTCTCTCCCAAATTATTCCACTTTTCAACCTAAAACTAGATGAGAACAAACTAGAGCTTTTGAAATGTCAAAAATTATTAATAGTTGAGTCCAATAAAATGAATGTTGCTAATACATTATGCACTAATTACGTTATAAATGTATGCAAATAGCACTTCGATGCATATAGGAAAATTTGAATAATTAACGGTTGATATAAAAAAGGATAAGTAACATTTTGTGGATACACATAAATTACACGAATAATAGATATTTACCTAGAATCAATAATATTTTATGAGAAGTTTTAAGAAATAAGTAATGCATAACATAATGATGGGAACAAGTGCATTAAATTTAATTAGTATGAATGAGAAAAGAGTGGAGATGAAAGATTAATAACAAGTGATAAAAACTTGAGATTGATTTAGGAAATTAGGGACTTAGCCGAATACATGATTTATATATGATTAAAATTGTTTTATACTTCGTGATTATTATAATATTTGTGATGATCAAGTATGTTGCACTATTAATTTATAATTCATTATTATTACTTTTTGATGAACTATTTCATGATTATTACTAGGCTAGTTTACATGATTATTGATAGTAATAAGTATTACAATAAGGTTATACATAGTTAAACTAATAGTTACACTTTTATAAGATTTATTAATATTGCTTTATATAATTATCAATTTATATTCACAAGCTTCAAAAATATATAAATTAAGGCCATATTATCAAAATACATAATTATATACTTTCCAATTACTCCAAATTATCCCACATCATTTTACCAAAATATCCCACTTCTAAAATTATCCAAAGATTGTTCTATTAAAATATCCCACTTGCATAAAATTATCCCACTTGACCAACTATTCCATTTGTACTTGAAAAGTTCTAATTGACTAACACCCCTAAAAGATATTAACCTAAGTGAAAACGTGCACGTATACACACTTGGCTTACATCTTTATCTTGAGCATCTTAGGAAGCATGATCTTTTGAAAGAATACAATTAACTTGTAATTCATCGGTGATGCTGAATGCAGAGACAATATGAATTTTTGCAGCTGGTAATCTACAATGCGCGTCAACAATGTGACTAGTAGCTAGCCCTTATCTCAGTTTTAGATCGAAATGAACTCCTCTCTCCTCGCCCCTTATAAGATCAACCAGTCACATTCACAAGTAATAATTAGTCGGTAATTGAATGCTGCTAAAGAGTATTGGCGGTTGAATATCATGATTGATAAAAATATTGTAACAAAAGTAGAGATCTGTTTCGTTATATTTTAAAACAATCAATTACTCATATTAATCACATGCCATGATTAAGACTCCTTTTAGAGAAGTATCAATTGAGAAGGTACATGATATTTCTGCACTAAATGGATGCCAACAATTGGATGCATGCGAATCCGATGTCCAATGATCTAACAATTGACATTCATTTAATGCATATTTAATGTAAATATCCGAATTATTTGATACTTTCCCCTCTTAGAGAGGAAGAGAAGGACGATACGGTGAATTACTCACACTGCAAATATCTTGACTTGGAGCGGCTTGATATCTCCGATCATTTATCGAAACATAAGCACACAAGTCAAGTATCTACATATCGGCTTTCCAATCAATCCATAATTAATAGCTGAAAATCTACCTGATAAAAATATACGGCAATGTATTTCAACATAACTCAATCTCATCCGGTCCCAGTTGGAGACATCAAACCGTATATATCAAATCCACGAATTGTGGAATTAATTTGAGCTGGTTTAAGTCTTGGTCAGAGTTAAGAGGAAATATGGTGCAACATTCCCTCAATAAACCATGCTCTTATTTATTGTGCTAGCAATTTCAGTAAAATAAGTTTGATCTTGGCTGGTGAAATCAGTAGGATGCTGAGATTTGGTTGCATTTTTGTTTTCTACTAGTTTTTATGCGTGCAATGCGTGGTTAAATATCAAAGTAATTTAATTTTTATTTATCTCATTACTATAAATAAGTCGATCCATTTTGAGTTTAAATCGGAAAATTAGATTATTAGATTTTCTACAATTTTATTTAAACATTATAAAAAAATCGATGTAATGGATTTTTGTGCTAAAGCGGGATCAATATATAACGGAACATCTTAATTGATTCCCTAAGAAAAATCAATTGACATAATAATATCTTCAAGCGAGAATAGTAAAAGAAAATCAAAAGACTTTACATATGACACGTAAACATAATAACTAACTATTAATCTTAACAACTAACTGTTAAATTTAACAACTAACTATTAACATTATCAACTAAATGTTAAACTTAACAACTACTACTAAGGTTAACAACTAGTTTTAAACTTAACAACTAGTGTGTATGCTTAACAACAACCCATAAATTTAACATCCAACCAGCCCCTAAAATTTACAAATAACCCCTAAAAATTTGTAGAAACCCCCAATAAGTTTCAAAATTGCAATTAATCCCCAATAAAAATTTGCAAAAATGCCAATGTGTCGGCTATTAACCTTAATGAAAAGGGAACATAAAAGGAGAGGGAGAATCACTGCACTTGCACAAACTCTAACAAAGGGCAGCGGTGGGGGTTGTAATTAGGGGTAGAATGAAGAAATTTTTTTGTTTGAATGGTTGATTAGGTGGCACCATATAATGAGGGTTAATTACATTTCTTTCTCACTTTAGGGGTTAATTACATAACCTTAGGGGCTTTGTCACATTCCTTTTATAAAATTGGGGCCTAAAACAAATTTTCCTAGGGGGTTAGTCAATTAGAACTAAAAATTAGAACTGGAATAATTAAGTAGGATAAATTTTTATGGTGTTAGTCAATTAGAACTAAAATTGGGATAATTTTTAAGGTGTTAGTCAAGTAGAATTCTAGAAGAACTAGAACTGGGATAATTTTTAAATTGTCCCACTAATTATTCTACCTATATAGAAAAACATGAGTTCTTCTCTCCCAAATTATTCCACTTTTCAACCTAAAACTAGATGAGAACAAACTAGAGCTTTTGAAATGTCAAAAATTATTAATAGTTGAGTCCAATAAAATGAATGTTGCTAATACATTATGAATTGTCCCACTAATTGTTCTACCTATATAGAAAAACATGAGTTCTTCTCTCCCAAATTATTCCACTTTTCAACCTAAAACTAGATGAGAACAAACTAGAGCTTTTGAAATGTCAAAAATTATTAATAGTTGAGTCCAATAAAATGAATGTTGCTAATACATTATGCACTAATTACGTTATAAATGTATGCAAATAGCACTTCGATGCATATAGGAAAATTTGAATAATTAACGGTTGATATAAAAAAGGATAAGTAACATTTTGTGGATACACATAAATTACACGAATAATAGATATTTACCTAGAATCAATAATATTTTATGAGAAGTTTTAAGAAATAAGTAATGCATAACATAATGATGGGAACAAGTGCATTAAATTTAATTAGTATGAATGAGAAAAGAGTGGAGATGAAAGATTAATAACAAGTGATAAAAACTTGAGATTGATTTAGGAAATTAGGGACTTAGCCGTAATACATGATTTATATATGATTAAAATTGTTTTATACTTAAGTGATTATTATAATATTTGTGATGATCAAGTATGTTGCACTATTAATTTATAATTCATTATTATTACTTTTTGATGAACTATTTCATGATTATTACTAGGCTAGTTTACATGATTATTGATAGTAATAAGTATTACAATAAGGTTATACATAGTTAAACTAATAGTTACACTTTTATAAGATTTATTAATATTGCTTTATATAATTATCAATTTATATTCACAAGCTTCAAAAATATATAAATTAAGGCGTCATATTATCAAAATACATAATTATATACTTTCCAATTACTCCAAATTATCCCACATCATTTTACCAAAATATCCACTTCTAAAAATTATCCAAATTGTTCTATTAAAATATCCCACTTGCATAAAATTATCCCACTTGACCAACTATTCCATTTGTACTTGAAAAGTTCTAATTGACTAACACCCCTAAAAGATATTAACCTAAGTGAAAACGTGCACGTATACACACTTGGCTTACATCTTTATCTTGAGCATCTTAGGAAGCATGATCTTTTGAAAGAATACAATTAACTTGTAATTCATCGGTGATGCTGAATGCAGAGACAATATGAATTTTTTTGCAGCTGGTAATCTACAATGCGCGTCAACAATGTGACTAGTAGCTAGCCCTTATCTCAGTTTTAGATCGAAATGAACTCCTCTCTCCTCGCCCCTTATAAGATCAACCAGTCACATTCACAAGTAATAATTAGTCGGTAATTGAATGCTGCTAAAGAGTATTGGCGGTTGAATATCATGATTGATAAAAATATTGTAACAAAAGTAGAGATCTGTTTCGTTATATTTTAAAACAATCAATTACTCATATTAATCACATGCCATGATTAAACGACTCCTTTTAGAGAGAAAGTATCAATTGAGAAGGTACATGATATTTACTGCGCACTAAATGGATGCCAACAATTGGATGCATGCGAATCCGATGTCCAATGATCTAACAATTGACATTCATTTAATGCATATTTAATGTAAATATCCGAATTATTTGATACTTTCCCTCTTAGAGAGGAAGAGAAGGACGATACGGTGAATTACTCACACTGCAAATATCTTGACTTGGAGCGGCTTGATATCTCCGATCATTTATCGAAACATAAGCACACAAGTCAAGTATCTACATATCGGCTTTCCAATCAATCCATAATTAATAGCTGAAAATCTACCTGATAAAATATACGGCAATGTATTTCAACATAACTCAATCTCATCCGGTCCCAGTTGGAGACATCAAACCGTATATATCAAATCCACGAATTGTGGAATTAATTTGAGCTGGTTTAAGTCTTGGTCAGAGTTAAGAGGAAATATGGTGCAACATTCCCTCAATAAACCATGCTCTTATTTATTGTGCTAGCAATTTCAGTAAAATAAGTTTGATCTTGGCTGGTGAAATCAGTAGGATGCTGAGATTTGGTTGCATTTTTGTTTTCTACTAGTTTTTATGCGTGCAATGCGTGGTTAAATATCAAAGTAATTTAATTTTTATTTATCTCATTACTATAAATAAGTCGATCCATTTTGAGTTTAAATCGGAAAATTAGATTATTAGATTTTCTACAATTTTATTTAAACATTATAAAAATCGATGTAATGGATTTTTGTGCTAAACTGGGATCAATATACTTAATGGAACATCTTAATTGATTCCCTAAGAAAAATCAATTGACATAATAATATCTTCAAGCGAGAATAGTAAAAGAAAATAAGTTAAATTGATGCTACATGTCATATACCAAACTCTACTAATCCCAAGCTATAATATGGAATCAAGCATAAATAACAATATCATTATGAACTATAGTTCTAGCAATAAAGAAACCACATTTCTTATTGCATTGAAAGCGAATGCTTGACACTTTGGGACATTATAAGCTCATGTTTTATAATAAACAATCTCAAAAGCAAACATTAAAAAAAAGTCGACAAACATTATATATATATATGGGATCTTGGCCTACATCATTTGATAGACTTAAAATAATAAAAAGACAAAAACTAAAGATTAATGGTAACTATAGTATAATTTTATGTAATAAAAGCAATCACATAAGCATACTAAAATTCTAACTTTACTAAAAAATTAAGTTATAATATAAAATGTTCAAAAATATTATCCTTTATTCTTTTTGTTTCATATTTAATTAGTAGGATCAATCTTTCTCCACCTTTATCTTTTTTCTTGCTTGAATTCTAGGTAAGCGTCTTCATCATCTATGCGATTGTTTTATAAACCATCTAAAACTTCTCAATACTTGCAGTTAGAAGAATCACTGAAAACAATATGACTCTGAGAGAAAGCTATGTATTGACTTATGGAAAAGTTGAAATTTAAAAGAGTTCCAGGCTTTTGAAAGGAGTTAACATCAAAGGCAGAGTTCCATGAATTAAGGAAAAAACAGCTCAAAGATTGCAGTACAAAACTCAAGTATGTCACAGAAAAGATCTGTTCTCATGAATTGTTCTCATAGAATATTCCTAAAGGAAAGAAAGAAACATACAATGCTTAATGACATCCAAAAGTTTAAGAAGAAACTGGTAATTAAAATGTATAGGATATTTGAGATGAACAATTAGAAAGCAAATATAATTAAGAATGTATGGGATAAGAGTCAAAAACAGGAATGTTTAGTCCATTATTGTTGTTTAGTAGTGTATGCAAGACTAAGAAAGCTTGGAGAAGGAAGATTCCATCTGGTTGCTTTTTGATGAACTATTTCATGATTATTACTAGGCTAGTTTACATGATTATTGATAGTAATAAGTATTACAATAAGGTTATACATAGTTAAACTAATAGTTACACTTTTATAAGATTTATTAATATTGCTTTATATAATTATCAATTTATATTCACAAGCTTCAAAAATATATAAATTAAAGTCATATTATCAAAATACATAATTATATACTTTCCAATTACTCCAAATTATCCCACATCATTTTACCAAAATATCCCACTTCTAAAAATTATCCAAATTGTTCTATTAAAATATCCCACTTGCATAAAATTATCCCACTTGACCAACTATTCCATTTGTACTTGAAAAGTTCTAATTGACTAACACCCCTAAAAGATATTAACCTAAGTGAAAACGTGCGTATACACACTTGGCTTACATCTTTATCTTGAGCATCTTAGGAAGCATGATCTTTTGAAAGAATACAATTAACTTGTAATTCATCGGTGATGCTGAATGCAGAGACAATATGAATTTTTTTGCAGCTGGTAATCTACAATGCGCGTCAACAATGTGACTAGTAGCTAGCCCTTATCTCAGTTTTAGATCGAAATGAACTCCTCTCTCCTCGCCCCTTATAAGATCAACCAGTCACATTCACAAGTAATAATTAGTCGGTAATTGAATGCTGCTAAAGAGTATTGGCGGTTGAATATCATGATTGATAAAAATATTGTAACAAAAGTAGAGATCTGTTTCGTTATATTTTAAAACAATCAATTACTCATATTAATCACATGCCATGATTAAACGACTCCTTTTAGAGAGAAAGTATCAATTGAGAAGGTACATGATATTTACTGCGCACTAAATGGATGCCAACAATTGGATCTGTGCACGAATCTCGATGTCCAATGATCTAACAATTGACATTCATTTAGTACATATTTAATGTCATGCATCCGGAATTATTTGATACTTTCCCCCTCTTAGAGAGGAAGAGAAGGACGTATACGGTGAATTACTCACACTGCAAATATCTTGACTTGGAGCGGCTTGATATCTCCGATCATTTATCGAAACATAAGCACACAAGTCAAGTATCTACATATCGGCTTTCCAATCAATCCATAATTAATAGCTGAAAATCTACCTGATAAAAATATACGGCAATGTATTTCAACATAACTCAATCTCATCCGGTCCCAGTTGGAGACATCAAACCGTATATATCAAATCCACGAATTGTGGAATTAATTTGAGCTGGTTTAAGTCTTGGTCAGAGTTAAGAGGAAATATGGTGCAACATTCCCTCAATAAACCATGCTCTTATTTATTGTGCTAGCAATTTCAGTAAAATAAGTTTGATCTTGGCTGGTGAAATCAGTAGGATGCTGAGATTTGGTTGCATTTTTGTTTTCTACTAGTTTTATGCACGGCAATGCACGTGGTTAAATATCAAAGTAATTTAATTTTTATTTATCTCATTACTATAAATAAGTCGGATCCATTTTGAGTTTAAATCAAGAAATTAGATTATTAGATTTTCTACAATTTTATTTAAACATTATAAAAAATCGATGTAATGGATTTTTGTGCTAAACTGGATCAATATACTTAATCGAACATCTTAATTGATTCCCTAAGAAAAAATCAATTGACATAATAATATCTTCAAGCGAGAATAGTAAAAGAAAATAAGTTAAATTGATGCTACATGTCATATACCAAACTCTACTAATCCCAAGCTATAATATGGAATCAAGCATAAATAACAATATCATTATGAACTATAGTTCTAGCAATAAAGAAACCACATTTCTTATTGCATTGAAATGAGTGTGACACTTTGGGACATTATAAGCTCATGTTTTATAATAAACAATCTCAAAAGCAAACATTAAAAAAGTCGACAAACATTATATATATATATGGGATCTTGGCCTACATCATTTGATAGACTTAAAATAATAAAAAGACAAAAACTAAAGATTAATGGTAACTATAGTATAATTTTATGTAATAAAAGCAATCACATAAGCATACTAAAATTCTAACTTTACTAAAAAATTAAGTTATAATATAAAATGTTCAAAAATATTATCCTTTATTCTTTTTGTTTCATATTTAATTAGTAGGGATCAATCTTTCTCCACCTTTATCTTTTTTCTTGGCAATTCAGAGTTAGGCGTCTTCATCATCTCGTCGATTGTTTTATAAACCATCTAAAACTTCTCAATACTTGCAGTTAGAAGAATCACTGAAAACAATATGACTCTGAGAGAAAGCTATGTATTGACTTATGGAAAAGTTGAAATTTAAAAGAGTTCCAGGCTTTTGAAAGGAGTTAACATCAAAGGCAGAGTTCCATGAATTAAGGAAAAAACAGCTCAAAGATTGCAGTACAAAACTCAAGTATGTCACAGAAAAGATCTGTTCTCATGAATTGTTCTCATAGAATATTCCTAAAGGAAAGAAAGAAAACATACAATGCTTAATGACATCCAAAAGTTTAAGAAGAAACTGGTAATTAAAATGTATAGGATATTTGAGATGAACAATTAGAAAGCAAATATAATTAAGAATGTATGGGATAAGAGTCAAAAACAGGAATGTTTAGTCCATTATTGTTGTTTAGTAGTGTATGCAAGACTAAGAAAGCTTGGAGAAGGAAGATTCCATCTGGTTGCTTAGTCTGAAGGAAACACATTTAGTTCACACGATATTTGGATTTTGATAATAGGCACCGTTAGATCACAAAAATTAGGTTAATATAAATTAAGGGACTGTAATAGGTTAATGGGGGCTGCTATGAACTTGATTTAAGTTAGAAGTCTCTAGGGATCTTTTTCTTGGCCTAATTGAGTTGATATTTAATATATATGATATTATATAACCTCATCCATGTGTATATGGAAGCATGAAACTCCAGGCTCCAGCCCACGAGCTTACCGGGGCCACTGAGCTCATGTGTGCAGTTTTGCACAGAAAACCCCAACCTTTATATTTGCAAGCAAGCCTTTATGACCTACGTATTCCTATAAATAAATATATTTCTAACCATGTGCATAACTTTTTCTATTAATTCCAATATATTTTTATGTGATTAATTCTTAATCATGCTAGATTTATCATGGTAAAATAAATGGTAAAAAAATTAAGCAAATACATGCTAGTAAATAGCAAATATCACAACCGAATCAAATGCACAATATTACTAAAGGAAAACAATGAAGGCAACAATACGACATATCTGTTGAAGAAGACACAACGAGGTTCTGAAATAAGAGGAGAAATCGCTATAAATAATTGACAAGTATCACAATTGAATCAAATACATAATATTACTAAAGAATAATCATAATCATGAAGATAGAAAAAGAACATACATGTTGAAGGAGGCGAAGTTACTATGAAAATTGTGTAATTTCTTGGTTTATATATATAGGCATGAGGTGTTGCATGTGATAGGATAACAATTACAATTAAAGTTCTCTTTGTATAAAGATTGCAAATTGTATAATTTCGGATTAGAATTGTTATAAATAGAACACGTGGTCTTATCTATCATTAAATACAATTTAAAAATTAGAATTTGATTAGGATTAGGATAGTTCAAACTTTAAAGTTCACGTGTGATTAGGATTAGAATAAATACAAACTGAAAGCATCCTATAAACTAAAAGGATATGCCTATAAACTAAAATGGATATGATTACTCTAAACCACAGAAAAGATAAGAAAATGCACCTGCTTCTATGATTCATATTAATTACAGATAATTTATTAAAAGTGTTAGTAAGGTAAGTAGTCCTTAGTCGTATTGAAGATTATCTCGCTTCTACAAATTAGGATTAGGATTAGTTATAAAATTTAAAAATAGAATTTGATTAGTTATATTTTAAAACAATCAATTACTCATATTAATCACATGCCATGATTAAACGACTCCTTTTAGAGAGAAAGTATCAATTGAGAAGGTACATGATATTATCACAAGACTAAATGGATGCCAACAATTGGATCGTGCGAATCTCGATGTCCAATGATCTAACAATTGACATTCATTTAGTACATATTTAATGTCATGCATCCGGAATTATTTGATACTTTCCCCCTCTTAGAGAGGAAGAGAAGGACGTATACGGTGAATTACTCACACTGCAAATATCTTGACTTGGAGCGGCTTGATATCTCCGATCATTTATCGAAACATAAGCACACAAGTCAAGTATCTACATATCGGCTTTCCAATCAATCCATAATTAATAGCTGAAAATCTACCTGATAAAAATATACGGCAATGTATTTCAACATAACTCAATCTCATCCGGTCCCAGTTGGAGACATCAAACCGTATATATCAAATCCACGAATTGTGGAATTAATTTGAGCTGGTTTAAGTCTTGGTCAGAGTTAAGAGGAAATATGGTGCAACATTCCCTCAATAAACCATGCTCTTATTTATTGTGCTAGCAATTTCAGTAAAATAAGTTTGATCTTGGCTGGTGAAATCAGTAGGATGCTGAGATTTGGTTGCATTTTTGTTTTCTACTAGTTTTATGCACGGCAATGCACGTGGTTAAATATCAAAGTAATTTAATTTTTATTTATCTCATTACTATAAATAAGTCGATCCATTTTGAGTTTAAATCAAGAAATTAGATTATTAGATTTTCTACAATTTTATTTAAACATTATAAAAAATCGATGTAATGGATTTTTGTGCTAAACCGATCAATATACTTAATCGAACATCTTAATTGATTCCCTAAGAAAAAAAATCAATTGACATAATAATATCTTCAAGCGAGAATAGTAAAAGAAAATAAGTTAAATTGATGCTACATGTCATATACCAAACTCTACTAATCCCAAGCTATAATATGGAATCAAGCATAAATAACAATATCATTATGAACTATAGTTCTAGCAATAAAGAAACCACATTTCTTATTGCATTGAAAGCAATGCTTGACACTTTGGGACATTATAAGCTCATGTTTTATAATAAACAATCTCAAAAGCAAACATTAAAAAAAAAGTCGACAAACATTATATATATATATGGGATCTTGGCCTACATCATTTGATAGACTTAAAATAATAAAAAGACAAAACTAAAGATTAATGGTAACTATAGTATAATTTTATGTAATAAAAGCAATCACATAAGCATACTAAAATTCCTAACTTTACTAAAAAATTAAGTTATAATATAAAATGTTCAAAAATATTATCCTTTATTCTTTTGTTTCATATTTTAATTGAGCGGGATCAATCTTTCTCCACCTTTATCTTTTTCTTGGCAATTCTAGAGTAAGCGTCTTCATCATCTCGTCGATTGTTTTATAAACCATCTAAAACTTCTCAATACTTGCAGTTAGAAGAATCACTGAAAACAATATGACTCTGAGAGAAAGCTATGTATTGACTTATGGAAAAGTTGAAATTTAAAAGAGTTCCAGGCTTTTGAAAGGAGTTAACATCCAAAGGCAGAGTTCCATGAATTAAGGAAAAACAGCTCAAAGATTGCAGTACAAAACTCAAGTATGTCACAGAAAAGATCTGTTCTCATGAATTGTTCTCATAGAATATTCCTAAAGGAAAGAAAGAAAACATACAATGCTTAATGACATCCAAAAGTTTAAGAAGAAACTGGTAATTAAAATGTATAGGATATTTGAGATGAACAATTAGAAAGCAAATATAATTAAGAATGTATGGGATAAGAGTCAAAAACAGGAATGTTTAGTCCATTATTGTTGTTTAGTAGTGTATGCAAGACTAAGAAAGCTTGGAGAAGGAAGATTCCATCTGGTTGCTTAGTCTGAAGGAAACACATTTAGTTCACACGATATTTGGATTTTGATAATAGGCACCGTTAGATCACAAAAATTAGGTTAATATAAATTAAGGGACTGTAATAGGTTAATGGGGGCTGCTATGAACTTGATTTAAGTTAGAAGTCTCTAGGGATCTTTTCTTGGCCTAATTGAGTTGATATTTAATATATATGATATTATATAACCTCATCCATGTGTATATGGAAGCATGAAACTCAGGCTCCAGCCCACGAGCTTACCGGGGCCACTGAGCTCATGTGTGCAGTTTTGCACAGAAAACCCCAACCTTTATATTTGCAAGCAAGCCTTTATGACCTACGTATTCCTATAAATAAATATATTTCTAACCATGTGCATAACTTTTTCTATTAATTCCAATATATTTTTATGTGATTAATTCTTAATCATGCTAGATTTATCATGGTAAAATAAATGGTAAAAAAATTAAGCAAATACATGCTAGTAAATAGCAAATATCACAACCGAATCAAATGCACAATATTACTAAAGGAAAACAATGAAGGCAACAATACGACATATCACATTGAAGAAGACACAACGAGGTTCTGAAATAAGAGGAGAAATCGCTATAAATAATTGACAAGTATCACAATTGAATCAAATACATAATATTACTAAAGAATAATCATAATCATGAAGATAGAAAAAGAACATACATGTTGAAGGAGGCGAAGTTACTATGAAAATTGTGTAATTTCTTGGTTTATATATATAGGCATGAGGTGTTGCATGTGATAGGATAACAATTACAATTAAAGTTCTCTTTGTATAAAGATTGCAAATTGTATAATTTCGGATTAGAATTGTTATAAATAGAACCGTGGTCTTATCTATCATTAAATACAATTTAAAAATTAGAATTTGATTAGGATTAGGATAGTTCAAACTTTAAAGTTCACGTGTGATTAGGATTAGAATAAATACAAACTGAAAGCATCCTATAAACTAAAAGGATATGCCTATAAACTAAAATGGATATGATTACTCTAAACCACAGAAAAGATAAGAAAATGCACCTGCTTCTATGATTCATATTAATTACAGATAATTTATTAAAAGTGTTAGTAAGGTAAGTAGTCCTTAGTCGTATTGAAGATTATCTCGCTTCTACAAATTAGGATTAGGATTAGTTATAAAATTTAAAAAATAGAATTTGATTAGGATTATGATAGTTCAAACTTTAAAGTTCACGTGTGATTAGGATTAGAATAAATCATTAAATACAATTTAAAAATTAGAATTTGATTAGGATTAGGATAGTTCAATTATAGGGGTATTTTTTCTACGAAAGATTTTCGAACTCGTGCTTTTAAAGGGAGTATGATCAACCAACAGAGAAAGAAGTTTCAAAGAAGACATTGATAGAATATTTCAGGTCAATCAACTCTAATATTTAATTTACCTCCCAAAGCTACCACCAAAAAAAAAGAAAAAGAAAAAAAAAATCCAGCCCAGCAAAGACAATGGGATGGCCAATCAATTAACGGTGATTGTTCCTGGCCCAACGACACAAGTGCGAAGCCCAACAAGCCACCAGCTGGTCAACTTATTTGGTATCCGAAACAATAATGTCATTGGATTAGCAAAAGCAAGAAATAACAACAGCAACAACCAACTCCTTTTTAAGTTTAATTTTTGTTGTTTTGATGAGAGCTCAAAAAGGACAGGCTGGGAGCGAGAACATCATTCATCCCCGCACAAACAATCCCAATCTCCCCTCACTTTCCACTATTAATTATTCATTATTTGATTTAATAATATATTTATTTTATTGAGTTGAGTAGATACCAATCTCCCCTCACTATTAATTATTATAATTATTTTGATTAAATAAATAGTAAATTTATTTATTGAGTTGAGTAGATACAGGGACGATGGCTTTCTCTTTTCTTTTCCTCTCCCAAATGACAAAGAACAAATTCCCTCCCTCGTATACAATCCCCAAAAGAGAGAGAGAGAGAGCTGATAAAGCAAAATAAAGGACTCTCCTTTTCTCTCTATCTCTCTCTTTTCTTTTGCCCCCCACCTCTCTCTCTCTCGGGAGCATCTCATCTTGCCTTTCCCTTTTTCCAATTCCAATTTCCAATCCCATCTGGGTTTTCTCCCTATTCATCAGATTCATCTTATTCGTTGAATTTTTGTCTCCTTCCATTTTCTGCCATCAAATTTTCGATTTTTTCTTTATTTCTTTTTGTGTTTTTTGGGTGGGGTTCTTGTTGTCCTCCCCTTTTCCTGAATTGGGCATCCCATACCATAAACCTAGCTTTAGCAACAGTCCCCTCATCACCAAAATTAGATGACTTCAGTTTTCCATCTGCACTGGTTTTCTCTGGTTTCTTTGTTGCAAGCTGCGGCGATGCTCAGGTGACAGCTAAAGCTCCTATTTTTCTGTTTTTCCTTCTGATTTTTGTTTTTTGTTTTCTGGGGGTTTGTCTGTTTGCTGTGGAGTTTCTTTTGTTGGGCCTCTAGAATTTCTTATTGTTGTCATTTAACAATTCCATTCGAAATTCTCTTGATTTTGGATCTTTCCCCTTTGTTTTCCATGGGACTCTGCCATGGAAAACCAAACCCAACCCATGAAGGAGGAGCCCCCAACAACAGGAACAGATCCTCAAATCCCCAACAACAACAACAACAGCAATGAGGCTCCTCCTCCTGAATTGTGGAATTAATTTGAGCTGGTTTAAGTCTTGGTCAGAGTTAAGAGGAAATATGGTGCAACATTCCCTCAATAAACCATGCTCTTATTTATTGTGCTAGCAATTTCAGTAAAATAAGTTTGATCTTGGCTGGTGAAATCAGTAGGATGCTGAGATTTGGTTGCATTTTTGTTTTCTACTAGTTTTATGCACGTGCAATGCATTAGTTAATCAAAGTAATTTAATTTTTATTTATCTCATTACTATAAATAAGTCGATCCATTTTGAGTTTAAATCGGTAAAAATTAGATTATTAGATTTTCTACAATTTTATTTAAACATTATAAAAAATCGATGTAATGGATTTTTTATGCTAAAGTGGATCAATATACTTAATCGAACATCTTAATTGATTCCCTAAGAAAAAATCAATTGACATAATAATATCTTCAAGCGGAATAGTAAAAGAAAATAAGTTAAATTGATGCTACATGTCATATACCAAACTCTACTAATCCCAAGCTATAATATGGAATCAAGCATAAATAACAATATCATTATGAACTATAGTTCTAGCAATAAAGAAACCACATTTCTTATTGCATTGAAAGCAATGCTTGACACTTTACATTATAAGCTCATGTTTTATAATAAACAATCTCAAAAGCAAACATTAAAAAAAAAGTCGACAAACATTATATATATATATGGGATCTTGGCCTACATCATTTGATAGACTTAAAATAATAAAAAGACAAAAACTAAAGATTAATGGTAACTATAGTATAATTTTATGTAATAAAAGCAATCACATAAGCATACTAAAATTCCTAACTTTACTAAAAAATTAAGTTATAATATAAAATGTTCAAAAATATTATCCTTTATTCTTTTGTTTCATATTTTAATTGAGCGGGATCAATCTTTCTCCACCTTTATCTTTTTCTTGGCAATTCTAGAGTAAGCGTCTTCATCATCTATCGATTGTTTTATAAACCATCTAAAACTTCTCAATACTTGCAGTTAGAAGAATCACTGAAAACAATATGACTCTGAGAGAAAGCTATGTATTGACTTATGGAAAAGTTGAAATTTAAAAGAGTTCCAGGCTTTTGAAAGGAGTTAACATCCAAAGGCAGAGTTCCATGAATTAAGGAAAAACAGCTCAAAGATTGCAGTACAAAACTCAAGTATGTCACAGAAAAGATCTGTTCTCATGAATTGTTCTCATAGAATATTCCTAAAGGAAAGAAAGAAAACATACAATGCTTAATGACATCAAAAGTTTAAGAAGAAACTGGTAATTAAAATGTATAGGATATTTGAGATGAACAATTAGAAAGCAAATATAATTAAGAATGTATGGGATAAGAGTCAAAACAGGAATGTTTAGTCCATTATTGTTGTTTAGTAGTGTATGCAAGACTAAGAAAGCTTGGAGAAGGAAGATTCCATCTGGTTGCTTAGTCTGAAGGAAACACATTTAGTTCACACGATATTTGGATTTTGATAATAGGCACCGTTAGATCACAAAAATTAGGTTAATATAAATTAAGGGACTGTAATAGGTTAATGGGGGCTGCTATGAACTTGATTTAAGTTAGAAGTCTCTAGGATCTTTTTCTTGGCCTAATTGAGTTGATATTTAATATATATGATATTATATAACCTCATCCATGTGTATATGGAAGCATGAAACTCCAGGCTCCAGCCCACGAGCTTACCGGGGCCACTGAGCTCATGTGTGCAGTTTTGCACAGAAAACCCCAACCTTTTATATTTGCAAGCAAGCCTTTATGACCTACGTATTCCTATAAATAAATATATTTCTAACCATGTGCATAACTTTTTCTATTAATTCCAATATATTTTATGTGATTAATTCTTAATCATGCTAGATTTATCATGGTAAAATAAATGGTAAAAAATTAAGCAAATACATGCTAGTAAATAGCAAATATCACAACCTAATCAAATGCACAATATTACTAAAGGAAAACAATGAAGGCAACAATACGACATATCACATTGAAGAAGACACAACGAGGTTCTGAAATAAGAGGAGAAATCGCTATAAATAATTGACAAGTATCACAATTGAATCAAATACATAATATTACTAAAGAATAATCATAATCATGAAGATAGAAAAAGAACATACATGTTGAAGGAGACGGTTACTATGAAAATTGTGTAATTTCTTGGTTTATATATATAGGCATGAGGTGTTGCATGTGATAGGATAACAATTACAATTAAAGTTCTCTTTGTATAAAGATTGCAAATTGTATAATTTCGGATTAGAATTGTTATAAATAGAACCGTGGTCTTATCTATCATTAAATACAATTTAAAATTAGAATTTGATTAGGATTAGGATAGTTCAAACTTTAAAGTTCCGTGTGATTAGGATTAGAATAAATACAAACTGAAAGCATCCTATAAACTAAAAAGGATATGCCTATAAACTAAAATGGATATGATTACTCTAAACCACAGAAAAGATAAGAAAATGCACCTGCTTCTATGATTCATATTAATTACAGATAATTTATTAAAAGTGTTAGTAAGGTAAGTAGTCCTTAGTCGTATTGAAGATTATCTCGCTTCTACAAATTAGGATTAGGATTAGTTATAAAATTTAAAAAATAGAATTTGATTAGGATTATGATAGTTCAAACTTTAAAGTTCACGTGTGATTAGGATTAGAATAAATCATTAAATACAATTTAAAATTAGAATTTGATTAGGATTAGGATAGTTCAATTATAGGGGTATTTTTTCTACGAAAGATTTTCGAACTCGTGCTTTTAAAGGGAGTATGATCAACCAACAGAGAAAGAAGTTTCAAAGAAGACATTGATAGAATATTTCAGGTCAATCAACTCTAATATTTAATTTACCTCCCAAAGCTACCACCAAAAAAAAAGAAAAAAGAAAAAGAAAAAAAATCCAGCCCAGCAAAGACAATGGGATGGCCAATCAATTAACGGTGATTGTTCCTGGCCCAACGACACAAGTGCGAAGCCCAACAAGCCACCAGCTGGTCAACTTATTTGGTATCCGAAACAATAATGTCATTGGATTAGCAAAAGCAAGAAATAACAACAGCAACAACCAACTCCTTTTTAAGTTTAATTTTTGTTGTTTTGATGAGAGCTCAAAAAGGACAGGCTGGGAGCGAGAACATCATTCATCCCCGCACAAACAATCCCAATCTCCCCTCACTTTCCACTATTAATTATTCATTATTTGATTTAATAATATATTTATTTTATTGAGTTGAGTAGATACCAATCTCCCCTCACTATTAATTATTATAATTATTTTGATTAAATAAATAGTAAATTTATTTATTGAGTTGAGTAGATACAGGGACGATGGCTTTCTCTTTTCTTTTCCTCTCCCAAATGACAAAGAACAAATTCCCTCCCTCGTATACAATCCCCAAAGAGAGAGAGAGAGCTGATAAAGCAAAATAAAGGACTCTCCTTTTCTCTATCTCTCTCTTTTCTTTTGCCCCCACCTCTCTCTCTCTCGGAGCATCTCATCTTGCCTTTCCCTTTTCCAATTCCAATTTCCAATCCCATCTGGGTTTTCTCCCTATTCATCAGATTCATCTTATTCGTTGAATTTTTGTCTCCTTCCATTTTCTGCCATCAAATTTTCGATTTTTTCTTTATTTCTTTTTGTGTTTTTTGGGTGGGGTTCTTGTTGTCCTCCCCTTTTCCTGAATTGGGCATCCCATACCATAAACCTAGCTTTAGCAACAGTCCCCTCATCACCAAAATTAGATGACTTCAGTTTTCCATCTGCACTGGTTTTCTCTGGTTTCTTTGTTGCAAGCTGCGGCGATGCTCAGGTGACAGCTAAAGCTCCTATTTTTCTGTTTTTCCTTCTGATTTTTGTTTTTTGTTTTCTGGGGGTTTGTCTGTTTGCTGTGGAGTTTCTTTTGTTGGGCCTCTAGAATTTCTTATTGTTGTCATTTAACAATTCCATTCGAAATTCTCTTGATTTTGGATCTTTCCCCTTTGTTTTCCATGGGACTCTGCCATGGAAAACCAAACAACCCATGAAGGAGGAGCCCCCAACAACAGGAACAGATCCTCAAATCCCCAACAACAACAACAACAGCAATGAGGCTCCTCCTCCTCCTCCTCCTTTGCCCAAACCAGGGACACCCAAACCATCAAAGTTCCCTTTTACAGCCCCAGTCCTTTGCCCAGCTCTTACAAGAATTCCCCGGCTAATTCGAGCGTAAGCTCCACGCCCCTCAGGATCTTTAAGCGCCCATTCCCCTCCTTCTCCTGCCAAGCACATTAAGGCCTTTCTCGCGCGTCGCCATGGCTCGGTGAAGCACAATGAGGCTTCCATCCCTGAGGGCGAGGTTGAGCTGGGCTTGGATAAGACTTTGGGTTCTCGAAGCAGTTCTTCTCAAAGTACGAGCTTGGTGAAGAGGTTGGGAGAGGACATTTCGGTATACTTGCACCGCCAAGGCTAAGAAGGGAGATGAAGGGGAGGAGGTGGCCATCAAGGTCATTCCCAAAGCTAAGGTTTGTCCCTCTCCGGAATTAGATCTGGTGATGATTGATGCTACCACTGTGCTTACTTTTCGTTTGTGTGTATGCTGTATGTTTGGATCTTATTCATGTCCAGGATTCAGATCTCATAATTTCGAGCATAATTGATTGCGATCCATTTACCATAAGATTTCTTGAAGATTTCAGAAGCATTGCACATTCATAAGTATTCCTGTTTGCTTTCTCTGTCTTGCAGTGATCTATTTATGACTTGTGTGGCTTGAATTTGATGCTTGTAAATGAACTGTTATATGTTCTTTTCCTCTCTTTTTTTTTCCTCTTTCTTAAAAGTTTTCCGGCAAGTTTGTTGCGTCAATATACTCTGTTTGTCTACTGTGCTATGTATTATTTGACATGCTTTTATTGTTCTTTGGAGTCTTGGTGCTATGAACTGTTTGTCTGATTTCATTTACTAGTTGCTTTGTTGGCGGAGCCACCAATGTTCTACAGCCTTTTAAGTCCTGTATAGGTGGACTTGTAACTTGAAAGGTTGGCATCTATAAATGTATTAATGGTTCACCATTGGCCTTACACTTGCATATAAATATAATCTCTGAATTATTTTTTCATGGCAATTCTAAGTGGCGTCTTCATCATCTCGTCGATTGTTTTATAAACCATCTAAAACTTCTCAATACTTGCAGTTAGAAGAATCACTGAAAACAATATGACTCTGAGAGAAAGCTATGTATTGACTTATGGAAAAGTTGAAATTTAAAAGAGTTCCAGGCTTTTGAAAGGTTAACATCAAAGGCAGAGTTCCATGAATTAAGGAAAAACAGCTCAAAGATTGCAGTACAAAACTCAAGTATGTCACAGAAAAGATCTGTTCTCATGAATTGTTCTCATAGAATATTCCTAAAGGAAAGAAAGAAAACATACAATGCTTAATGACATCCAAAAGTTTAAGAAGAAACTGGTAATTAAAATGTATAGGATATTTGAGATGAACAATTAGAAAGCAAATATAATTAAGAATGTATGGGATAAGAGTCAAAACAGGAATGTTTAGTCCATTATTGTTGTTTAGTAGTGTATGCAAGACTAAGAAAGCTTGGAGAAGGAAGATTCCATCTGGTTGCTTAGTCTGAAGGAAACACATTTAGTTCACACGATATTTGGATTTTGATAATAGGCACCGTTAGATCACAAAAATTAGGTTAATATAAATTAAGGGACTGTAATAGGTTAATGGGGGCTGCTATGAACTTGATTTAAGTTAGAAGTCTCTAGGGATCTTTTTCTTGGCCTAATTGAGTTGATATTTAATATATATGATATTATATAACCTCATCCATGTGTATATGGAAGCATGAAACTCCAGGCTCCAGCCCACGAGCTTACCGGGGCCACCGAGCTCATGTGTGCAGTTTTGCACAGAAAACCCCCAACCTTTTATATTTGCAAGCAAGCCTTTATGACCTACGTATTCCTATAAATAAATATATTTCTAACCATGTGCATAACTTTTTCTATTAATTCCAATATATTTTATGTGATTAATTCTTAATCATGCTAGATTTATCATGGTAAAATAAATGGTAAAAAAATTAAGCAAATACATGCTAGTAAATAGCAAATATCACAACCGAATCAAATGCACAATATTACTAAAGGAAAACAATGAAGGCAACAATACGACATATCTGTTGAAGAAGACACAACGAGGTTCTGAAATAAGAGGAGAAATCGCTATAAATAATTGACAAGTATCACAATTGAATCAAATACATAATATTACTAAAGAATAATCATAATCATGAAGATAGAAAAAGAACATACATGTTGAAGGAGGCGAAGTTACTATGAAAATTGTGTAATTTCTTGGTTTATATATATAGGCATGAGGTGTTGCATGTGATAGGATAACAATTACAATTAAAGTTCTCTTTGTATAAAGATTGCAAATTGTATAATTTCGGATTAGAATTGTTATAAATAGAACCGTGGTCTTATCTATCATTAAATACAATTTAAAAATTAGAATTTGATTAGGATTAGGATAGTTCAAACTTTAAAGTTCACGTGTGATTAGGATTAGAATAAATACAAACTGAAAGCATCCTATAAACTAAAAAGGATATGCCTATAAACTAAAATGGATATGATTACTCTAAACCACAGAAAAGATAAGAAAATGCACCTGCTTCTATGATTCATATTAATTACAGATAATTTATTAAAAGTGTTAGTAAGGTAAGTAGTCCTTAGTCGTATTGAAGATTATCTCGCTTCTACAAATTAGGATTAGGATTAGTTATAAAATTTAAAAAATAGAATTTGATTAGGATTATGATAGTTCAAACTTTAAAGTTCACGTGTGATTAGGATTAGAATAAATCATTAAATACAATTTAAAAATTAGAATTTGATTAGGATTAGGATAGTTCAATTATAGGGGTATTTTTTCTGAAAAGATTTTCCGAACTCGTGCTTTTAAAGGGAGTATGATCAACCAACAGAGAAAGAAGTTTCAAAGAAGACATTGATAGAATATTTCAGGTCAATCAACTCTAATATTTAATTTACCTCCCAAAGCTACCACCAAAAAAAAAAAAGAAAAAAAGAAAAAAAGAAAAAGAAAAAAAAAATCCAGCCCAGCAAAGACAATGGGATGGCCAATCAATTAACGGTGATTGTTCCTGGCCCAACGACACAAGTGCGAAGCCCAACAAGCCACCAGCTGGTCAACTTATTTGGTATCCGAAACAATAATGTCATTGGATTAGCAAAAGCAAGAAATAACAACAGCAACAACCAACTCCTTTTTAAGTTTAATTTTTGTTGTTTTGATGAGAGCTCAAAAAGGACAGGCTGGGAGCGAGAACATCATTCATCCCCGCACAAACAATCCCAATCTCCCCTCACTTTCCACTATTAATTATTCATTATTTGATTTAATAATATATTTATTTTATTGAGTTGAGTAGATACCAATCTCCCTCACTATTAATTATTATAATTATTTTGATTAAATAAATAGTAAATTTATTTTATTGAGTTGAGTAGATACAGGGACGATGGCTTTCTCTTTTCTTTCCTCTCCCAAATGACAAAGAACAAATTCCCTCCCTCGTATACAATCCCCAAAGAGAGCTGATAAAGCAAAATAAAGGACTCTCCTTTTCTCTCTATCTCTCTCTTTTCTTTTGCCCCCCACCTCTCTCTCTCTCGGGAGCATCTCATCTTGCCTTTCCCTTTTTCCAATTCCAATTTCCAATCCCATCTGGGTTTTCTCCCTATTCATCAGATTCATCTTATTCGTTGAATTTTTGTCTCCTTCCATTTTCTGCCATCAAATTTTCGATTTTTTCTTTATTTCTTTTTGTGTTTTTTGGGTGGGGTTCTTGTTGTCCTCCCCTTTTCCTGAATTGGGCATCCCATACCATAAACCTAGCTTTAGCAACAGTCCCCTCATCACCAAAATTAGATGACTTCAGTTTTCCATCTGCACTGGTTTTCTCTGGTTTCTTTGTTGCAAGCTGCGGCGATGCTCAGGTGACAGCTAAAGCTCCTATTTTTCTGTTTTTCCTTCTGATTTTTGTTTTTTGTTTTCTGGGGGTTTGTCTGTTTGCTGTGGAGTTTCTTTTGTTGGGCCTCTAGAATTTCTTATTGTTGTCATTTAACAATTCCATTCGAAATTCTCTTGATTTTGGATCTTTCCCCCCTTTGTTTTCCATGGGACTCTGCCATGGAAAACCAAACCCAACCCATGAAGGAGGAGCCCCCCAACAACAGGAACAGATCCCTCAAATCCCCAACAACAACAACAACAGCAATGAGGCTCCTCCTCCTCCTCCTCCTTTGCCCAAACCAGGGACACCCAAACCATCAAAGTTCCCTTTTTACAGCCCCAGTCCTTTGCCCAGCTCTTACAAGAATTCCCCGGCTAATTCGAGCGTAAGCTCCACGCCCCTCAGGATCTTTAAGCGCCCATTCCCCCCTCCTTCTCCTGCCAAGCACATTAAGGCCTTTCTCGCGCGTCGCCATGGCTCGGTGAAGCACAATGAGGCTTCCATCCCTGAGGGGAGCGAGGTTGAGCTGGGCTTGGATAAGACTTTGGGTTCTCGAAGCAGTTCTTCTCAAAGTACGAGCTTGGTGAAGAGGTTGGGAGAGGACATTTCGGGTATACTTGCACCGCCAAGGCTAAGAAGGGAGAGATGAAGGGGGAGGAGGTGGCCATCAAGGTCATTCCCAAAGCTAAGGTTTGTCCCTCTCCGGAATTAGATCTGGTGATGATTGATGCTACCACTGTGCTTACTTTTCGTTTGTGTGTATGCTGTATGTTTGGATCTTATTCATGTCCAGGATTCAGATCTCATAATTTCGAGCATAATTGATTGCGATCCATTTACCATAAGATTTCTTGAAGATTTCAGAAGCATTGCACATTCATAAGTATTCCTGTTTGCTTTCTCTGTCTTGCAGTGATCTATTTATGACTTGTGTGGCTTGAATTTGATGCTTGTAAATGAACTGTTATATGTTCTTTTCCTCTCTTTTTTTTTCCTCTTTCTTAAAAGTTTTCCGGCAAGTTTGTTGCGTCAATATACTCTGTTTGTCTACTGTGCTATGTATTATTTGACATGCTTTTATTGTTCTTTGGAGTCTTGGTGCTATGAACTGTTTGTCTGATTTCATTTACTAGTTGCTTTGTTGGCGGAGCCACCAATGTTCTACAGCCTTTTAAGTCCTGTATAGGTGGACTTGTAACTTGAAAGGTTGGCATCTATAAATGTATTAATGGTTCACCATTGGCCTTACACTTGCATATAAATATAATCTCTGAATTATTTTTTCATAATTTTAGTGGTTAGCTCCCCTTTTGTGATTCAGTGAAGTGCATGAAATGAAATGGTTACTATATATGAAATTTAGAAGCCTGATCCATTTTTACTCACCATTACTCATCAGAAAATGGAGAGTGGATTAGCTATTGGAATTTGCCTCAGATATAACTGAAAGAATTATGCCGTTGTACATTGCCTACCAGATTGTTGTTGTATAGTTGTTAACATCCTTTAGTTTTGATATAGACTTTTCTTAAGCTTATATGTCCATTGCTATAATTTAGTCGTCTTTTGTTTGTTCTTTTTGTTTCCGGCATGGTGCTTCCATGTTCGAACTACATTTTTGCGGGTATCTTGCGTTAAATGCATTAGCCGGGGAAACGACAGAGGTATTATCTGGTAAGAAGACCAGAATTACCTTTTCCACAGCCTTGATTGTTATTTGTCAAGGAGTGAATATGTATACTTTGTTGGAGTAGGCAGAGACAGTTTTTTTTCTTGCCCTTATTGTCATTAGTCTTTACATGTATGATTTTCTTAAATAACCAGAGCACCCTTTTCCACAACCTTCATTTGCTTGATATTTATAGTCTTTTTTTGTTGTTGTTTCATATTCACGATTTTGTGGATATGTATGCAGCATATCTGATATCATTCACCATTATTAACTGTTACAAAGGCCACTTTGGCTATTTACTCTGCAGATCCTATTTAGCATTTCTCTACTGAATTTATGGCTTAAATCATCTTTTATGATATTGATGACATTGTTGAAAGTGAAACTAGGATGTCGTGGTTATTTGATGTCTAAATATCTCTATCTAATCTCATACTTAATGCTTTGGCAGATGACCACTGCAATTGCTATTGAAGATGTGAGAAGGGAAGTGAGAATTTTGAGTGCTCTCACAGGCCATAAGAATCTAGTACAGTTCTTTGATGCCTATGAGGACGAGGACAATGTCTATGTAGTGATGGAGTAAGTATGGAATTCACATTCTTGTTTTTCAATTTTATCCCTAAGAAGGATTTTACCTTTGGCTCAAATCAAATGTTAACATGACAACACTATTTCTCAACATAAACAGTGATTGACTATAAGAATTTGTGGCCCTTTTTATTTTTATGTTAGTATAGGTGCATCTGCATCATGACATATGGTCAATTATGGGTCTGAAGTAGTGGAAACAACCCCTCCATAATGCATGCATAAGACCACCACTTTGACCCTCCCCAGACCCTACAATGGGGGAGATTCTCATGCAGTGGTCACCCCTTTTTCGGTTTTTCTTTAATTCTTGTGCCACTCATCTTTCAGTTTTTGTTGGATTCTTGCTTGTATAAAAGTTAAGTTGCGATTTTTGCACTTTTATATGCCCCCAGGAGGTTGCATCTCCTTCATATGGAAGCATTTGAGTGCAAAGGCTATTGAAAACAGATTTTGTTATTAGCAGAAAATTTACATTCTTTACAGAAATTTGCATTGACAACCAATAATGGCAATGCAAATGTAAACTTTCCCTTATACATCTTTAAGCATTGGTCATTGTAGCTACCTTTTACATTTTACTGTCCTGCTTTTGTCATCTTCATTTATCTGTTACTGGCTTAGACGGGATTGAAGTCGATGAAGTTGTAGAGGGCACAAAAGTGTCTTAGCTTTTTTTGTTTTTGCTTCGCCGCAGCTGTCACTCCCTTTTGACTTCCAATTGCAAATAGGCTTTACTTGTGTTTTGGTTCAAAATATCTAAAATGCGGCTCATTTTCAAGCCAAGCTGTGGCGCAGCCCCTTATTTTAAATGACTTTAGAAGCATGTAATGCAAACAATGATGATACTGAGTGGCTTGTATGTAGCTTTCAACCTAATCCTATGCTGAAATAAAGTCCAAGATTCAGGACTGTAGCTGGTAGCTCTTGCTTAACTTTTAGCCCCACGCTGAATGTTGACCATGTAACTGATAGCATTACTGGGTGCTGACCATATGATCAATTGACTTCGCATTCAGCTGTTTGTTAGCCCTTTGGCTGATATAAATATATATATTATATAAATGTATGTATATATATGTATGTGTGCGCGCGTGCGTGTGCGTGAGTGACGTGTGCGCGCGTGCGCGTGTAGACTTGTGATGAAATCAAAAAATTTATTATCCCTAAAAATGTATGTGGTTGTAATTTATATTCTTACTTCCAGTAGAAATTTGTCCACATTCTATTGATTTGGGAAACTATACTTGTATTTGGATTTGGAATATCATTAGACGACTCTATCTCCATGTGAAAGCGCTTGCAATACATGCTCTGCCTAAAAGTTTATACAAAATTGAATATAGAACTCAATGACATTGTTGTACTTGTATTCATCAAAGTTATTGTTTTACATTTCAGGTTGTGCAAAGGTGGCGAGTTACTGGATAGGATACTTTCAAGGTATTTTCATATACAATCATTCATTTTACTGGTTAAAATTCTGGCTTTTAGCAAGTATTGCAACCTAGTCAATGGACTCTTAATTATGTTGCTAATGGCGTGTTTCAATTTAATCATTGTGCTCTTAACCATAGGAATTGATTGCTGCCTTATCGCTACCCTCCTAACAGAGATGGGCAACTTTATTATTGTATGTCTTTATATATAGGGGTGGGAAATACTCTGAAGAGGATGCAAAGGCTGTCATGGTCCAAATATTAAGTGTTGTCTCCTTTTGTCATCTTCAAGGTGTTGTCCACCGAGATCTGAAGCCAGAGGTAGTCACATCCTCCCTCTCTGTTCCCAGCCCGCCCACTGACAATATGCCCTTGTCAAATTCCATGCCTACGTTGTTTTTGATGAATTTATACCTGTTTCATGCTCCAGAATTTTCTTTTTACTTCAAAGGACGAAAATTCTACCTTGAAGGCTATAGATTTTGGCTTGTCAGACTTCGTGAAGCCAGGTTAGTATTCTGAATCTAAAGTCTGTATGAACACGTTGTCCTTCCATTTTCATTGTAATCAGCTTTAATCCGATTCTAACATAGTACCTCATTTATAAATGCAGATGAACGGTTGAATGATATTGTGGGAAGCGCATATTATGTTGCTCCTGAAGTTTTGCATAGATCTTATGGTACGGAGGCAGACATGTGGAGCATTGGTGTGATTGCATACATTCTACTGTGTGGAAGCCGCCCTTTCTGGGCTCGGACAGAATCTGGTATATTTCGTGCAGTCCTGAAGGCAGAGCCGAGCTTCGAAGAGGCTCCTTGGCCTTCTTTGTCTATGGAAGCTAAGGACTTTGTCAAAAGATTGTTGAACAAGGATTACCGAAAGAGGATGACAGCTTCCCAGGCTCTCAGTAAGTATTTAGCAGTCTCAACTAGGTAAAAATCTGTTCTTTGATATCTTGATGAGTAAAGCCTGGTTTTATTTAACAGGTCATCCCTGGATCCGAGATTTCCAAGAGGTGAAGATTCCTATGGATATCATGATTTATAAGCTTGTGAAAGCTTATATATGCTCCTCTTCCTTAAGAAAA